>JAHQIW010000662.1:0-579419 GCA_019055375.1 Parelaphostrongylus tenuis | reverse complement strand
GTCTACCCTTCATACATTAATTCCGTCTCATAAACCGTTTGAGCTTCCTCATCTCTCAGATCTTCAAGTGCAGAATAATACTTATGTAACATTAATTCTTCTAAATATCGAGAGACGAGCATTTTTCGCTTCCATTTCGGCCTTCTATGCCGATGAATTTGAGTTGACATACCCGTAGCCGAGGAGAGCCAAGGTTACATAGATGTGTTAGCATGAACAATACACACTGGGCTAATATGTGGCAGGCGATCCGAAGCAGTGGTCAGTGTGTTTATCAATCAGTTGATTTTGAAGTTTCAGGTCATTCGGGCAATGTTGTGCAATACAGGTGTCCACCTACCAATGTTCTTCAATTGTTTAGATAAATATCAATCCAGAATATGAGAAATAAGGGACCCATTGACTCAATTCAGCTGCGGATTGTGATTATCATCTCGTTTAACCTTCGTACTGACAAAGTCATCCAAAGCGTTACGTGGTTTCGCAAGTAGCCGATGCTGCATCATCCAACCAATGACACTCTCCGGAAAACGAACTTTAAGAGAATAGCCTGGTTCGGTTTTGCAGCGTTAGGACTTCCATGAGACCATAAATGTTGCCGTCTTTAGCTCATATTAACTACATGTCCTTTTGCACACCAGATAATGCTATATGGAAATGATCCATAAGAATGCTGAGATACAAGCAAAACATGGATCCCAATGTGGAGCAAGTCAAACCTGTCATTTCCCATCCCAAAGGCTCACATTTTTTCAAACTACACGATGAAGATCTTTGTGTTACCTATCCATCACACGCGTAATGACCACTATCATCATCACCCGTTGACGAAATCTATCAGGGGAACACAAACAGTATTGAATTTAGCTGAGCTTTTGCTACAGCAGGAAGCGCCACCTCTTACTTTTATTTACTGCCAATTCTTTTCAGCGGCAAGGTATGAAAATTCTCAAGAACGAATCAACAACGATAAATAGCAGAGGTATTCCCAATGGGCAAAATAATACTCACTCTGTTTCCGTTCGCTTAGCAAATATCCAAGTGGTGATGGCTAGAGAATATAGCAACGCCAACAGAATGCCTATTGCCATGTAAAGGTTCCTGTATTGCTTGTTTATGATGTGGCTAAAAAATATTTGTTCACCTTTGCATGAAGTGGCGGACCCACAAGCTTTTTGAGCCAAACCGATCAAAGAGAAGCTTACTAGATTTTTTGTAATGATAATAATCTATCCACCGCCACAGTGAGAAGCATCACTGACGAGAAGACATAGCCGAACAGTGGAATTGATTGTAAGTAAACACAAATATCTTGACGTATTCGATGATCTTCACTGCTGAACATTCAATTATTGTGTCATTGTTGCCCAACATATGTTTTAATATTTGGATCCAAAAGTGTGCGTCCTATATGTTGTCAGGAGACAGAGTTTATGTGCTTGAAATTAACTCCAAAACGCGTTTAAAAAAAATCGTGTGGTTGGCATTTAACCCTGTCTACCTTCACCACCCACTGGAAAGGAGAGTTGAACTTACATGTTATAAGAAATGATCATGACGTAGTGCGAGAAACTGTGCAGTGTCTCGCCGAGCGATATTAATGCAATGAATATGTTGCAGGTGCTCCTGAGACATCTGAATATTTCAACAAATCAACGAAACATCTAGACAATGGAGAACACTATGGTGAAGAGCGTTGAATCTATTTGGATAGTAATTTACAGGTAAAAAGGTATGTGGAAGATAAAGGATAAAGCTCCTGGCGTTCTACAACCTCTGAGAGATGCGTCATGCATTCGTATCCGTTTTTCAGCTTCTTCTCAGATGATCAAAATATATATCCGTTATTTTAAAATGGCTCGAGGTAGCCTACTCTTGCATCGAATAAGTGCTGCTTATCCTTCCAGACAAGTCTGGTACCAATTTATCGAACCCCGTAGTGATGGACGCTTGGTGAGCCATGATCGCGAGATCGAGCTAACGATTTTATATGGGCGCAGAGCATCTCTAACAACTGAGCCACGTACGCTCCTATATGGGAGCTGTTTTGAAAATGTGAATCAAAAAATTACTCACTTTGCGCGTAAAGTGACATAGACGATGAACATGTTTCCAATAATGCACATTGTCGGAATTACTGTGTAATACACCTGATATGCAATTCGAATATGGTGAAGGTCCATAGCGGCAATTAAAAAAAACTCGTCACAAATGCTTCACTTGTGGTGGATGGAATGCCGATTAAGAGTAACGAGTTCCACAAAAGGTTAGGCGAATATCACTTGCACAATTTTTTTACTCAATATAATCTCTTGTCAGCGACACTATTTTCCCGGTAAACAACGCCTGTGTCTGCTTTGTAGTCGGTATACGGTAAAGTGGTTACCATGTGTACCTAGTTAGTATCACACGGTGCTTGCAATCACTTTGTAACATGGCATTTACTTTCTAACAAGCCTTTGAGAAAAAAAAATGAATTTTTCTATGTCTGACTGACAATAGTAAAACTATGTCGCAGTTCGATGATCAGCTATACGTCCCATTTACAATGAAGTGATATAATTACTATGGAAGTCAGCTTAAACTAAATATACTGGCCATGAGCACCGGCATACTGGAACAGTTAAAAACTCGAATTGGGTGTTCATCATTGATGTTTTTGTGAACATTGATTAGCAGTAAAGGCGACTGGTGGCATTTCTCTTTATGGTATGAACATCATTAAACCTTTAACGGGACAATCGTGTGCTAGCTATCATTACCAACATGTGTCGATTCGCGAAGAGCTTATCTGCAAAAGAATTCAACATCAAAAAGAAAACCAAAAAACCCTTGAGTTTACGGAAGTTGCAACTGAGACGCGACTCATTTTAACAGTGTCACAAAATTTCGTAATTAAGTATGAGGTGGACACTACAAACGAAACGAACGGCGCAAATTTGTTTTTTTTTAAATCTATTTTGACATATGCTATAATTCAAGTTGAAATGAATAATCTTAACAAGAGTGCTAAAATACGAGCTAAACTAGAGCCTGAAGTGATCTGGAACTTACGATCAGTCTCCCTACTCAATCCTCAATCATTGAGTCGTCGAAAGAAAAATAGGGCGACGGACGATACGTTTCAAGAATTTTGAACTGGATGGAAGTTATCCTAGCTTTTTTAACTCTACTACATTGTGTCGTCAACAAAAGCATGTAGGATTTGACGCAGCTGTTGACTATGTTGAGGTAAGGTGTGTTTAGTTGTAGCGAAAGCCTATGAAATAACGCTGATTTAATCGGCAGTGCTTAAACAAAAAAAGCTGCACAATCTATCAGAATACTACACGTCAGTCAGAAGCTAGCGAGGGATTTATAGTTCCCGTTTTCTCATATACCTTATCAGCAGCAAAGGTGTTTCAAGAGCGACATTGCTATATATCAATAAAAAGTCGTTCAAAACTTTGGAAATCTATGAAAAGTCTTGAAAATTTTTGAAAAAAGAATTTTGAAAAAAAGTTCAATTCTCACAATAGTGAAAAAGAGTAGTTGATACATGATGAGTCTTGAAGAATGCCGTCTATTGTAGCTCTATTAGAAAATTATATTTCATTGTGTTATTATCGAATTTTACGTCCAGACTCTACATATCAAAACTATTTTAATTACGCTATTTCTATGAAAAACATGAAGGTGAGAAGCGCAAACGGCTCGAAACACGGAAATGTTGGGGTATCAAAGTGCTAGCAAATGCACAAATCTAAGTGATTCGAAAAGGACTTCAAATTTGGCTTCAGAATTGTAGGAAATTGCTGACATCCTTTTAACTTCGGCGATGATGAATTGAAAGCTTTGGTGGTATAAACACATGCGCCCTGAAATCGACGAAGTGCAAGACATGCCTCTGCAGTTACAGATCGACGATGAAGTCCATTCTGAGGAGTCTGATGATAACGAGGACATGAAGCTGGATGCCACAGCTAGTAACTCTCAGGATATAGACGATGGTGCACCATACATATCAGCCAACACCGAAGCAGTGGGTGACTGATCGAGTAGAGTGGTAACACCTAGTCCCCAATCCTTCGATGACAGTCGAGTTGACGAGCATGATAACGCATTCCGCGACTGCCGGGATTTACTAGATTTCTTTGAAGTCTTTATGAACAATATTCGGAATCTGCTTGTGGAGCAAACAAATGTTTTTGGCCTCCAAAAAATCAAAGAATGGATTGAGGCGACGGTCGACGAAATGAAGACAATTATTGCCTTGTGTCTTAAAATGTCTGCCATCTGAATGCCACAAGTGAACGATCAGTGGAGCGGTCGTCCGGCTCTCCGAAGTTTCAGTGGCGCCACATGTCATGCCAAGGCTTCGATACTGTGAGATCATGATCAATTTATATGCAGGCGACATGGAAGAAGGTAACAAATAGGATAAGCTGAATAATATAAGACAACTGATGGAAGTAATGAATACCAATTGTAAAGCTGTGTACAGGCCGGGAATGGATGTACGCATCGACTCGTCGATGGCACCATTCAGAGGAAGAACCAAGCTCCGCCACTACGCCTTGCAGAAGGAACAGAATCGGTTCGAAAGTTTTCAAAGTCTGTGGTGAAAGAAGATACACGTATAATACAGCGTCTACACAAGTGCGGACACAACTCTTAAATCAGACGAGACTTTATCGGAACGTGTGGTGATGAATTCGATGGAAGGCCTGCTAGATCAAGGAAGGCACCTTCACGCCAACAACTGGTATACTAGTGTTCCCCCAGCGGAAAAAGTGTTGCAGAAGAATTCGTAACTGACCGGAATCTGCAAGAAGAGGCGGAAAGGTATGCCAAAGGAGTTCAAGTAGAGAAAACTACTTAAGGGCGAGTGGAGAGCCGTGTAAAATCGAAATGGCGTGTTAACTTACATGGTTTGACAAGAGAGAAGGGCAGATGCTTTCGAAAGCATGCGGCTCCGACGTAACTTCAAACATCAAGAAGTTTAGAGTTGTTGAAAACTACAGCAAGAATAAATGGTTTGTGGACCTCACGGACCATAAAGCTGCTTACTCTCCATTCTTTAGAAGAACTAAAAAATGGTACGTGCATTTTGCTACTTCTTAGCTTCAGAATCTGTAACTCCTTACTTCAGGTACGTGCGTATCCTCTTTGATTTCGTCTATGACATACTGCTGCTGAGCGCCTATGGAAAGTATTGCGCCAACAAAGAACGAATCACATTCAATGAGTTTAAGGAGGTAGTCTATGTCAGTTATCTGGGAAACGATTCGTTTCAACGACGACCAACAGCATTCTCGAATAGGTTTCACGCGGACACCGTCGCCGATGTAAGTACTGTAAAAGATGTCGGCTGAAAGAGGCTCCATTTATGATGTATCAAATGTAAAACGCATTTCTGCTCAAAGTGTTATGATCCCGCACATTTCTATAACCCCAGCGATGTTAGTAGTTGGTGTTTGTAATGAAGAAACGGATATTCCTTAAATATTCATTGTATTTGTATTGCATCGATTGTATTGTCGTATTATTTGAAATGTAGTATTGTTTCTGCTTTGCTATGTTATACGTAAATATAATTTGTTGTCATAAGACGAAGAATGTTGGTTTGGCTATTGTTATGAATTGCAGATTGTTGAATAAATGGTGATGAACAGATTACACAGACTGATCGCTTATGTTACGGTGTTACTACATGAGATATAGTGTGATTTGGTATGCCAAAGGTTCAAGCATATTACAGCAAAAACACAAAGAACAGACGTGATTAGAAGGAACGGAGCCAGGTACGCCCCGGGCCCCTCGGAAGGCAAGCGGTGAACATTTAATTTTCGGAGAAATAAAAGTACTGGCTCGCTGTAAAGGTAGGCATTCGCAGTTTATTGTACACGACAAATATGCAAGCGTTACGACTACGATGCTTGTTGGAATCGAATGCAGTACTCATCCACCAAGTATCAATCAAATTACTTTTACTGTTCTGACAATCTGCGGTGGCATGACTGATGAGAATCGATAATTGAAATCGCTTGCCGAAAGCTTTCTCCAGAATAAGTTTCATTTGTTATACCTTGAACTGCTTCTGACCTTTCCACTTTCTTCTGCGATAGCCAGGCTTTAGTATAGAATTAAGGGGTGACAGATACGGCAAATCACCAGGAATAAATGAGGCTTCAGAAGTTTCAATGTTTTTCCTGAATGATATAAAGTATTATCTATAGACTACACGAAAATATCATCCTTTACGGACAAAGTTTACTATTTCAAATGGGTGTTTCTCTTATTGTGATCATAATTACTTCGAAGCAAGCTTTGCCATTTCGCATTTCTTCAGTTTACTTCTCACAATTGAAAATTTCCATTACAATTAGGAAGTGGAAAAAAAACCCAGGCACGAATTCACTTTGCCAAGTTTTATCAATCTGCCTCTTCCCCTTCCCTACTATATAGATTGGCCAGTAGGGGATGGAATAGTGAGAAGGCGAGCGAGATCACCGAAACGTACGTAAACTACTGGCATAACTAAACCTCGACAACAGCTAAATCAGCCTTTTTGAATGTTTAGAAGTTTACAAAACGAGGTTTTTGGATAATAGTCAAAATAAAGGAAAATATGTTTATATAGAAATATATGTATATGAGCATTCATATATATGCATGCATGTATACGCACATATATATATGTATATATATATGTATGTATATCAAAATATTGGGAGGGTAGAACAGTGGCAATACGATGATGCATATGCCGATTTGACCGCGCATCAGGCTTACAGAGCCTCTCATCCCTTCGCGGTCTAAATAAAGCTATTTCAAAAATATTAAGTAGCCACAAATGAATAAATGTGTATATAAAAGGATAAAGCTCTCGGCGTTAATCAATCCCTGAGGGATGCGCCATGCATTCGACTTCTATTTTGAACTTCGTTGGAGGTGATTGAATGCACATCTGACCCTTACAATGACTCGCGGTGGCTTCCCGCTGAACCGAGTCAGTGCTGCTTATCCTTCCAGACAAGTCTGAGACCTGTCTGGTACCAATTTACCGACACCGGAGGGATGGATGGCTTGGTGAGCCATGAGCGCGAGATCGAACCAGTGACCTCGTGTGCGACGCAGGGCGCCTCATGCATATATCCGTAGGTGTACGTAAATAAATAAATAAATAAATAAGTAAATAAATAAATAAATTATATATATATATAAAAGAAGACTTAAAAGGGAGAAGAGCAGCAGTTAAGGCAGAAGCTGCAGAAGTTGGGAAGAGCATTCGCAAGGCCCAGCGAGGCTTCGCCAACTATAGGACCGAGATGATTGCACTCCGATACCCTGACGAGACACTTACAGCTTCGAGAAGGGCTATGGAGAAAATCATCTACCAATACTACTCGGATCTCTTCGCTAGCCATGTCCTCTTACCGTCATATGAATTGAAAGAGGACGAATATGTCGTTCCACCGGTCCTCCCTTCCGAAATCCGACATGCTATATCGTCGATGAAGAGCAGATTAACACCCGGTCCAGATAGGATTAGACCAGATCACCTGAAGAATCTGCCGCCAGTTCTCATCAACACCCTGGTTCGGCTCTTCACTCGCTACCTGTCAGAATGCAAGGTCCCTATTCAATGGAAAACCAGCAAGACCGTATTGTTGCTCAAAAAGAGAGACCTTCACGACATAGGCAATTATTGCCCAATCTGCTTGCTTTCCGCTGCCTACAAACTCTTTACTCGAATCATCCTAAACAGGATTGACAGAACACTGGACGAAGGACAGCCATGCGAACAAGCAGGGTTTCAAAAAAAAATTTAGTACCATAGACCACATCCACACGAATACAAGACTCACTGAAATTTTACTAGAGTACAAGCAAACACTCTGTCTCACTTTTATCGATCTGAAGAAAGCCTTTGATTCAGTGGAAACAAAAGTGGTTTTAGAGGCTCTGGATAACCAGGGTATCCCTACTTGGTACATGATGATCCTTCGTGAGCTTTATAAAGATTTCACGAGCAAAATATCTCCATTCCACAACATTATCACCATTGACGTAAGAAGAGAGGTTCGACAAGGCGATACAATTTCGCCAAAACTATTCACTGCCACCCTACAAAACGTCATGCGAACATTAGAATGGGACGAAATGGGAGTGAAAATTGACGGTCGACAATTAAACCATCTTCGCTTTGCTGACGATATTGTTCTCATAACACCAAACATCAGCCAAGCGGAACGAATGTTGACTGATTTCGATAACGCCTGTGGAAAGATCGGTCTTCAACTGAATCTAACGAAAACAATGTTCATGAGGAACGGATGGGTTTCTAATGCCCCACTCACGCTCAACGGCGACAATCTCCGAATGCTCCAGTTACGTCTATCTAGGTCGTGAAATCAACATGATGAACGACCAAGCTCCAGAGTTCAGCAGGAGGAAACAAGCGGCTTGGAGAACGTTTAAGAGCATCGGAGATGTAGTGAAGAGGACAAAGAACATCCGACTCCGTGCCCACCTTTTCGACTCGACAATTATCCCTGCCCTAACGTATGCAGCAGAAACCTGGTCGCTACGACAGCAGGATAAAAGATCACTTGGCGTTATCGAACGCGCAGTCGAAAGGTCGGTGCTAGGAGTATCCCGTATCTCGCAAATGAGAGAAAGGATCCGAAGTTCCAACCTACGTCAACGATCGAAAATCAGAGACGCCGTTCTACACACCAGGATATCGAAAATAAGGTGGGCCGGACACGTGATGCGCTTCAACGACAGCCGATGGACGAAAGTCAATACCGACTGGATTCCTCGGGACGTCAAGCGCTCTAAAGGAAGACCACTGACCCGTTGGTTTGATTTCTTCACGAAAGCGATAGAAGAAAGATATGATGCTCAGCGAATTCCTAGAGCAAGGAGGACCCACTGGGCTACTCTTGCACGCGATAGGGAAAAATGGAAGAGTTGCTGGTACCCGCTCGAGTCACTCGACGATCAACGGGACGACAGGTGATACAGGTGATATATATATATATATATATATAAGGATAAAAAAGGATAAAGCTCTCGGCGTTGGTCAATCCCTGCGGGCGGGATGCGCCATGGATTCGACTTCAATTTTTAACTTCGTTTGAGGTGATTGAATGCATATCTGGCCTTTACATTGACTCGCGGAGGCCTCTCGCTGAACATAGTCAGTGCTGGCTATCCTCCCAGACAAGTCTGAGACCTGTCTGATACCAATCTACCGACCCCGGAGGGATGGACGGCTTGGTGAGCCATGAGCGCGAGATCGAGCCATTGACCTGGTGTGCGACGCAGGGCACCTCTAACCACTGCGCCACATGCGCTCTACATATATATAGTCATGTTGATATTTCGATTAAGTCGTTCGTGCTTTCACCTCTGACTTTTCTCTATGTATTGATACGAAAATTACACAAGCATAATATTTCTTACCAACTATTGGTTATTGAGTATGCTAGAGAGTGCAAGGATTGGTTCAAAGCAGACATTTAAAATTACAAATTCGAAGTATCATCTTAAAACAATTCCTGTGAATATGAAATCGAAGAAGGCACAGGACACGCAAGATTAGATCCGGCAGTGTAAAGGATTCAATCACTAAACAGTTGCTACTGATTTCATAAAATTCTTCAAAATGATTTAACAATTTGGAGTATATTGTTTATGCGTTATTTTGAAAACAAACGGAAAATTTTGCTGGAGAAATCATAAATTCTCGTCTGAACATTTGAAAATGGTGTGTGGAACGCCCGTTTACATAGATATGACAACAAAACCACTTCTCAATGGTGCCAGTCATGGAAGTGCTGAATGAGTTTTTGCAGCCATCGCAGAAGCACTATGAAGTGTGCGAGAATTTGAGTGGTTCTGCCCACTTTCGTCCGCACACCACTGTTTAGCGAGTTCTTGTGACCTTGACTCTCCTTTTGTAATCTCTATGCCGAATTTGACTTTCCAAATCGTTCCAGTAAACGGCTGATTGCTGCAGCTGAGCTTAAAGCATGGCTAAAGTAAAGACAGTGCTTAGGCCTTGACAGTTCTGTACGTGATATGTGGGCTTGCGCAGGAGTTGATTGAAGGTCTGAAGCCACCTCAGCTTTCCGGTTTTACTCGTGTCTCCGAATTGTTATGGATATAGCTCACATCGTATCGTGCCATGTCGAAGATCAGGCAATAAACAAAAGCTCACACACGCTTCTTTTATAGCTCTAACTAATCTCATGAATTTTAGCAGCTCTGGTTGTGTAGCTCTAATTTTTCACATGCTCTCAATATCCATTCTGCTCCAGCACACGATAGATACGGACCAAATTCATGACCACATGTGGCGCAGTGGTTAGAGCTGTTCTGCGTCGTACACAGGTCAGTGGTTTAATTTCAAGCCCATGTCTCATCAAGCTCCATCTCTCCAAAGTCGGTAAACTGGCCTTCAACTTGTCTGGCAGGATAACCGGCACTGACTCGATGCAGTAGTGGCCTCCGCGAAACATTTTGAAAGCCAAATATGCATTCAATAACTTAAAGCGAACTTGCAAATTATAGACAAATGCACGGCGTATACCTCAAGGATTGCTCAACGCCGAGAGCTTCATCCTTCATTGATATCCATCTCTTTGCGTCGAAGCTTGGTCGATACCTTATTTCTGTTTCACTATTCGATCAACTGCGTGGGATGACTAAGTGCTAACTGTACCTACATTCAGTATTTGAGGTAGTAATGCAGAAGCAAATTTATGTTTATACCAACATGTATTTGTACTTATTGAGCACCTGTTTCGACAGAGTTTTTTCTTTGTTCATTCTGAATAGCATCACCAAAGTTATCCTTGAAGTTTTATCTCAGACCAACATGGGTGTGAAGTTTCACATATATTCCATCCGTATATGCTTATACACAGTTCCTATCTTCGTTGTCTAGCAGAAACGAATGAGTGAAGCGAATTATCTTGGTTGTACAAAGGCATACCAGCTTCATGTAGCTCGGCTGTCGCTATTGAACAGAAGTAGCAGAAATTCATCCTGGCCACCGAATTGCTAAAGTGTTCGATAGGCAATCGTGGCTCACTGCTGTCAGAACTCATCCGTCATCTCTAACAACGATCAACTGAGTGACGCATCGGCGCCAAGCGAATTACCTTTTACCATTTCATTAGAGTGGAGAAGCAAAGATTTTTTTCGTTCTTAGTAGACTGCTGAATGAATTTCTACTTAGTTCTTACCACTATTTCCTAAGAGTTTTATGGATTATGAAGGAATTCTAGTTCTCACAGAGGGAAAAAATGATTTTAGAAAGAAAAACAGGAGAGAGAGAGGAAACTGTGTGGTACTGCACTAACGAAGCGAAGGTAGAATTTCAGCGCGTGTACAATTCCAATTCAGTCTTTCAGACTGATCGTGATAGCATCGTTTTATTTGTTTTTGTGTAAATGATGTCTCACCAATGTTTTGAGCACTTCGTGAGTAGATGCAATTCGCACATGATCAGCTATGACCCAGGGTTTTATTTGATGAGGGTGCGAGCGTCTGCTCACGATGAACCCTCAACGACACCCGACAGATAGCAAACAATTGACCATAATAGTACCACCACGCTATCCAGCTCTTCAGTACTTTTAAAGAGACGGACACTCATGCCATCCTACACTGAACTACCTGTCGTTCATTCGACGTTTGTCAACTACTTTCCTGCGCAAGCATTCTTGACTCACTCAGCTCAGTTGTTTAAGTTCCACTATCGACTTGTTACCTGGTCTTCCTGTTTCAAGCACATTTTTTTGTTTGATTCCATTTTTTCAAATTTCAACAAGTAAGCTTACTACTGAATTCGATGGGTTTTGTCTTCCAGCAGTTTCCTAACAACTTAAAGTTACCTAACACATTTCAACAGACGATAAATCTTGGATCACTATTGGTGGTTTCTCGGAAAAATTGAAGTCTTCAAAGATCTCTTAAGGAACTCTCATATTATCTTGATCATATTTAGAAATTGATAAGGTGGTATTTCAGTTTTGAATTTCATTACATCGAAATTTTCAGTGAGCTTAAGAAACTGAGATTCTTAGACATTTAGAGCGTAGACTTCACAGCTGGTAAGAGCAGCTATGCACGGGAACACATAAGTCTATCCCAATAATCAATGCCTCGTCTTATCAATTGCTTTCGAATTCAGCACGAGATCAGACGGGAAAAATGAAGATGAAAGCGTTCTGTTGTCTCTAGGAACCAAAATTTTATCTTAGTTGAATCAAGGAAGTTGTATTCGATTGACAAGGATCTTTTTATTCTATCGGAATTACTCTTAGTTGGTAATGAAGCCCACAATGATTTGATTTGATGGTAATTTTGAAGGTGTGAAATCAACCATGAAAGTGGCTACTTCTTTTGCAACGAATGCATTTAGTCAATGCATATTAAACATTATGTGCTGAGACACTTAACGCTAGGATACGTCTATTAATGAGTAAGTTCAAACTTCCGCTAAATATGCATTGTAGCCATGCTTTACAGACGAAAAAGTGTTCCAGATTCTAGTGCTCACTAAAAAATTCTTCTTCGAGATTTCCAGTTCTTGAAAAAATTACCTCTGACTTATTGAGTACTTTATTCACTTTCTTGAAGTAACGTTTTTAGACTACTATTGTTAAGTCTGCATTTGTTAAGTCTGCATATTTTGAATTTGCATTAATTATTCGATTTTTGTCCAGCAAACGTGTAGTGCAGTGGTAATGATCCCGTTCATGAATCGGCGACTCAACCTATTCAGACATTAGCTCGAACCTCGTTCGGCTTCATTAGACCTCTTATCCCTCGGCGTTCAGGAAATTGCTGCCGTACTCTTCTGGGATAACTCGCTCGCTCTAGACTATAAGTAAATGCTTCAGTACAGTCTCCAAAGAATATCGACCAACATTCACCAGCGCTCGTGAATTTTGGTTTACGTTTCACTACACCTGAAGGGTCTTCTCATTCACTTGAAGAGCTCCAGCCTCCTTCACATCCTTTTTCCTTTTGATTCACCCGAAAAAAAATCCACGTAGAAATAGACTTTAAAAAACCGAAGACGTGGAGTTGTTAGCCGAATAAATCTTACCTATCAACCATATTCAAGCTGAAAATTTTTAGAAACAAAAGAAAGTGGATAAATCTGCAAGAATTCCAGAATAAAATAAAACTTACAAGAATGACACTAGCGTGCATCGATGGAAATTTCTCGGTCTATTCGTGCATTGAACTGAAGACTTACGTTTTTCTCCTTGTCCGGCTTCGCTTTCAAATCGACTCTCATCGGGCTTTGACAATTCAAACACATCAACGAGCGTGTCTTCCCAGCTGACATACCACTGAAATAGAGAAAGAAAGAAAAGAGATATTTTAGAAAAAAAAGAAGAAAAGCGCGGAAATCCCCGACAACCGCAAGCGGCGTCTTATCACGGAGGTCTGTCCAAGAACGCAAATCATAGAGGGAAAGGGCTGTACGGTGTGTAAGACGGACTATAGTGATCCTCTTTTATCTATGACTATGACTCATCGAAGAGCGAGCTGGCGCAGTGGTTAGAGGTGCTCGGTGGCACACACGGCGGTCGATCAATCGATGGTCGGTGATTCGCTCCAGCGCGCCAGCCTCACCAAGCCTTCCATCCGTCCTGGTCGAGTGAATTGCTACCAGACTTCTTTAGAAAAACAGCGCTAGACTTGATACATCGGCAAACCAACGCGAGTCATATTAAAGGCGCCAGATAGCATTCAAATCACCTCAAACAAAACCAAATGAAGGCGGATGCATGGCCGGGCCATCAGGGGTTGATCAACGCCCAATTCTATCCTTTACCATTTTATGGCTCTTCGTGGTGCTGGCATTGTAGCGATTATTATGGACAACCGGCCGACGAAGCACCTACAGCTAGAAGTTGATTGGAAATCCTCAAGGCCGATTATTAATCCTTTCGGGAACAAGGACCCAACCCTGTGCGTCTCTAACCCCCAGCGTGTTCTGTCTAACTATGGCGCTTAACAATGGAGCCTGCTACGTCTAACAATGGTCCGATGGGGGGTTAGACGACATTGTTAGACCCAACACGCTGGGTACTAGATACGCAGAGGATTGGGTCGATGGTCCCGAATGGGTAAATCAACCCTGACACTGCCTCGTAGTGCATGGCTTTTTCTCGGTGAGCTCTCAGCCTTTCTGATTTGATCTGTTCATTCCAAACTCTGATGGAAGGTGAAATCAGTAGAGATGTCAGCTGTTCAAATAAGTTTTCATTATGACACCCTCGAGCTTGGTTACAAAAAAAACCTACCCACTATGATTGAAAATATCCATCGGCTCGGTGTCGAGTGGAAAGTGCCGCCTGGTCCGAAGATTCTTCACTTTATGACTTTCTTTGATCGGTCTTCACTGTTTTTTTTTCTTACTGTGAGGATCCCGGTACTTCTAATATTCCACTCGTTTTTCTTCTTCTCCAACATCGCAGAATACTATAGTGGTCGAGAGCTAATCTAGAGGATACCCTGGCTGTGGCGTTTCGAAGGCCGCTCGCTGTTGACTGCCGAAGAGTGTTGCGAGGTGGAATTGCATCCTGCCATAGAAACCACTCGGCCGAGTCGCTCCACTCCAGAAATTCACTTGGAAACAATTATCTCGAAGATTTCAACCCTCGAGCAACGGCGGCTGATCGATCCCACATCGCTACCCGCAGGATGCTCGCGAATATTCTTCTTCAATTAGGGCTTTTCCTCCATCTGGAAAGTGAAACCTCAATATTTCTCTGGTTATCTGATCCTCCATGACTTTCTCTTCATGCCTACATGCTCATGTGTTTCTCATGCATATATAACCTTCTTGCATGGTAAAAACTTTGAGTGCGAAACGTAATTTTCATTCCGCCCTTACGCCAATCTTAAGATAACCTGCAAAAAACAAATTACAGTATCGTTATCCTCGATATTTGAGCCATCGAGTGACTGGTAACTGTTTGACGAAGAGCAATCTACAATCGCTGTTACAACGTAATAAAAAGGTTTCTTCAAAAATCAAACATACTCTTGGAGTCGCAGAGATCTAAGCTTTCGAATGAATACCAAATGTCTAAGAGGGAAGTCTTATCCAGCGAGAAAGGCCCTCGAACAATCGTGTACCCCCTGTGGCACACGTTGTCCCTTAGGGGTCAAAACTACCGCGGTTATTTTGGCACTCATGTTTCTTACATGCTGAATATTGAGATGGAATAGGTTACAGTAGGAGGCATAGAACGGCTGGTTTTTGGCACTCTGTATAGAGCCGAGCTCTTGGTACTCAACGACTCATAAGAATGACAGATGATTCTATACGAAAGCAGAGTGCTGAACAGAAAGGGACAGGATGGAAACTGGGAGTTTCTGGACAACGGCGACGTCACGAGTGCACGTGGATGCCAGCAATGTCGTCTACAACGCGTCGTCGACCACCCACCCCACCTGTTTCAGCACGAGGGCGCTTTCTTCCTCATTTCATCCACGTCCCGTGGCTATAGTCACATGCGTGCTAAGCCAATTGTTACACTGCTTGAGAGCCTTCATGAAGAGGCGGAACAACAAGGAGAAAAGTAGGGGGAACGATGCAATTTATTCGTCCGAAATGAGTCGTAAAAGGCGTAAACAATGGCCTTACAAGTATTCGGTATCGTAGTCCCTTAACGAGAGTGATCACCCAATGAAACGAGGCTGGATCGGGCCTCCGTCGGTAGGTTAAGGGGCTCGCATCGGTGGATGACAAAGCCTCTTTCGAAGGGTCCCGGGGCCCCCGTCGGCAAGTCATGGGGCCTTCATTGGTGGGTCACGGGGCCTCCACCGGCTCCTCACGGGGTTCTGTGTGTGAGCAGAAGTAGCTAAGCCACAGCCCTTTCTCCTGAGAGTCTATGTTTAGTTCGTGCACAGTAAGTGCTCGGATGGCAAGTCACCCAGACACCATACATTCGTGGAACTTAAAGAGACACATGCTCGTTTTGATCAATCCTAAGGAGTCGTGTTGAAGATTTCGTGCTTCATTGATAAGCTGAAGCAGTTCGGATTCGGATTGTTCCACACAATAAACCCACTGGATCAGCATACGATTCCCAAATCCACAATCTACGTTTCTACAACGAGTTTCTTAAAAGTTTGTCTTCTCTCTCTCTTCTATAAGAGACTAAAGTCACTCCTATTGACAGGAATTCGTTCTATTTAACCGCTTTTTTGCGGTGGTATGATGTTACAAGAGCGTATGTGGCGCATTGGTTAGAGGTGCTCTGCCTCGCACGCAAGGTCAATGGTTCGATTTCGGGTCCGTGACTCACCAATCCATTCATCCCTCTGAGGTCGGTAAAATGGTACCGGACTGGTCTCAGACTTGTCTGAAAGGATAAGCAACAGTGACTCGGTTCAGCGGGAAGCCACCGCTAGTCATTGTAAAGGCCATATGTGCATTCAATCACCTCAATTGAAGTTAGACAGACATTGAAGTCGAATGCATGGCGCATCTCTCAGAAATTGATCAACGCCGAGAGCTTTATCCTTTTTGTTACAAGTGTACCTAATGATGTTGTGTGATGTGCAAGCTTTGACGTCAGCCGGGACACAAACCCTTATCGTATTCCTTCTCGGGAGCGTGTGATTTAACAATTGCACTACCGACGCCGTTTTCGCCGCCTTCGCTCTTTTTACGTTACAACGCATCAGTATATCGGCAACCAACCGCCAGTGCCTGCGGAAAGGGTGAGATCCAGGTTCGAGTCCTGCTTGACGTCAAAGTTTCGCACATCACTCAACATTATTGGGTGAAGACACTCCTTCCTAACGCTCGAGCAAACTGTCCAAAAATAGGTCCATCGTTTCTAGCATATTCGTCATGATTTGACCTCTACGTAGGTCATTTATAATGGGAGATAAGACTAGACGAGAGCCTTTGCTATAAACAAAGTAGAAATTTTGAAGAGAATTGTGAAGGGACAAAAAGTGGCCACAAAGCGATGGCCTTTCTGGTGTAGTGGTAGCACGCGCCACCATAAGGAGAAACGCGGGTTCAACTCCCGCCTGAGGTCGATCTTGTACCATTCAATTTTCTTAAGTGAGAGTTTCAGCATAATACAAGTGCTTAAAAGCAGTAACATTGAAAGAACTATAGATCATACATATAGGAGATACTGTCACCTCAACTGGGTCAATGCTGATATGTGCTTACCAGACCAAACCCGTCAAGGGTTGCTTGCTGACGGCTTTAATAGTCTATACTACAAAAAGGGTTGTCGCGAAGCAGTGGCCTTAGTGGTACAGTGCTAGCAAGCGCCTCCGGTAAGAATGAAACACGCGTTCAACTCCCGCCTGAGGCCGATTTTCGAGTACCACCACTTAGCCTTTTCAGATGAATATTGTGAACATACTTTAGAACAATTGTGCTCTCGGCCGCCACAGCCGCACTGCCCGCTCGATAGAGACGAAAAGTAGCACAGAGTTGGTCAGATGTCGTTTATTCCATATTTTAAAACAGCTGGACAAAGCCAACCGGGCTTCACCGTGCAGCAACTTCAACCCTCTGAGGGACGACATGTACCTGCTGAGGTACACGACTGTTTGAATGCCTTTCTCGCTGGACAAAACTTTTCCCCAAGACACTAGGTAGTCAATCGAAAGCTAAAATCTTTGCGATTTCAACAAGGTGCTTGATTTTTGAAAACTTTTTATTACTTTGTAACAGCGAAAATAAAATCATGTTTTACACTTAGCACGCTTTATTTGCTCGGTTGGGATTTGTACGAAGCTCTTTCTCAAACGCTTACTAGCCATTCAATAGCCAAAATCTCGAGGATTTCGATGGTGTATTTGGTTTTTTGAAAGGTTATCATAGAACGCTGTGAGAGCGAAAAGAAGATTACGTTTCGCACTCAAGGTTTTTATCATACTGAAAAGTTACATATGCACTGAAAATATATGACCATGTAAAGAAAATAAGCTTTTACTTTCTAAATGTGGAAAGAATGGGGAAAGAACCTCTAATCGAATAACGAGAATCGCGTGCCTCTTGCGAGTTTAACTATGCAATGAATCACTGCCGTCCTGAAGGGTTAATTCGAGTTGAGAAACTTGGTGAAATCTCTACTTATCAGATTGTACATCTTTGATTGACCTCTCATTCGCGATCCTTTGAATACTGCTGAGAACACTTTCTTCAGCAATACAGTTTTTTTTCCAGTTTCAAAGCTTTTTCGTGAACTGGTTAGCTTTAATCACTGACTTCGTTCTAGTCATCATATCTCCTGAGTCAGGGAAGAGTGACTGCCTAAGCTTACGACCGTGTGATTGAGCGTGTTGTTCACCTAGCCGACTCAGCAATCAACAACCAGTCACGATCTCTTCAGAAAGTTTCGACCATGTGATGCAACAAATATTTCCTGTAGTTTGATCTTGTCGCTTCGGGATGAGATGTGGAGTAATAAGGCATTTGACACTGCAACAAGAGAGTGTGGTTCAGTGGTTTGAGGTGCTCCGCCCGTATTGTTGGTTCGTTTTCACGCCTTGGCTCACCAAATCTAGCGACCAACATGACGTTTGTAGAGATTATAATGACGCGGGAAAAAAAATTGGTCATTTCATGAGCGTGTCACAAGAAATTAGGCGTCATCTTTTTCAATGAGAGAAAAATAATGTATTAGCCGGCTGCATGAACATCGCAAAGTTACTAAATCACCGGTCGTTCCGTTGATCATCGAATGACTTGAGCGGGTGCCAGTAAAACTTCCATTTTTCTCTATCGCACACAAGATTAGCCCAGTGGATACTCCTAACTCAAACAGTTCGTTGAGCAGCATATCAATCTTCTGGTAAATTTGTGAAGCAATTAGAACATCGAGTAAGTCGATATTTCTGTAGTACATTTGACAACTCGAGAAATCCGCTCGGTAACGGCTTGTCCATCCGCTTCCGTTAAAAAATCAAAAAGTTACTTATCAAACACTTGTTCCATCTCGCTTGTTATCGACAAGATCAACACATAAGCAGCATCCGATATACCAATGAGAAGCCACAAATCGTTTTGCTGCAGCTACTAAGTTTGAGCGAAAAGTTCTGAGATAATCTTAGAAGTTTCGTTTTTATGTGCAAATTAACAACAAAAACAACAATGACTATTCTTCAAGGTACAGACAACCATTGTCAGCTCATGCGGATCCTAGCTAGGTTCCTCGTGCATAGAGTTAAATTGGTGCAACTTGTTGACAAGGATCCGCTGCAAAACACCAAACTCCTCAGCCGAATCACGTGTGCTCGGTGAAGGCTCAGTAACCAACGCGGCTTGCAAGTCACTTTCATCCGAAACAGATGACCGACTGGAACGAGACTTGTCTTTGAAATCAAAGCTGCCTTTTTGAATCGCTTGAACTATTTGGCCACAATAGATTTTGTCACCGTACCAGACCTTCATCCTCATCTCATCGACTACTAAAATTCATCAAACCTCTCGAATAATGGCTGATCATCACACGCAGATCATTCCTTTTTACTAGGCATTTTGGAGCTTAAATCAATGAGCTACACAAATACAAAGATATCGATAAAACGGCACAGAGATGTTAAAACTGAAACTATCGAAATTTCTCAGAAGTTTTTGCTCAACCTATATGCTTGGTTTATCTATACACCTATGATCGCCTCAGTGGATGAGAGTTACAAGACATTAGAGCGGGCCTAGGAAAGCTAAAGCCGCATAACATATGAATAACAATGATATAGGACTCAAATGATTAGCTAAGGAGCTTTGAAGTTGTTATTTCGAGCCCAATTAGGGCGAGCATTACACCGAGGACCATTATGATCCGTAATCATTTACTTGAAGAAGCCTTTCAACTGGACAGAGCTTTTCTCTAATATTTCAGCAGCGGTTCGAATGCCTAAATCCGCAGATTCAAAAATATGCATGGCTTCAGAAAAGACATTCTTACTGTGTTGTAACAGTAAAAGCAAATTGAGTTTCATACACAGCGCACGTTATTGTTACTTTCATTATTTATTCAAAATCTTCTTCTCCGTTTTGTGAAGAACTTTAGATTACTTGAACTGAAATTGTAAACGAAGCTCTGTTCTATCGTTGTAGGTGCTTACGCTTCTCATTTTTGCTCTGTATTGCCAAGTAAACCCGCAATGAAGACTTGACATCAGCAGCCTAAGCCTATGAAGGGAAAAGCTTATGAAGGTGTGAGAAAAATATTGTAGTATCAGAGTTATGCGTTCTTTCTGCGAAACGCAAAAACCCTAAATTAAATAGCGAAAACCGCGCGTCGCAAAAAATTCGCGCTGCGTGACTGATCAAGCCGTCTTGAGAAGGGTTTCGAGTTTGAAAAGTGAGCTTACTTTCGCTTCTACAATATTCTAAGAAGGTTTTCAAAAAAGGTACATTGGCGAAGTTGTCGAGAATTCAACAGCGCTTTCCCAAAGTATTGAAAACGATTAAGGATAGCAGAAAAGTACACAAAGTTCTTGGCGACTGGTTCGGCAGTGGAGGCCATATTATTTAGTTTCTCGTAAAGGAAATTTTCCACTTGTTCTTCATTCATGCCATTCACCAGAACATTCCAATGGTAACATGGCCAATCGAGCTCTGCTATAGAATGTGAACTCACAACAGCTCAAAAGTTCAAGTCGAATAGTAGTCTTGACTGCATTTTTAGAAACGACTATAGACCATGGTTACTCATAAGGACGGTATTTGTGACATATTATTAACATCCTTGAAGAACAATGATATCTGGCAAACAATGAAAATCTGAGCTGCTTCAAAAGCTTATGATTTGCGACTGACATGCCTTTTACAACTCTTACAAGTACTCATAAAAAAAATTGAAAGACAGCGCGAGAACACTTCTTTGGACTTTACAAGAGGAATTTTTTTAAATGATGAAGAGAAGCATTGTAATCACTTCCTTCGCTACATTCGCTTTGGTTCCGAACAATCGATCGTTTTTTGATGAAATTCACACACACATACACATGTAATATGCATATTTATTGATATTTTGACAATGCTTATGAGTAAGATGATCAACACATTCCAAATCAGGTGACTAGAAATATTCCGTCCTTAAGCTGTTCCGTTCTTAAAGAAGGCAATGTTGGATGTCGATCAGTCGTTGGAATTATGGTGACTGCGCACTTTTGATCCCAAAAAACTTTTTCACATTTGTAATGTGAAGCTTCTGGTCAAGTTGAATGCGATATTCTCTGCTGAAAAATTGAGACAATAAGATTAGAGAATAAAATACTCCCAAGTAGTTAGCACGAACAACGCGTTTTCTGCTTGTTTATGTATCTAGTACTCATTGGATAGCTTTAATCTCGACAATTCTGATGTTGTGCTTCATTTCGAAAATGGCCTTCTTAGTGCGCTGTAGCTGCAAAAACAAAATCATATTTCACGCTCAGCACGTCGCTAGACAGAGCTTTTCCCTAGATTTTTCAATATGATTAAAAGGCTTAAACTCGTTGATTTTAATGGCATACTTGGATTTTGAAAAGGACTTCTTAGTGCGGTGTAGTGGCCAAAAAGAACATTGGATTTTACACTTTACGCACAGTTTCATCTCTGCTAGGATTTCTGAATGGCTGTATGGATGGGATTTCGCAGTATCGACATAACTGGGTGCCGAGGCTGCTTGAGCTTGTTGATAGTCTCTCGACAGACCTTTAGTAGTCATTTGATAAAGAGATTTCTATATTATGAAGCTGAATGTGATTTTGAAAAAAGACTTTATGGAGCAATGGAAGAGCGCAAAGAAGATCGCTTCTCACACTCCTAGCCTTAGGTTTCACAGTGCTAATGCGGAGAAGCCAAAAATTCTTATTGAATTGGAGAACAGATTTCCAAGAAATAATGAAAATTGCCTCCTTTCGAAGCGGCTTTGAGATCGCTGGGGGCAGCGCGATGCGAGGGAAGCGCGATAATGCGCTCAGTGTGAAACTCAATCTTTTTGGGCTGTAACAACGCCCTAGGGAGTCCTTTTCAAACGTCAAGTGAATCATTGACATCAGCTGTATTTAGTTTCCAATAATATTTAGGGAAAAAGCTCTGTCCAGCGCAAAGCGCTGAGTGTGGTACTATCGTTTTTTTGATGCTATAGCACACTCGAGGCCTCTTTAGAAGTGTTGAACACTGAGGTTGCCGGGATTCAAGCTGTCAAATGATTTTGAAACTTTCGAAAAAAGGCAAAGTAGGCGCTATTCCCATAGGTTTGAAAATGATCAGCGATTATAAAATAGTACCGAAGTAAAATACAATCACAGCGTTGGTGAGGTAGGAGCCTCTCGGTCTCAGTTGAGTCTCGAACTCGTTATTCCCCTTACCTAGCTTTTACGCTTTATCCGTGGCACCATCAAAGCCCTTGCTCTTCCTTTCTCTCAGCCATGTTTCAGAAGTAAAAGCGCAATAAGCATTCATCATCAGCGGGAATGATTTTGGAAGCACAAATCAGTACTGAACTTTATTAAGCTAAAATTATAGCCGTAATCACTTTTCGAAATTTTCATTCGCGCCTATTCTTTTTCCGTGAAAAGATATGGTGCGCTCAAACGCATCATTCATGTATCCAATCCAGTCAGTCCTCGAAGGCTTGACCTATGAAAGTTCGCTATATTTACTCTCCAACGGGCATCACAACGTTAGGTCCGCAATCCTTCAGCAGCGTGTGATATGCGCATCTTCTAGAATCACCTTTCGCAAATCTTTTCCAGGAGTCTTTCTCAAGAAATGCGACATTCTTGATAGCTTCTTTGTGCGGAGGTCGTTTTTCAGCGATAAAAATTTTTTGGGTTAATGAGCAGACCAGCTTAAAGTTACAGGATTAACCTGAAAAAGTATTTGTGGAGTTAACTGAGATATTAGATCCACTCACCTAATTGCATAGTAAAGGAAGAAATTTGTCGCAGATGCGGAATTCACAAAAAGCCCAGCGAATAAGTTGATGTGCAATCGCTCAATATTAGGATACAAAACGATTCCCATTGTTGCTATGAACTTTGTGCTCACCGAACCAAACACCACGGTTAAACTGATGAGGATCAACGAGCGATAAATCTGCTTCGCACTAGTGTTGCCTGTGAAGACGTTTTGAATGTTTCAATGGAAGTCTTGCGCCCACATGGAATACTGACAAGTGGTTATCACAAATAATGATAACTCACTCATATTGACTTTTTTCAAGAAACATATAAATGAAGCATAACAAAGAATAGTCAGGAAGTTAAGAAACATTATGGAATTCACGACCACAACATGGACTATGCCCGTCATCGGGGCTGTGAAAATGCATATGACTTTCCTGAAATTCGAACTTAATTCTTACTGAGAAAAATCGTAAGCATCTTTATTCTCTCCATCTCTTTTTCAGTCATTCATGTCATATAGATTATTTTCATGCGAAAATACTCCTTGTTTGCTCCAAATTCGTTCGATCTATTTAAGTGTCGTATTTAAGGGTATCAGCCAAGGAGCCTTAATGAAAAGGGTCCTTTTTAGCAATTATCAAGTGTAAAGAATAACTCTCCTGGTCTACCCTGTGCAAAATAATACTTATGTAACATTAATTTTTGTAAATATCGAGTGACTAGTTGCTATTCTTGCACTTTTCGCTTCCATTTCGGCCTTCTATGCCGATGAATCTGAGTTGACATACCCGTAGCCGAGGAGAGCCAAGGTTATATAAATGTGTTAGCATGAACAATACACTGAGCTAATATGTGGCAGGCGATCCCAAGCAATAGTCAGTGTGCTCTCAATAAGTTGATTTGAAGTTTTAGGTCATTCGGGCAATGTCGTGCAATACAGGTGTCCACCTACCAATAGTTCTTCAATTTTTTAGATAAAAATCAGTCCAGAATATGGGAAACAAGGGACCCATTGGCTCAATCCAGCTGCAGATTGTGATTATCATCTCGCTTGACCTTCGTACTGACAAAGCCACCAAAAGCGTTATGTGGTTTCGCAAGTAGCCGATGCTGCATCATTCACACCAAGGACATTTTCCGGAAAACAAACTTTAAGGAATAGCCTGGTTCGGTTTTGTAGTGTTAGGACTTCCATGAGACCATATATGCTGCTGTCTTTAGCTTTTATCAATTATATGTTCTTTTGCACACGAGGGTATAATACGAATGGAAATGATCTATAAGAATGCTGAGATAAAAGCAGAACATGGACACTGATGTGGAGTAGGTCAAACCTGTCATTTCCCATCTCGAAGGCTCACATTTTTCATACTACACGATGAAGATCCTTGTTCTACCTATCCATCATCCACGTAATGGCCACTATCAGCGTCACCCGTTAATGAAATCTATCAGGAAACACAAATCGGTACTGAATTTATTGGGCTGTAGCTACAGTAGGAAGCGCCACCTCTTACTTTTATTTGCTGCCAATTCTTTGTTAGAGGCAAGGTATGAAAATTCTCAAGAACAAATTAATAATGATAAGTAGCAGAGGTATTTCCAATGGGCAAAATAAAACGCACTCTGTTTCCGTTCGCTTAGCAAATACCCAGGTGGTGATGGCTAGAGAGTATAGCAACGCTAACAGAATGTCTGCTGCCATGTAAAGGTTCCTGTATTGCTTGTTTATGATGTGGCTGAAAGATATTTGTTTACTTTTGCATTAAGTGGTGGACCGACAAGCTTTTTAAGCCAAACCGATCAAAGAGAAGCTTACTAGATTTTTTGTAATGATAATAATCTATCCACCGCCACAGTGAAAAGGATCACTGACGAGAAGATATAGCCAAACAGTGGAATTGATTGCAAGTAAACACAAATATCTTGACGTATTCGATGATCTTCACTGCTGAACATTCAATTATTGTGTCATTGTTGCCCAACATATGTTTTGATATTTGGATTCAAAAGTGTGCGTCCTATAATTGTTGTCAGGAGACAGAGTTTATGTGCTTGAAAGTAAGTCCAAAACGTTTTTCAAAAAAATCGTGTGGTTGGCATTTAACCCTGTCTACCTTCACCACCCACTGAAAAGGAGAGTTGAACTTACATGTTATAAGTAATGATCATGAAGTAGTGCGAGAAACTCTTCAGTGTCTCGCCAAGCGATATTAATGCAATGTATATGTTGCAGGTGCTCCTGAGACATCTGAATATTTCAACAAATCAACGAAACACCGAGACAATGGAGAACATGATGGTGAAGAGTGTGAAATCTATTTGGATAGTAATTTACAGGTAAAAAGATATGTGGAAGATAAAGGATAGAGCTCCTGGCATTGTCCAATCCCTGAGACATGCGTCATGCATTCGTCTCCATTTTTAGCTTCTTCTGAGATGTTCAAAAAAAAATATATATATATCTATTTTTTAAAATGGCTAGAGGTAGCCTACTCTTATATCGAATCAGTGCTGCTTATCCTTCCAGACAAGTCTGGTACCAATTTATCGAATCCCGGAGGGATGGATGGCTTGGTGAGCCATGATCGCGAGATCGAGCTAACGATTTTGTGTGGACGCAGAACATCTTTAACCACTGCGCCGCGTACGCTCCTATATGGAAGCTGTTTTGAAAATTTGAATCAAAAAATTGCTCACTTTGCGCGTAAAGTGACATAGACGATAAACATGTTTCCAATAATGCACATTGTCGGAATTACTGTGTAATACACCTGATATTCAATTCCAATAAGGTGAAGGTCCATAGCAGCAACTAAAAAAGAGTCGTCACAAATGCTCCACTTGTGGTGGAAGGAATGACGAATAAGAGCAACGAGTTACACAAAAGGTTAGGCGGCAGAAACAGTCAGTGACCATGTGGTAAACATCACTTCCACAACTTTTATACATAATATAGTCTAATGTCAACGACGCTATTTTCCCGGTAAACAACACCGTGCGTCAGCTTTGTAGTCGGTATACGGTAAAGTGGTTACCATGTGTACCTAGTTAGTATCACGCGATCCTTGCAATCACATAGTAATTTGAATACTTTTAGATTGTTTGTTATGAGTGTAGCTTCGGCTTAGCTTGTTTGTGTTCGTCATGGCATTGTTAATCAACAAGCCTGTGAGAAAAAAATCATGAGATTTTTCTATATCTGACTGACACTAGTAAAACTATGTCGCAGTTCGATGATCAACTATGCGTCCCATCCACAATGAAGTGGTATAATTACTATGGAACTCAGCTTAAACTTAATGTAGTGGCCATGAGCACCGGCATACTGGAACAGTTAAAAACTCGAATTGGGTGTTCATCATTGATGTTTTTGTGAACATTGATTAGCAGCAAAAGCGACTGGTGGCATATCTCTTTATGGTATGAACATCATTAACCTTCAACGGGACAATCGTGTGCTAGCTATCATTACCAACATGTGTTGATTCACGAAGAGGTTATCTGCAAAAGAATTCAACATAAAAAAGAAAACCAAAAAATCCTTGAGTTTACGGAAGTTGCAACTGAGAAGCAACTCATTTTAACAGTGTCACAAAATTTTGAAATTAAGTATGAGGTGGACACTAAAAACGAAACGAACGGCACAAATTTGTTTTTTTTTCAATCTATTTTAACATATGCTATAATTCAAATTGAAATGAATAATCTCAATAAGAGTGCTGAAATACGAGCGGAACTAGAGCCTGAAGTGATCTGGAACTTACGACCAGTCTCCCTACTCAATCCTCAATCAATGAGTCGTCGAAAGAAGAATAGGGTGACGGACGATGCGTTTCAAGAATTTTGAACTGGATGGGAGTTACCCTAGCTTTTTAAACTCTACTACATTGTGTCGTCAACAAAACCATGTAGGATTTAAGGCAGCTGTCGACTATGTTGAGGTAAGCTGTATTTAGTTGTAGCGAAAGTCTATGAAGTAACGCTGATTTGATCGGCAGTGCTTGAACAAAAAACGCTGCACAATCTATCAGAATGCTATCCGACAGTAGAAGCTAGCGAGGGATTTATAGCTTCCCGTTTTTTCATATACATTATAGCAGCAACTGTGTTTCAAGAGCGATATGACTATATGTCAATGGATAGTCATTTAAATTCTTCGAAATCTTTGAAAAGCCCTGAAATTTTTGAAAAAAGAATTTTGAAAAAAGTTTGAAATTCTCACAATAGTGAAAAAGAGCAGTTAATACATGATGAGTCTCGAGGAATGCCGATTGTAGCTCTAACAGAAAAATATATTTTATTGTGTTCTTATCAAATTTTAGGTCCAGACTTTCAATATCAAAACTAACTTTGATGACGATACTTCTATGAAAAACACGAAGGTGAGAAGCGCAAACGGCTCGAAACACGAAATGTTGGGGTATCAAAGTGCTAGCAAATGCACAAATCTAAGTTATTCGAATAGTGATTTGAAATTTGGCTTCAAAATTGTAGGAACTTGCTGACATCCTTTTAACTGTGGCGATGGTGAACTGAAAGCTTTGATGCAATAAATACTTGCGCCCTGAAATCGACGAAGTGCAAGACATGCCTCTGCAGTTACAGATCGACGATGAAGTCCATTCTGAGGAGTCTGATGACAACGAGCACATGAAGCTGGATGCCACAGCTAGCAGCTCTTAGAAATTAGACGATGGTGCACCATACATATCGGCCAACACCGGAGCAATGTGTGACTGATCGAGTAGAGTGGTAACACCTAGTCCCAAATTCTTCAATGACAGTCGAGTTGACATGCATAATAACGCATTCCGCAACTGCCGAAATCCAGTGGTCTTCTTTGAAGTCTTCATGAACGACATTTGGGATCTGTTTGTGGAGCAGACAAATGTTTTCGGCCGCCAAAAAACCAAAGATTGGATTGAGGCGACGGTCGAAGAAATGAGGACAATTATTGCCTTGTGTCTGAAAATGTCTGCCATCTGAATGCCACAAGTGAACGATCAGTGGAGCGGTCGTCCGGCTCTCCGAAGTTTCAGTGGCGCCACATGTCATGACAAGACATCGATACTGTGAGATCATGATCAATTTATATGCAGGCGACAAGGAAGAAGGTAACAAATAGGATAAGCTGTATAATATAAGACAACTGATGGAAGTAGTGAATACCAACTGTAAAGCTGTGTGCAGGCCGGGAATGGATGTACGCATCGACTCGTTGATGGCACCATTCATAGGAAGAACCAAACTCCGCTAGTACGCTTTGCAGAAGGAAGAGATTCGGTTCAAAGGTTTTCAAAGTCCTTGGTGAAAGAAGATACACGTATAATACAGCGTCTACACAAGTGCGGACACAACTCTCAAATACGACGAGACTTTATCGGAACGTGTGGTGATGAAATCGATGGAAGGCCTGCTAGACATAGTTTGACAAGAGAGAAGTGCAGATGCTTTCGATAGCATACGGCTCCGACGTAACTTCAAACACCAAGAAGTTTAGAGTTGTTGAAAACTACAGCAAGAATAAATGGTTTGTGGACCTCACGGACCATAAAGCTGCTTACTCTTCATTCTTAAGAAGAACTAAAAAATGGTACGTGCATTTTGCTACTTCTTAGCTTCAGAATCTGTAACTCCTTACTTCAGGTACGTGCGTATCCTCTTTGATTTCGTCTATAACATACTGCTGCTGAGCGCCTATGGAAAGTATTGCGCCAACAAAGAACGAATCACATTCAATGAGTTTAAGGAGGTAGTCTATGTCAGTTATCTGGGAAACGATTCGTTTCAACGACGACCAACAGCATTCTCGAATAGGTTTCACGCGGACACCGTCGCCGATGTGAGTACTGTAAAAGATGTCGGCTGAAAGAGGCTCCATTTATGATGTATCAAATGTAAAACGCATTTCTGCTCAAAGTGTTATGATCCCGCACATTTCTATAACCCCAGCGATGTTAGTAGTTGGTGTTTGTAATGAAGAAACGAATATTTCATAAATATTCATTGTATTTGTATTGCATTGATTGTATTGTCGTATAATTTGAAATGTAGTATTGTTTTTGCTTTCCTATGTTATACGTAAATATAATATGTTGTCATAAGACGAAGAATGTTGGTTTGGCTATTGTTATGAATTGCAGATTGTTGAATAAATGGTGATGAACAGATTATACAGATTGATCGCTTATGTTACGGTATGACTACATGAGATATAGTGTGATTTGGTATGCCAAAGATTCAAGCATATTACAGCAAAAACACAAAGAACAGACGTAATTAGAAGGAACGGAGCCAGGTACGCCCCGGGCCTCCCGGAAGGCATCTGGTGAATATTAAATTTTGGAGAAATAAAAATACTGGCTCGCTGTAAAGTTAGGCATTCGCAGTTTATTGTACACGACAAATATGCAATCAGTCTCATCCACCAAGTATCAATCAAATTAGCTTAGTACTTGTCTGGGAAAACTCGTAGGTACAATATAAAGGAGTGGCATGAGTTGAAAGCACTTTTACTGTTCTGACATTCTGCGGTGGCATAACTGATGAGAATCGATAATCGAAATCGCTCGCCGAAAGCTTTCTCCAGAATAACTTCCATTTGTTAAACCTTGACTGCTTCTGACCTTTCCACTTTCATTCAGAGATGGTTCTTTCTGTGTTTAATTAGCTGCGATAATCAGGCTTTAGTGTAGATTTAAGAAGTGATAGATACGGCTAAATCGCCAGGAATGAATGAGGCTTCAAAGGTTTTGATTTTTTTTCTGAATGATATAAAGTATTGTCTATAGTCTACACGAAAATATCATCCTTTGCGGAGCAAAGTTAACTATTTTAAATGGATGTTTCTCTTACTATGGTAATAATTACTTCGAAGCAAGCTTTGCCATTTCGCACTTCTTTGGTTTACATCTCACAATCGACAATTTCGCATTACAGTTAGGAAGTGGAAAGAAAAACTCAGGCATGAGTTCACTTTGCCAAGTTTTATCAATCTGCCTCTTCCCCTTCCCTACTATAGTAGATTGGCTAGTGGAGCATGGGATAGTGACAAGGCAACCGAGATCACCGAAACGTACGTATACTACTGGCATAACAAAACCTCGACAACAGCTGAATCAGCCTTTCTGAATGTTTAGAAGTTTAGAAAACGAGGTTTTTAGTTAACAATCGAAACGAAGGGAACTATGTTCATATATTAATCTTGTACATGAGCATTTATATATGTATATGCATGCATGTATACGTACATATATATATGCATATATGCATATATATGTATATCAAAATATTGGGAGGGTAGAACAGTGGCAATGATGCCAACCATGATGAGCATAGTGCCGGTTTGACCGCGCATCAGGCTTACAGAGTCTCTCATCTGTTCGCGGTCAGGGAGTTGGTAGCACAGGTGTCTAAGAAAAGTCCACGCTGCAAGGAAAGCAAAAACGCTGAGTGCAACCATCTCAGAGCTCCAAGTGAATTAACTCGAATTGCATCCACTGCATCATGTTGAAGAAAAAATTCCTAAAGCAGCAGTTAAGCCCGCACGCAAAAGTTGGAAGAACATTGTGGATGATGGGTGTGAGGTAACGAACGAAGAAGTTGCGAAGCGGTATCGATAGCTGACAGGAATGTAATTAAATGATTGATCATATTAGCATCTTCCAGACAGTGGCATACATGCCATTCTAACCCTTAGAAGATATCCTATCAAGCTGGACTTGTCAGGTCTTCTGATTACCTCGAACTCTTTCTATTTTCGGGAAAATCATACGTCCGTAGCGCCTGAAACTATTTGTAGTCCCAAGTGAAAGGACCTTCAAATACCGCGGGTGGCCAACGTGTTAGGCAGAGTCGAATAAATCAATATGAGAATTTGTAAGAATGTTTGAAGCCTCACCGAGGTAGATACGTCAGAGTTATACACGTGTTTCGGAGGTGTCGCCCTCTTCATCGAAGGCCCACGTCCCACAGAGCCCTACTTCGTAGCAGGATGGGAGACGTATGTATTTGGTGATTACAAAACGCACAATGACATTGTGTTAGAAAAATAATCAATGAGATGGATCAATTTCTATCTACTACCCGCAATACATCGACTGAAGAGTGATGATAACACAATGTCATTGTACGTTGTGCTTTCACCACAACATACGTCTCCCTCCCTGCTACTAAGTAAGGCTGTGTGCGGCGTAGGCCACAGATGAGGAGGGCGACACCTCCGAAATACTTGTATGGCTCTGACGTACAACCTCGATAAACTCTTTGAACATTCTAACAAATTACATTGAATGTTTATAGCGAGGTTAAAAAACAGTCGTGAGATGGATCATTAGGATAAAATTCAGTTTTGTACACTGTATGAATATCTAGCTTCGTCGTGCAGAAGGTGTTAAGGAATTTATATTTTTCAACGTCTTGTTTGCTTATTGAGGCAATGTTTGTGATTGTCACTAATTAGAATTTGTTGAAGTGAAATTCTGTTGAAAATAAAATGGCGTTTGAAACGCTTTTTTCAGTAGAATCTGTGAAGCCTACACATTCAGAAAGATGATTGAGGTTTGAAGTTTCAACAGCGAAATGCATAATATAGTTTGGCTTGGATTTCTGAGTAAGTTAGAGTTTTTTGTTTAGAAAAGTAAAATCAAAAAGTGAGGAGTTCTGAGATAACACAAGCAAAAGTAGCTTAAAGAAGTAGAGCGTTTCGATTAAGAGGAATAGTAGAAGGCAGAATAAAGATGTTTTCAAGTACGGAATGAAATCCTGTACGCAGTATTAGGCGAAGTTATTGTGTTTTAAAACGTGTGCATGTATTTTGTAACTGTTGACATTTTTTTCAAGCTCCTAAATATCTCGTGGTGTTATTCTAAACAGTTGGTTAGATAACACTATTTCAAAAATATCAAATAGTCACAAATGTATATATGTATATATATATATATATATATATTGTCATTTTTATATTTCTCGATTTAGTCATTCGCGCTTTCACTTCTGATTTTTCCATTCGTATTTATGAAAATTACGAGCATAATATTTCTAAGCAACTATTGATTAATGAGTATTCTAGAGAGTGCAAGGATTGATTCAAAGCAGACATTCATCAATATAGATTCGAAGTATCATCTAAAAACAATTCCTGTGAATGTGAAATCGAAGAGGACACAGGACACGCAGGATTGGATCCTACAATGTAAAGGATACGATCACTGAACAGTTGCTATTGATTTCATAAAATTGTTAAATGATTTTTACAATTTGAAGTATATTGTTTATGCGCTATTTTGGAAACAAACGGAAAATTTTTGCCGGAGAAATCATTGAATTCATGTTTTAATATGTGAGAATGTTGCATGGAACGCCCGTTTAGATAGATACGACAACGAAACCACTTTTCAATGGTGCCAGTCATGCAAGTGCTGAATGAGTTTTTGCAGCCATTGCAGAAGCACTATGAAGTGTGCGAGAATTTGAGTGGTTCTGTCCAGTTTAGTCCACACATCACTGTTTAGCGAGTTCTTGTGTTACCTTGACCATCCCTTTGTAATCTCTATACCGAATTTGACTTTCCAAATCGTTTCAGTAAACGGCTGATTGCTGCCGCTGAGGTTGAAGCATGGCTGAGATAAAGACAGTGCTGTACGTGACACGTGGGCTTACGCAGGAGTTGATTAAAGGTCTGATGCCACCTCGGCTTTTTGGCTTTAGTTGTGTCTCCGAATTGTTATGGATATAGCTCGCATCGTACCGTGCCATGAAGAAGATCAGGCAGTAAGCAAGAAGCCACGTACGTTTCTTTTATAGCCCTAACTAATCTTATTAATTTTGGCAGCTCTGCCTGGGTAAGTCTGATTTTTTACGTGCTCTCAATATCCATTGTGCTTCAGCACATGATAGATATGGACCGAATTCATGACCGCATGTGGCGCAGTGGTTAGAGCTGCTCTGTGTCGCACACGGGTCGATGGTTTGATTCCACGTCCATGTCTCACCGAGCTCCATCTCTCCGGGGTCGGTAAACTGGCCTTAGACTTGTCTGGCAGAATAAGCAGCACTGATTCGATACAGTGGTGGCCTCCGTGAGACATTTTGAAAGCCAGATATGCGTTCAATGACTTCAAGCGAAGTCGCAAATTACAGACGAGCTCATGGCGTATCCCTCAGGGATTGCTCAACACCGAGAGCTTCATCCTATTGAAATCCATATCTTTGCGTCGAGGCTTAGTCGAAACCTTAACTCGTGCTAACTGCACATACATTCAGTATTTTTGAAAGGTAGTAATGCGGAAGTATTTTTATGTGCGTACCAACATGTCTTTGCACTTACTAAGCATCTGTTCCGATAGAGTCTTTTTCTTTTGTTCATCCTGAATAGTATCACTAAAGTTATCCTTGTAGTTTTATCCTAGACGAACAAGGGGCTGACGTTCCACATATATTCCATCCACATATGCTTATACACAGCTCCTATCTTCGTTGTCTAACAGAAACGAATGAGTGAAGGGAATCATGTTGGTTGTACAAAGGCAGACCAGCTTCATGTAGCTCGGCTGTCGTTATGGAACAGACGGAGCAGGAATTTAATCGTGGTCACCGAGTTGCTAAAGTGCTCGGTAGGCGATCGTGGCTCACTGCGTACGCCGGATACGCAACCATCTCTAACAGTGATCAACTGAGTGGCGCATCGGCGCCAAGCGACTTATCTTCTACCCTTTCATTAGAGTGGAGAAGCAAAGATTCTTTTTGTTTTTGGTAGACCGCTGAATAAATTTTCATTTAGTTCCTCACTACTGTTTCCTAATAGTTCTATGGATTATGAGAAATTCTAGTTCTCATAAAAGGAAAAAATGATTTTAGAACGAAAAGTAGGAGAGAGAGGAAACTTTGTGGTACTGAACTAACGAAGCGAAGGTAGAAGTTCAGCGTGTGTACATTTACAATTCCAATTCAGTCTTTCTGACTGATCGCAGATATCATCTTTTTATTTGTTTTTGTGTAAACGATGTCTCACCAATGTTTTGAGCACTTCGTGAGTAGATGCAATTCGCACATGATCAGCCTATGACCCCAGGGTTTTATTTGATGAGGGTGCGAGCGTCTGCTCACGATGAACCCTCAACGACACCCGACAGATAGCAAACAATTGACCATAATAGTACCACCACGCCATCCAGCTCTTCAGTACTTTCAAAGAGACGGACACTCATGCCATCCTTACTGAACTACCTGTCGTTCATTTGACGTTTTTCAACTACTTTCTTGCGCAAGCATTCTTGACTCGCCCAGCTCAGTTGTCAAAGTTCCACTATCTACTTGTTACCTAGTCTTCCTGTTTCAAGCACAATTTTTGTTTGATTCCTCTTTTCAAATTTTAACAAGTAAGCCATACTACTAAATCCGATGGGTTTTGTCTTCCAGCAGTTTTCTACCAACTTAGAGTTACCCAACACACTTCAACACGAAATAAATCTTGGATCACTAGAGGTCGAGTCTTAAGAAAAATGAAGTCTTCAAAGACTCTCATATTATCGCAATCATATTTGGAGATTGATGAGGTGGTGTTTCAGTTTTGAACTCCATTACATCAAGATTTTCAGTGAGCTTAAGAAATCGCGATTCATATACATCTAGAGCATAAACTTCACAGCTGATAAGAGCAGCTATTGCAGTGGAACGCTTAAATCTATCCGATAATCGATGACTCGCCTTAATAATTGCTTTCGTTTTCAAAGCACGAGATCAGACGGGAAAATGAAGGTGAAAGCTTGTCTTGTTGGCTCTTAAAACCAGAATTTTTATCTTAGTCAAAGCGAGCAAGTTGTATTTGATTAGCAAGGATCTCTTCATTCTATCGGATTACTTTCAATTGATAATGAAGCCCACAATGATATGATTTGATGATGAAATTTGAAAAGTGTGAAATCTACCATGAAAGTGGCTACTTCTTTTGCAACGAATGCATTTAGTCAATGCACATTAAACATTATGTGTTGTGACACTGAACGTTAGGATACGTCTATTAATGAGTAAGTTCAAACTTCACTAAATATACATTGTAGCCATGCTCTACAGACGAAAAAGTGTTCCAGATTTTACTGCTCACTCAAAAAATTTTCTTCGAGGCTTCCAAATCTCAAGAAAATTACCTTCGACTCATTGAGTACTTTGTTCACTTTCCTAGAGTAACGTTTTCAGACGACTTCCGTTAAGTCTGAATATTTTGAAGATGCACTGATTTCATTAATTGTCGAGCAAACGTGTAGTGCACTGGTTATGATCCCGTTCATGAATCGGCGACTCAACCTATTCAGACATTAGCTCGAACCTCGTTCGGCTTCATTAAACCTCTTATACCTCGGCGGTCAGGAAATTGCTGCCGTACTCTTCTGGGATAACTCGCTCGCTCTAGGCTATATGTAAATGCTTCAGTACAGTCTCCAAAGAGTATCGACCAATATTCAACAGCGCTCGTGATGAAAACGGAAGAAGCCTCAGCACGAGTTGATAACATGATGCGAGATCATATAATAAGTGAATTAATAAGCTGATTAATGGATTGATTACATGAATCACTGTCAAAAATGTGAACATCAAATGTGAAACTTCTAGTTTGTTTTTATCAAATAAAAATATCTCTGTGTAAACAGTTTTCCATGGATTTTGCTCTCCAATGCTTGTGACATACCGAGCTTTGAAGCGTTGGATACTTTTCTTCAAAGACATAATCGCTATCGGGCTGTGCTAGCTCCGTCGTTTTTAAACTTGAGTCACCTTCCGCTTGTTCTTTTTTCAACTCGACTGGAGTTGGATCGTCGTACGAGAAATGCTGGGTGGTGTCTTCCGCGTTCGTTTCTCACATGAAGTGTCTGCGTTGAGTGTTGATTTTTTGAGGTCGTGAGGATACCCCGTGATTTTATCAGTGAAACTGAGAAGCCATTTGATAACTTAGTCAATCACGAACACGTACTTCATATTGTTTCTAGCATACGATTCCATTCATAACATTTTCTTGCTCCGTAAATTTCTAGCTGCACCTACTTCTGCCGAAGTTTGTAGCATTAACTTGAAAACAATTTACTCCATATAAAGTCATGTACATGGGAATATCTTATCTGTATTTTTAACCCAGTCAGCGGACGAGCAGTCCCACCGGGTATCTGTATGATTTCGATCATTTTTATTGCATCGAGAAGCTGTTCAGGAGTGCTCAACGATCAAGACAGAGCATTCATCGCTTTCAGCAGAAGATGCCTACTCTGTTTGCCTGTGACGGAAGCACAGATAATTCATTGGGTCTTGCGATAACGCATCTTCAATGGACCTCTTGGATCAAAGTGTCGAACATCTTATCATAGGATAATCTGACTAGAGATGAACTGAACATTAAGTCCATTCAGAGATGTAATTACACTCTCCAGTCATGTAAATGTGAAAAAACTAGCGAAACAGAATGGGAATGAAAGCGATTTTCCATAGAATCCTTAAATTTTTATACAAAAGCTTATTGAGGCACTTTCATTCACTCATTCAAGGCTTAATATGAAGTATGGAACAATAGTTGAAGAATTTCTGTTTTCACGTCAAGGCTTAATATGAAGTATGGAACAATAGTTGAAGAATTTCTGTTTTCACGTTCTTTAAGATCATCTTTTTTCCTCAACTACATCGGCTTTGGTAAAGCTTGATTTGAGAATATTAGAGAAGATTCGTATCGTGCCACTTTAATGTGTGTTAGTGCAAGAAATTGTTACAGTTAACGTAGAGTTGTTATAGGATTATTTAGAAGGAATACTGCGGAGAAGCATACTGTCACTGTCTTTGATAGGATTTCCATATAATGCTAATACTTTTTGTTGGAGCAGTCACTATGATCTCAACAGGTACGCTCGTTCACACTTCAAATTATGGACTGTATGAAGTAGTAGGTAGGTGGAACAAAGCTGCTTCATGTGAAGACTTCTTATGAAAGCTTTGAGCCTTGTGATATAACCACTGTGTATTCAAATAATGACCATTATAGTTTCTCCACGTGACCACTGGTGTTCTGAGGAAGATAAATGCGACAACTGCACAATTCGTGAGGCTCTCGGAACGAAATGCGCCAAAGACGAAGACGACAAATTTCCTTTTTTATTCTGTAATCCAAGAACGAAGTCAGTATTGTACAGATCTCGACGATAAGTGAATACCTGGTCGTTCAGGCACATGAACTTATCTTGTTGAGAGGATTCAAAATGCTTAGGAAACCGTGCTAAAAGCGATGATTGGAAATCGTTTTGCAAGTTACTCCTTTAGCGCCTACCACATCATCCAGTCCACCATGTTTTCGCTGTCATTCATGTCTTGATTTTGTGAATAGTATACTGACTATGAAATTCTAGATATGAAGCTACTTCGATTGTTTCAGAAGTGTTAATATTGAGACTTCATCATATCTGGTCTGTCGAGATGGTGTCTACAAGCAAAAATTTTGTTCCGACGGAAGTTTGACACACTTCAGCCCGTTTACACTGAATTGCGTTGACCCAACTTCTCTCGATTTTCACCTACAAGGCACAACTGGTAATATTTTCAGGATGTGATATAAAAAATGTTTTTTTATTTTGCAACGAAAAAGTTTGATGTGTTCATGCATTTGGGCGTTGTCCCAAGACTTGTAAGTTATCACTTTCAGCAAAGTTTTTGTTCCACAACGTAGAATACTAATGGTGAAAGGTGACCTCACGAGTAAATTGTTTCTATCAAACCTTTCGCCGGGCAGTTCTTTATTCTGAAAATGCTGATGACGTGACAATTCATTGTTGCAGATATAAAGGGCATGTGCAAAAGTAATAAATCAGAAGATATTCAGGTTCCGGACGAGTTGGAGATGTCTGCTCGTTCAATACTGATTGTCTCAGTGGGATGTACTGCGTCAGTGGTCGTTGCAGATGTCTGTCGACTTACATTGCTATCGATGCGTACTGCTACGAACGTTTGTTTCCATCCATTACAGGTAATCTCGCAGGATAAGCAATAACGAAACTTTTTCAATGATAGGAATCTCACCTTCGGAATCCGGCTGTTTTTACGATGTCCAGTGTTCGGTGGTTTGGCCAGGAGCCTATTGCAAAAACGGCCAATGCCAGTGCCCTAATGATGATATGATGGCCATTAAAACGAAGTTAGTGAACGTTTTGAACAATTTACTAAATCGTGGAGGATTTTGTCTAAAGTGGTGCGTTATTCCTTCGAACAAGGCATGTCTTTCATGATGCCTGTTCACAAGATACACAGTCTTTGTTGAATGTTGCCCATTATTTTTATTAAGCCCGCAGTGATATTCATTTATTTATTCTTTTCTATATTTCAAAAAATGTTGAGTGATATGTAAAAATTCGAATTTGTGGCGATAGTTGAGCCAGTATCTCACTTTTTCCTAAGATACGTACTAACTAATCACTACACTACCGACCCTTGCTATACTACCACTTTTTCTATGATGCAAAGTGTTGGAGGTGTCAATAACTACTGGCGAACAGATTTGGTCTGGCGAGCACATGTTGACTCGAAATTAAACCTAGGAAAGCTGACGGCTTATGTATAAATATAAAATATAACCCAACGACGTTGAGTGATGTAAGACTCTTGCGTCAGGCAGGACGCGACTTTATTTTACCCTACCCGGAGGCGAGTGTTCTAACCCACTGCACTACCAACGCCTGTTTTGCTGTCACTCTTTCTACGCTGCAACGCATCTATCTGCCGGCAATTAAGCTTCAACGGTTCGGGCTGGGTTGTAGCGTAGAAGGAGTGGTGGCAAGTTGTTGACAGATAGATGAGTTGTGACGTTGGAGAAGTGGTGACAAAACAGGCGTCGGTAGTGCAACGAGACAGAGCACGTTCCAGGATAGGGTGAAATGCGGGTTCAAGTCCCGCTGACGCAAAAGTCTTGCACATCACTCAACATCATTTACTTATAATAGCATGACAGAGCTATAAAAGCGCTAGCTTTTACTTACATATACTTTTACTTACATTACATTTACATATACTTATAATAGCATAACACAGCTATAAAATGAAGAATTTTTAGGAATCATTCTAGACTGCTTTATTTCGAGTGTTTCATTAAGACCATGCTTAAATCTCAATGAATTTCATAATTATTATTTGAGCCAACATGTCATGTGGTCTTTTAATGGGCTCTTGTACAGCCCGATACACGTGTTTCGACCTTACAGTCTCGTCAGTAGGGCAGTACCCGTCGTCTTTCAGTCATTTTAGCCAATCCTCTGTGGGTGCTCCAGTCCCCTCACTAAGAGGTAGTAAAGACGAACTCTAAGTCAAATGAAATTATCACCGAACTTACAGCGTTTTACACTTGATTGCTCTTTGGCTGGTATTTTCAATATATTATAGCTTTGTTTCGAGTGTTTTATCGGGCTGTACAAGAGCCCATTACCAGACGACATGACATGTTGGCTCAAATAAAAATAGTGAGATAAATTATGTTCTCATTTATTTCGTTTATGTTATCTCATATCATAAAAATTAACAGGATTCAGCTTTTCTTATGAAGCAAAAGTAGTAACACTAGAATAATGACAAATAATTGAAAGAGTGACTTTTGCAAAAGCATCACAATCGTCAGCTATTTGACGAATCTATTGAAGAAAATAGTGTATGGATTCCAAGTAGTATAATTAAAGAGATGGTACAGTTTGTCTGTGGTTGAGTTCCATCGAACCTTCATGTCCGCTCCCGTCTCTTCCACCACCTCAGTCTGCTGCTGCTTTCGTTATTCTGCCAGCTCCATCAGGTTAGACTCATTTTTAATTTTCTACTGTTTAGTTTTTTTCTCTTGTTACCCTATCGTTCGTTTCTGAACAAGTTACATTTAGAAGGGAACACAATGAGCATAGCCACATGCAATCCACATGCGTCCTCATTGCCGGCCAACGATAGCATACTGATTACAGATGCTCATGAGCATAAGTGTGCTGTAAGAGGAACAGTAGGTTATCGCCATCAATCCGATTGCTTATGGTGTAGACGGAAGAGCTGCTACTGACCAATAGCAGCCTGTGTTTGCGTATCCATCGCTGCGGATGTTATCGGAAGCGGAAAAAAAATTAAATGCACGACAACATATTGTTCCGGCTTCACAGAAAAGGAGTCCGGCTATTTTTCAGGTCGACGACCCTAGCCCGAAAGACGTTTCGGACCTCTACGATTGCATTGATAACAGCAGATTCTGGAAGACTCAAGGATACGACACGAGTGCTCATCCGATTGGTGTTTGTTGCATGAATAGGGGTACGGCTATCAATATGCGAGAGTCATTCTATGCCCTTAACACGGCTTACATCATTTGAAAATCGTGACGAATTTTAATACCTCAGATCGATGACATGAAAATGACTTCTTAACTGACTATTCGCATCAAAGAAGATGTAAACGAATCTTATCCAAAAGCGTTTAGATTTTACTGGATTCTTTTATCAACTTTGAATAGAATTTATCGAACTGATTTTCGTGACATGCTGAAAGTTTGAAAATAATGGATGAAATGATATAAAACCTATGCGGCCTGCTTTGCTCTTCCATAATTGCTCAAAGCATTGAACAAGCTTTGATAATTGATACACAAACCAGAAGCAGAGAAAAAGTATTAGCTCCGCATAAATGTTTCTTATCATTGAATATCTTGACACTTTCTGTGGGATATGTAACATTTGTACATCGGCCGCATCATTTGAACATTTGTAAGCAGCGCACCTGATTCTGAAGAGTTAGTATCTGCATGCTTACTTAATAGAAAAAATGCATGGTGCTGGTAGGACTCCATCTGTGCTCACCAAGGTGCTTGTCGCTCTGAATAAGAAATTTGCACCGCATTTGTCCGAGATGTGTTCATTCTGTGCAAGTGGAAAAGCACTAATACGGCTCACTAGAGATTTCAGAGAAAATTGATTAGATTACCCTTCAGTGAAGATTGAAAAAAAAATTACCAAGCAGCAGGTAAGCCTACATATGAAAATTTGGAAGATTTTCGTGGGCGATATAAGGAGGCGAATTCAGTGAAGAAATGCTGAAATTGGCACAGAGGGCTTGAAAAACCAAACGTGTAATAAAAGTCTTTAGAAAACTAGGCTCCTAACCTTTCGTACTTGTTCTTCCGCTATTTGTCAAGTAGCTCGAACGGTGTGAGAGCAAATACTCTCCTATTTTTTGACTAACCATACGATAACGCTAGGTGTTCCTCGTCCTAAGTACATGAAGTGTGGCAAAGGGGACGCCTATCATATTGTGTGTACCTGTGGTATTCCTTGGAATCATCTAGTCATTGACGTGAGCCCAAACTTCATGCTGTTTATCCTATCTTCGCAAAAGAAGATACTTTTGAAATTAACACTTTGAAATGTATGTATTGATAAAGGTGAAGCGTTCATCTCAGGTTCTATTCGGTTGTAAAAAGGACAAATGAAAAACCGACCTCATTCACTGGACAGGAGTTTTTAATAGGAGTGTTAGTAAAAATTCGAAAACTGAGACTTCAGGCTACAGCCCACGTCGCTGGTTCGTTAAATTACCCCTTATACCGCTGTAAAATGCACACAAAACTAGGTCTCAGACATGCATATTTTTTGCAGGACAGAGTCCTTTCTTTGAACTATTAGTAATAATTCGATAGCGTAATCGTTACTGATTACAACGCTGTGCTTATAACCTCAGAAAACCGTTTTTCTGCAAGGCAGTTCGTAAAGTAAGTTGAATTCGCATATGCGGCCAATTCATGTTCAGCTAGGTACGGTTGCCACGTGCTCTGGCGCGATTTCGTAAAGACCGGTGCAAGGTCTGTCGATTGTCAGCGGCACGTGAATTGACCAAACATTCCCTTGGTCGCATATGAGAATTCAGCTTATTTTACCTGCTGTGTCGAAGAAAAACGGTTTTTTTCAGGATATAACTACATCGCTGGAATCAGAAACGATTACGCAATCGAACAATTACTAATAATCTAAAGAAAGAGCTTTATCCGGTGGAAAATATCCACGTCTGAAACGTAAGAGATCTCCTTCTGTAATGACGTCAAAAAAGGCTTTTTCGAAAATTGGCTTAGTGGGACTGTAGTATAAACTCTCAGTTGTCGAATATTCACCGATACAACACTCCTATGAAAAGCTCCTGTCCAGCGAATGGATTGCGCTTTTCATTTGTCTCCTCATAACCAAATAGAACCCTACTTGCTTCACATAAACGTGATTAACTATTTTGGTATTTCTCACAATTTCCAAACTTTTTTTTTCTACTCGAAGCTAACAATATCCTATTATAGCATTCACTTGCCAGCAACCAAAGAAGGGCGAGGCGGACGAGCTCGGCGCTGTGCCACGCTGGTGGTTCAACAGTGTAATCGGTTCCTGTCAGCAGTTTCTCTTTGATCCCTCATCCACCGATGTCAGTCCGAATAATTTTGAGACCCTTCACCACTGCGAAAGTTTTTGTAGAGACAGTCAGTTTTACTTAATGTTCACAAATATTGAGGAACCGCCAGACCACTTATTATGTTTTTATTTTTCACGCACAAAAAATTGAAACAAAAGTCTTAACTTTGGTAGTTTTTTCGAGTTCAACATTTAGATACATAAGAGTTGGATGCTAAAAAACTGGAACACACTCGATTAGGGTCAACACTGATTATTATGTTGTAGGATCAAAAACCACTACAGTAGAATTTTAGTAAATAAAGCTACCGCCGCTGATATAAAGATGAGATATAGGTTTCCAATATCCAAAATGTGTAATGAATAGCTCTTTCAATGAAGTGTCTTTTGAGCATTGCTTCTTCGTTACAAAATCCTGCAAAAGTTTTTGATATGAAATGCACTTTTCACCTTTTCACAATCAAAGAATCACAACTGGTATGATCGATCACTGCATCGAATTTTGTAACCAGTAATCAGTAATGACGCAGCGAAATAATTTCTTAGGAACGTCGTTTTAGTGTCCTGCTCAGAAACGAAAAGCTTGTAATAATTGCTTGAGAAGCTCATACATTAATCTCAAAGAACCATAAATACAGTATCGCGGGCGCCGAAACGCTGTTGTTAGAAGGTGAAAAGCCAATGGTAGGAAGGCATGTACACTCCAAATGGTTGGTGCGATAAGTCCTTAACACTTTCATTACGAATCCCATGCCTTGTTACTAATTATTAGTTTTTTCTATATCGCTTATCAAAGGACTTTGCGCTGCAATTTCTACGATGGCTCCGAATTTATAAGCAAACTTTCCGTGGATTCTAAAGATTTTTTCGACAAAATTCTAATTACTTCACTTGATGTGCAATAATAATAGGTTGGGAAAAAGTTCTGAAGAAATGTTTATAGAACATTTATTTATGCATCTATTACACCCGAACAAAGACAAAACTGATAGTCAAAGTACTCCCTTCAGCTTCGGGCACTTCCTACCAGTTCTCCTGCAAAAGATCAACTCCAACTTTGTCTTCGCCCCAAGCCAGATTGATGCGTTCACTTGCCACCGTTGCATTAAAAGCCAACAGCCATTCGTGCATCATCAGCAACCTAATTTGCCCGCTTGTTAACTCCATCTTCAAATAAGTAGATAAATTATATACCAATCAACGCGGGAGACAACGGGCTTTCAAATGAGGAGCCCAAAAACACAAAAAAATGGCCGACACCATACAAAGTTATAAGCATTTTCTCAGAACTTTATCCCCAACCTATTAATAAAGAAGGATCACTTATGATTGAATACCATGAATAGCACAGATTACAGCTTGCTCACGTGGAAATCCGGCTTATGTTTCAATGCGGTCGAGCGTTGGTGAGGTCCCACATGATGGCTGCGCACTAAGCCATCCGTGTCCCGACCCATTTGAGTGCATCGACGTTGGCAGCCAGAACCTTTGTTGCCCTAGCAGAAGTACGTTATCGTTTCTCTACTATAACGTCAGAACTATTCAGCAGTCCTTGGATGATGATATTTCGAAATTCAACTGTCATTCAAAGCAAAACTTATTTTAGATTGTGGTGAAATACTCAACTTTAACAACTTGCCGATGATCCATCGAAAGTTTTTAATTTGACCATTTATCAATGCTACAGAATTAATGACAAATGATAGATATCTAATATGGAAAAGCTCAATGCAATCATAACAACATAAGCGTCGATATTCAGTCACATCAACTCGAATAATCTTTTGTTGTGAAACTTAGTCTTCTTTCGCTGAATTTTTGATAGTAACCAATTGATGAGCGAAAATGGGACCATCACTACAGAGCGACATAATATTTAACATCTTACGAAAGAGTCCTATTTGCATCTCTTCCGCTCTACAGCCTCCCCTCTCGGACTCTGAAATCTTCGCTTAAGGAACGCTGCCAAGGATTCTATCCTCTGAAAGACGAATTGAAATGGAAAGCATGAGAAGGAGGCACAGCTATGCTCGATATTATGACCGCCAACTTCCTTAGAGTTGCCAACCGTGGTTTGCAGGTACCTCTTGCAGGCCATATAAAATCATGACTTCAAAAAGAAGGAATCCCAGATTAGTGTAGTCTTCGTGGAGTCTTTTCAGCTAAGAAAGGTGCCCAAAGGTACCTTAGCAACTCACAATTGATAAGCTTATTGAGTGTTCGGGCCTCTGAAAAAAACCATCGAACAAAAAATGAGCCCCAGCCTTTGTGCTCACCTTTCAATTTAGTAGTCTTCCCATAGCTCCGTCATGCAGGAGAGACGTTGGCTGATACTTTATCACTTTAAAAACCTACACACCACTCACACAACACTTGTCTTTCGAATTCTAACTGACACTCTCAACGTCTGGCCCTTGCGCAGCTGAGATCTTCTATGCCTCTTTTACCTTCAGGATTTGGAAGAGTAGACACTAATAACAAATAAGCCGGTCATATGGAAAAAAGAATAGGTGAAGGATAGATTGAAAGAACGCTGAAGTGACTTCACAAGAATACGAGAGTTTTTAAAGCGTCAGCTCACACGGCGAGCGAGCATGTTTGTGGCTTGCGTCAACTATCTCCATCCATAGATGGTAACGACTTAAGGATTATGACTAGAGTCTTGTGTACATCACCATGATCGAAAATAACCACCACTTTAAATTGGCAACTACGCGAAAAATAATCAAATCGAAACTAGTCTGGGGCTCGTACTATTGGGGAAGGCGGGCCATCCAAAAATCCAAGTAGAGAAGCATTAATTATTGTTAGTTGACGAATTGAAATCAGATTTTTGACAGCAGAGTAAATGGGCGTTCTTAAAAAATTTCTCCTAAGCGTTCAAAATAAACGAGCTAGTCGAACAAGTTCGGCAGTGACTCTTTCCAATTTTCCCAGCACTCTTTCTTTGGTAGCTTTTATCTGCTAGAAGCGGAAGTTGTGGCTTCTAAAAACACTGTGTACCTACTTCTGGACAAATCTTTCAGAAGATTGTTGAGGGATATGCAAAACATTTGATCCCAGGCAGGAGTTGAAATCGCGTTTCACCCAAAACGTGGACGCCTTCTACCACTACATCTCCGAGACCACTGCTCTGCTACTACTTTTTATTCTCTATCAATCATCGTAGCTACAAATCCAATAACATTGAGTGATATGCAAAACTTAAAACCTTGAGCGGGAATCAACTCGCACCTCACTCCTTGCGGGCGCGTGCTAACCTATGCCTTGTATCGCAGCATCAATGATAGTAGGCCGAGAGCCTCATTAGTGCAATGGGCTCGCACGCGTTCTTGGAAAGGGTGAGATGCCGGTTTGATTCCCGTTCAAGATTCGGAGTTTATCATTCAAATTATTATCATAGCATCACACCACTGCCACAAAGCGGCTAAATAAAAGAATTTCTTTATTACATGTATCCAATATCGTGGTTATCAGCAATCAACATTTGAAGGGTTTGATGTGGTTTGCACTATTGGTCCCTTTGTAAAGTTGGGAAGCAGTTTAGAGGCAACGGAAAGAATAGTTAAGTAACTAACACACTCAAAAACCATCAAGAAAATAAACAAAAGCTTCTTATTTTGCTACAAGACATTTTTTTCAAAAAGATGGTGCTTTCTTTGTTTCTATTGCAGTTAAGGCATAGAAATGCAAATCATGTACGTTAAAACCAATGCCACAGTCATAGCTCAAAAGTAAAAAGTTAAGAGTACAATCATATGAATGCTGATATGTTTGCCAAATCTGGTTCCTGAGGTGGTTTCAAACCCATGCTTATCCTTTCTCCGAGCTCACGTGCCACGCATTGCACCGTTGAGGCCCTCAATCCGCTCTTCTCTCACTCATAGATGATTCAATGCCCACTGTGGTTCCGAGTTTTGCCCATATCTCAGCATCCCTGTGGTTGTATCTAGGGTTGAACAGAATGATCTTAGAGATTTTGAGAAATTCGTTTTTTATGCACAAATTAACAACAGAAACAACATAATATTTTCCAAAGTACAGACCACCATTGTCCACGTCTATCTGCCATCGTTTTACAAAATTCCGGATCTGCTCGCAACTTGTTGACGATGATCCACTGCAAAATACAAAGCTCTTCAGTCAAATCATGAGTGCTCGAAGAAGCTTAGCATTCAAGGAGGCTTGCAAGTCACTTTCGCCCAAAACAGATGACCTGCCGCAACGCATCATGTTTTCGAGAACAAAACTGCCTTTTTTGAAACGCTTAAACAATTTGCCCACAGTAGAATTTGTCACTGTGTCAGCACTTTCATACTCATCTCATCGGCTGCTCTAAGAATTATCGAACTTTCTCTCGAAGAATGGCGGATGAACACAAGCAAATCATACTATTTATTAAGCATTTTGAAGCTCAAATTAATTAATCGGAATGATATATACCAAATGATAAATAAAAAAACGATACAAGATGTCAAACAATGGAGCTTTTAAAGATTTTCTATGGCTTTTTGCTGAACCTAATATTCCATATCGTAACCGACCATGAGAAAGAAGGCAATAAATGAAAGTTTATATTGTACGTTGAATATTTGTAGCATCTGGGTCATTTTAGAACATCTTTAGTCATCATTTTCAGAGGTAATTTGCAGCGAAAATGGAGGACGCGTGAAAAATCCGAGCCGTAATGTGCCCTATGACGCCGGAATGAGTTTTAAACAGCTCACTGGTGAAGAGGCTGATTACGATGTCGGCGTCAGCATCAGGTAGCGTTTCGTGCTGAGAATGCTTGCTGACAAAGATTGGATGTTAATCATCAAGTAGAAATCAATTTATTTAACCGCCACTTGCGGTGTTATGATGTTAAATATACCCAATAATGTAGAGCGGTGTGCAAAAACGTTTGCGTAATCTGAGATTCGAACCTAGACCTCACTTACTCCGGGAGCGAGCGCTGCACCCTTGCATTATGCACGCCCGTTTTGCACAGTACTTTTTCTACGCTACAACGCGTTATCTGTCGACAGCCAACAGTCAACGGTGTGGCGTTGGTAGTCGCCATCGACATTGAACCCATTTATGTTGACAGATATTAGGTTTCAATAGAAATTAAAAATCATTTTATTTTAGCCGCCACTTGCGGTGGTACGATGTTACAATATAAAACATGATACCCTGCTGTATATCTGCAAGTGAATCATTAGAACAATTGTTTCGTTTAGATACTACTACAACCCGACAGATGGTCAGTGTCATTCATTCACCTATAATGGATTTCTCGGCAATTTCAACAATTTTCACACACAGAACGACTGTCAACTGTTTTGTTCTCGTTGTGAGTTTAACCAGAGGCTTAAAAACGTCAGATTTCAAAATGACTGCTTATGTATGTTACCTAATGCTATAGGAATGGATTTCAAATCGTTGATATGCTTGTCTGGGGCGCTGTGGCTTAGTGGGTGTGCTGATTATTGCGGTGCGCGCGGGCTAAGTCCCGCTCTCCAACACTCTCCGGCAGCCGACAGCGAGCGTCATATGGAACACCGCAGCTAGGCTATCCTCATGATTACAGAGAGACGTGCTCAACCAATATCCTACGACGTTCAAGAAGAAGACGAAAAAAACGATTTGAATGGTAGAAGTACTGAGGTCCGCACAGTGAAAGAAGAACGCAATGAAAATGGATCAATAATATGTCAAAGTGATATGCTTGTAGAGGTGATTTAAAGAATAGTGTCTCTCTCAAGTGAACCTTACGTGGGTTTTATTCTTTAATAAGTGAAACAATAGAATTTTTTTTGTTTCGCTTCAACTATAAAATACATAAACATGCTCCCGCGCTCATGGTTCACCAAGCCGTCCATGCCTCCGGGGTCAATCAATTGATACCAGGCTTGTCTGGGAGGACAAATAGCACTAGTTCGATACATACACTGGTAGGTCGCCGTTAGAAAATGTGGAAGCCAAATATGCATTACATTGTACCAAAACGAAGCTAAGAAAATTGGAGCTGAATGTATGGCACATCCCTTAGGAATATATCAACGTCCCAGAACTACATCCTTTTATCCTTTTATATGTCATCTCAGATGTTTTAGCGCCTCACTGTGGCTGGGAGAGGATTTTTCAGGGTGTCAGACTGCGAAATACAGCTGGAGCTCAATCCTTTAGCAAAGCCACTCATACTGAGAAGGAATCCGACGTTTCCACTCGGAAAGGCCACTTGGGAATAAACCTTATCAGGAATAATCGCCGTCTAAGTAGCTATTGGTTGCAAGGCAACCTATCTAAATGATAAATTAACTGATCTGATGCATCTGTAAACCACTCATGTCGTTGTATGAACCGACCTTCTTCAATCATCTGGACGAATTCACGGCAAATCTCTCAATGATTAGATAAAGCTGAAAGCTTTGTCCTTAATCAAAGGTGGAAGCTATATTCTCTGTACTTCGGTGTATGAATTACAAACAGAACGTCTATATTTCCAGTATAGCGACTCTAGTATTGCAGTGCTTGTGATTTTTCGTAATTTCATAGTTCGTAATTTGTCTTTTTAGTGCAATGTACTCATGGAAGTCCTCTCACTATTGGGCACAGTGTCACACAACGTTGTAAACGAGATGGTGATTGTCCATCTACACACAGGTGCACGATAGAATATGGAGTGTGTTGTCCTACGCCACGTGAGCCTTTTATAAATTTCTTCGCAATTTTTGCCCATGAGTGGTCTCGTTATGCTCCGGAAACGTTATGTATTAGATCTTCTTGTAAGTTTTGCACTAGAGCAATAAACACTACATTTTTCAACCAAAAGTGATTAAAAATGCTTAACAACACCAACAGTAACAACTACAACGCAGCACACTGTCAACAACGGACGCTCAACGTCAAGCACCTACATCGCTGAAATCGGGCACTGTCACATCGATGTCGCCGCGATCTCATACTGCTTCAAAACAACGCAAGGCTGCATGTCGCCAAATTCCTAAAGAGGAGGCTGACTGAAGTGAGCTGGGAGCTGCTGGATCGTACGCCGTACAGTCCTGACTTGTCGCCGTTTGACTATCGCCTCCTCCGGTCGCTGCAGCACTTCCTGAGCAAGAAGAGTTCCGAGACATCAATAATTTGCGTCGAGGATTGACAACTTTTTCTGAATCCAAAGATGACGTTTTTTATGAGCGCGGCATTAATTTGTTGCCTGAGAGATGGCAGAAACGTGTTCCAGCTGCTTGCTCATACTTTGAATAGTGTTGTCAAGCAACTTTATTTATTTCTGGTTGATAAATTTGGTGTTGATTGATTTACCGCCAAAATTTATCAGAATACCTAATAAAATATAGACGTAGACTTTAGGACTAGACTTGAAATTATTGTAGAATTATAGAATTAGAAGAAAAAATCACTTAGAATTTAGTGAAATGGATAAGAGTAGCATTTAATTGAATGTTGGACGAGCATCACCGGATAAAAGAACCAATGAAGAGTGTTGAAGGAAGATCGTTTACATCTGATAAATATATTTTCCTAATATTTGTCAGTATGACTGGGTTCGATGACAATAGGCAAGCCAAACGTTGACGGTTAGTTGCTGGCAGACATATGCGCTGTGAAGAAGGAGCGGTGACAAAGTAGGCGTCAGTAGTGCAACAGGCTAGAGAGCGCACCTATAGATAGAGCGAAGTGCGGTTTGAATCCTACCCGATTTTCAAAGTTTTGCAGATCACTGAACATTAATGAATATATATTTGTAACATTATACCAAGCTAAAAGCAATTGAATAAAAAGATGATTTCTAGTTGGAAACACAATTTTTTGTAACATATCACAGCTAATCGTGTATTTAGAAACTCTATGCACTGAACCACTTCGTATTGGCGACTGCAAACAATCCATTAGACAGTTTTGGTGAGCATCTAGTTACCTAATGCGGTAAGGTAATACACTTGGCATGATTACGACTAAACATTGATACCTTCTCTAAATAAGCGGTGAGAAGTGAACTTTGTGATTTGCACAGTTTTATATTACTGTAACAGACGTGTACTGATATGCGTGCGTAGTAGACAGATTCATAGAACTGAACATATCGAAACTGTAAGAGAACTACTAGAAGAAATACTACGTAGACCAGATGAACAGCGCTGAGACTTTCATATCAAACATTTGTAGGTACAATGCAGAAACGCGAACTTGTGAAAGCTTCTTCTACACTGGATGCCAGGGTAACAACAATCGCTTCGACAGCCTAAATGAGTGTCAGAGTTATTGCGCAAACATCAATGGTATGTTCACTTTATCATAAGTATTCAGGGTTCTCTATTCTTCGACTTATTCCGTATCTTTTTCTGTAGAAGCGCTCGAACTACTGATATAACATCGATACAGCTATTCAAACCATATCTGTTATAAAGCTTCTTTGATTATCCGTGTTCAGGTACACTTTAAGAATGCTGCTCGAAAAAAACACTAAAATAGCTTAAAGTATTTTGTTCGAAGATAAGTAAACTGCACAACGTAAATTATCATTTAGCGGAGCCAAGGTGCCCTCAGGGAAGAGCCTATACGGACCACACTGGCAAATTTCAACATTGTGGCGATGGACATGGTAAGAATGCAAACTGTCCGGCTAATTATGAATGCCATTTTGACGGTCTCGTCCGAGGATGCTGTCCAAGCAAAGGTGAGTAGTACTCAAACGCACAAGTTAACACCGAACAGTTGATATATCACGGTGTCGCATTGAAATAAGTATTTATTCGGTGATCAATAATCAGAAGATACTAAGTAGAACCCAGTGACCTGACTTTTTGAGCTCGTCATTCTATTGATCGGTAAACAAAATGGAATAAGGGCTCAAAACGGTATGAAGGGCTGGAAAATGTTTCAATAGATTGGGGAAAAAGTTTTGAGAAAATGCTTGTAAAATATTTATTTATGCACCTATTACACCGCAACAAGGGCAAAGCTAATGGTCAATCAGAAATCATTTTTATTTGACCGCCTTTTGCGGTCCGCCAACGCATTGCAGCGTGGAAAGAGCGGTATGCAAAGTGAGCGTCGGTGGTGCAACGGCTCAGCACACGATCCCGGAAAGAGTGAGATCTGAGTTCAAATCCCGGCTCACGCAGATATTTTTGCACACCGCTCTGCATTATTTGGGTATATTGAAACAAAACTGATAGTCAAACTTTAGTCTTTACTTCTTTTTTACTTTCACTACTTTTACTTTACTACTAAGCACCGTGCTTTTGCCAACTGTGTCTTCGCCCCAAGCCAGATTCATGCGTTCATTTGCCACTGTTGCATTTGAATCCAACAGCCATTCGTGCATCATTAACAACCTAATTTGCTCGTTTGTTAACTCCATCCTGAAATAAGTAGATAGATTATATGCCAATCAACGCGGGAGAAGACGGGCTTTCAAATGAGCCCAAGAACACAAAAAGTGGCCGACACCCAAAAAACTTAGAAGCATTTTCTCAGGACATTTTTCCAACTTATCCAAGACGTGCTAAACACAAAGTTATTGTACCAAACGAAAAATGGTGGAAATGATTTCTCTTTTGCTTGCGGTGGTTGATCCGAATGAGAAGAGTTTTTCTATGTGCTAGACATGAGGACCAAAGCTGGAGTCAAATTCTAAAGCCTCGATCTCTCGGCCAACCCAGCATTTCATGGATTCGTCAGCCGGCCGCAGTTTTCTCCGACATTTTATCAATGTTTCATGTCTTTGTTGATATTTCAGCATTTACCTGTTCACTCCAGCTGAACAAAGGAATCGCCTGCGGATTCGGCTCTAGTTATCGCTATTACTACAACACCAAGTTGAAGGTTGTTGAGAATATAAATTAATGGTCATTTATATCTCGTTTTTCTCGTGAAAAAGCAAGTGCAAAAGTCACTTAAAAGAAACATCAACGCGGGCTGAAGTTTCAGTGAAAGCAAAGCTTCAGCAGTGAAAGAATTATTTAGGAATGCCAGTCGTTCCTCTTTCATGGGTGCGATGGGAATTCGAACAATTTTCCGTCATTTGAGAAGTGTCAAAGTTATTGTGAAGTCGCAGGTATGCCTGCATTCTCAGACTTTGTCGACATTTTTCAGAAATCATTGCACAGATAAAAACCTATCTTCACTTATTAAGATTTTACACGCATAACAATACCGGGCGGAGACATTTCCAACATTTCCTCAGTTTTGGTATCCACATATAAACCATCTCAAATCCTCTATTTCTCTAATTTTCTCTACTTAGTCAAGTTTCGAAGAAATGTTTGCCTGAAAACTCTTGATATCTTCCTTGTACTTTTTACTTTACGTATGGTGCTTTCGTCAAAGAACGCTATTTTCTCAAAGTCTGCCAATGCGAAAATCATAATTCTTCTGGTGAGAAAGATAAGAATCGCTTAACGACGACTAGGTAGAGATTTTTTGCGAGCATTAGCAATTTTTATAGTGAAATTTTACAATATAACGACGTCTTCCGTGATATGTATAATTATTTTTGAAATGATTGCTTTTGGAAGCGGCAAAGACGCCTGTTCTTTGAAGCTAATTTTTTTCCGATCGCGTGTAAGTCACTTACATCAGCGTACCTATGTGTCCTCTTGTCTGCCAGCGACTGCAGGTATACCACTCCAGCCTTTTTGGTGATTGGTGGCATTCAATGAGCGGTCATTTCCAATAACATTTTACAAGAAATTTCCGCCTGCAATCATGTTTAATCTGTCACAATACCTCATTCTGTGATGTACTGCAGTGTGTCCATATGGAGGCACTCCACTGAGGTCAAGTTCAACGATGCGCTCGTGTTCCAGTGCGGATCCATGCCCAAGTGGATACGAATGCATTCAGCTGGATTCGAATGGAGCCATTCACAAACGATGCTGTCCTACAAAAAGTCGGTTTTTTTTTGTGGTTTCTTCCTCCCTCTCGATGTCGTTCAGAAACAAGCTTTATTTTTGGCACGATATACGGTCACATTCTTCGTGTCCGTCCCAACATCCTGTTCAACAAAGCACTCAAAGCGCGCTTCTTTTTATGACTCTTTGATTTCATTCTGATGTCATCAGTTGCACTACTCATATCCAACGTCCAGATGATATCTGTAATATTTTGGCGCTTATAACAGGATATTTTTGGCCATTCTGCCTTCTTTCTATCCGGCAACTCCTTCGATCTCTTTATCCTTGATCTTATTTTGCAGTCAGAATTAGATTACATGTATGCTTTCAGGAAACCTAACATCAAAAATAGATTCTGATTAGCGGAACTGAGAAAAAACCAGGTGATCGTAGTTTTTTCTTTTATTACTTTATTATACACTCTTATAGCGCATGTCTGTTCGATAGCACCACAGCTTGGAAAAGTATCGAACTGCGGCAGTGGAAATAACCAGACAAGGTGAATACTGATATATCATTTCGATACAGTTATAAATCATACGACCCAATGAAATTCGCAATTAGGTGGGAAAAAAGCATATACAAATTTGAGAACTTCTCGTGTTCATGCTGAGAAATTGTTTCGAGATATAAGCTTTGAATGATATTCGTTCATCAGGCACTAACCATCCTTGCAGGTTTTACTTCAATGTTGTGCTACGAAACTGCTCACCGTACTCGTCCAATGGCTGCGACACATCGTTGAATTCGTTCAAGACACGAGTGGAATGCGAAAATTTCTGTTTTAGCGCAAATTGCAATCCTGGTGATACTGTATATAAGGTGAGTAGCACCATCAACTGTTATAACCCTTAGAAAGTTGCTTTGTTGATAAAGCGGCAATGTACCTCTTCAAATACTTCTGATATTTAGAAGTATCACTCCCACCTAATAATAAAGATGGTAAGTTGTTTAGCTTCAAGTCATATAGCGCTAAGTAGTGATCTTTACTTGCTGTCTAATTCTTTCATGAAGAGATTGATGTGAAATATTAATACAAAAATACTGAGCTAGGAGCAAAACTCGGAACCGCAAGTGAATTTTAAAACCACGGTTACCCTTTGCTGAGACTTACCTGCCATCCATTACAGCAACGATGACACTTGTCTCGCCTTTCTCTCAACCACGTCATAGCACCATTGTACTATCTCATAACGTACTCCTACTTATCTCGTAATTTAATAATATCTAGGATCCGAACACCAATCGACCGTTTCTCTGCGACGCGGGAATGAGAGACAGTTGTCCGGTGAACTATCAATGTACATTGAATGCTCTCACACATAACTACGTCTGCTGTGGATCGGACAGCATGGGTACGCACTTATATTGTAATACTTCTAAAGGGTTTCTAAGCCATTTGTGAAAGCGAGAAAATCAACACCCTACATCCATTTAGGAATTGAGAGATTATCCGGTACTTTACATTATCTCTACCCTGCTCCAGCTGCTTAAAAAAAGCGTGTTTTCTTTCTCCTTTTTACAAAGTTTCAAGAATAATTAGACAGCGAAAGTTTTATTGATGTAGTTCATTTTCAGAATTACTTTCTCATTACGCTGTCAGAGTGGAAATATAATTTTATATCAGAGCGGAAAGAGTGAGATCTGGGTTCGAATCCCGGCTGACGCAAACGTTTTTGCACAGTACTCCACATAATGGGTATACTAATAACATCATACTACTGCAAGTGGCAGTCAAAATAGAAAGAATTATAATTTTATATCACACTCAAGCATTTTCCCAAGCGAAGGTTTTTCTTCGAACCTTTGATTAAATTTCATTTGATATGCAGATTTAGACAATCTCAACGATGTACTTGGTTTTCCAAAAGGACTTCTTGGTGCGCTCCCAAGTCAGAAGAAGATTGGGTTTTGCAAGCTTGGCACCAAAAAAGCGCAGTGGCTTGGTGTAGCGTCGCGCTGCGCGAAATCTAACTTACTTTTTGTTACTACGGCGATTCAGAAGTCTTTCCATTCATTTGAATACATCATCAACGTTTACAATATTTGTGATATGGAATAGTTACTAAAAGCCTGGGAGAAAAGCTCTGTCCAGTAAAAAAAATTTTCAAGCGAAGAACATATTTTTATTTTTAGTGTAACAACGCATCAAAGAGGTCATCCTTTAAAAATTAAAGCTATCAAATGATTGCCAGAACTCCAGAAAACGTGTTTTAAAAGGTTGAAATGGGATGCGGATAATGGAAATGACGCAAATTTACGATACCCAGTCTTCCTTTGACTGTCAAAACGCACTAGAAGTCCAGTTCTTTTCGGTTATCCAAAAACGAATGAAGAAAGATCCCTTTCGTTGGACAAAACTTTTCCAATAGATTGTCAATGATCATTTGATGGCTTAAACTTGAGAATTGCAACCCAATACTTAATTTTTGAGAAAGAGTGCTTAGTACGCTGTAGCAGTCAAAAAATATGGGGTTTCGCACTCGACGCGCATTCTCTACTCTGTTATGCAGATAGAATGGATCGCGTAGCGCCAGGTGAAGAAGGCTTTCAAAGAATGAAGTACACCAAAATTAATGTGACCTGAGTTATCGAAAGGCTGCCAAGACTTTGAAAAAGTCAGAAAACGTGTTTTTTTCAAGGGGCCGAAAGAGGGTGCGCACAACTGAAGAGTATGGAAATGAATCGTAAACATGAGTGAAATATAAATAAATGTAAATAAGAAAGCATGAAATTGTTTGATAAGACGCGAATTGTGGCCTTTTCGCAAGCATCTGATTTTCCTCTTCTCAGGTGTTACGTTCAAGCGAAATCATTGGCATTATTTCCTCTTTCAGCAATGAAATAATTTTCATAGCAGAACATAAGTGGATAATACAAAAAACAGCACTTATCAGACAATATATTTCAGTCGCAGTGGTAGTTGAATGCTTGCAAGTGTACTTTGCGATAGAGTACTGCTCCTTGACTCGGCTTAATTTGCCTGCCACGCGGAAGTTGAGGATGAGATTTATCGGTACTACCAGTTAGTTGAGCGCCACTCCGACCCTTTGAAGAAAGATGATTTTGCGATTGTTTCAGACGACTAAACCACCATTCGATAGCTTAAATCAAAAGGATTCAAAAAGTGTAATCCATTCTGAAAAAGGCCTTCTTATTGCGCTGAAAAAGCAGAAATAATATTATGTTTCTCATTGAAAAATTTCTCGCTGACCAAAGTTTTCCCTTTTGATTTTCATTACGCAATCGATAGAGCAAATTTCAAGAATTTCAATAATTTATTTGTGTTTTATGATATACCTGTTATAACTCTGTAACAGCCAAAAGAAGACTGGAGTTGGCAAAAAATGGGTCACTTAAACTATCTCTTTACTTTGATCCATTAGGAAAAACGTGTTTTTTGATCGTTGTTAATGTTTAAATAGTCAATAGATAGCTTGGGTCAAAAAAATCTGAAGAGATATTTCACTTTCAAAGAGACCTTGTTATTGCGCTGGAAGTATTGATTCATGTTGTGCATGTGCTCTGAAAAAGTCTTTTTGGTTGAGATGCCCCTGTGCGTCCGTGTGCGAAACTCAGTATTCTTTTGGTTCTTATGAAGCATTAAGAAGTTCGTCAGAAACACCGGAAGTATTTTTGCAATTTCTGAGATTTAATCTATCGTCTGTTCTTGAAACCATTAGATAGAGGCCTTGGTCAGCGAAAAATCTTTCATTGGGAAACAAAATACTATCTTTGCTTTTTCAGCGCAATAACAAGGCCTTTTCTAAGAGGAATATACCGCTCAAGTTGCTTTAATTGTGCTATCCAACAACTATTTGAACATTGGAGAAGACCAAGAAATACGTTGTTTACATGGGGTCAAAGTGGCGCTCGACTAACGGATGAGTACCGATTCATCCTTATAACGGGCAACCTATAAAATATCAACATTACAATAATGTTACTACAACAATGATTTGAAAATACGATAAGACTTTGTATGACGACAAAATAATAAAGATCTACGACTTCATACGGCAAGTGTTAGGATACTCCGTGACGTGATATGGGCTGAATAAAGAGTAGAGGCGACAATGAATCGTTAGTAAGATGGATTTGATTACAAATGTCCTACAAAAGTGGAAGAGCCGGAGCAGAGAGTAGCAAATAGTGGATGCAGAACTTAATCATACAGGAGAATGATGAGGAAAGCGAGCAAGCAACGAGATCAAACGGCGAATAAAGTGCCACTGGGAGAGTGACCCTCGGTCGTCGTCTTCATGTTTTATTCGTCCGCTCCCTTGTCTGGAATCCGTTCGAATGCCAGCTGCAACAAAAAAGTACTGTCCATCCGCCAGCCGAAGCCACTAGCCGTCGTCATGACTGATTGCCTGATTTTGCTGATTCCTACAAGTAGTAAACATTTGATGATATGCGATAAAAGCATAACCGAAAAGGAGAATAGCGTCATTCAGAGGAATAACTATACCACCTCTCAGCAAAAGAAGCGCGCGGGATCCCTATCTCATTCAAATGGCATGAATGCTTTACGACGTCTCTTCCACGGGAAGGGGTTTTCTTGTTCTGCCGCCTTGATTGCTAGTGGTGTGACGAATTCGTTATGAGCGTGTTGCGTTCTTTAAGTTCATTGTCGGGTCGCTCACTTCTGTTGGCGATTCCCTCGTTGCTTCTCATAAGGGGATTATTATCCAGTTCTCGATATGCAATAGAAGTGCTTGTGTCCGCCATCGCTTGTCCAATGTGCATGCATTTGACATTATTGTTGGGCTGTTGTCTAGCGCTTAGTATCCACAGAGAAAGTTCGTACTCATCGTCGTTCTCATCCTCTGTGTCGGTAAGGTTTCTTTTAACTTCCTTTTCATCCAGGCCTCCGTCGGAGCTATATTGAGTTCCTTCGTCTCCTTCTACCTATTCTAAGCAAAACTCCCGGAATAACGATGAATCATTTTTGAAGTATCGTATTCTAGTGATTCTCCATCATCAATATGCATAGATGACTTGTCCGTCTCTTTTGTGTCAGACTATATCAGTCACAGTGGTAGTTGAGTGATTGATTGTGTACTTTACGATAGAGTACCGCTCTTTGACTCGGCTTTAGTTTGCCTGCCTACGCGGAATTGAGGATGAGATTTATCCTCACAACAAACAACCCTTTAAAATATAAGCATCACGATAACGATACTACAAAATAATATGAAAACAATAACGATAAGACTTTTTATGACGACAAAGTAATAAAGATCTGCAACATCATACGGCAAGAATTAGGATACTCCGTGACGTGATATGGGCTGGATAAAGAGCGGAGGTGACAGTGAATCGTTACCAGGATGGATTTGGTTATGATGAACAAATGTCCTACAAAAGTGGAAGAACCGGAGCCAAGAGTAACGAATAGAGGATGCAGAACTTCATCATGCAAGAGAATGATGAGGAAAGCGAGCAAGCAACGAGATCAAACGGCGAATAAAGTGCCACTGGGGCGTGGCACTCGAACGTCGCTTTCATGTTTTTCGTCCGCTCCCTTGTCTGGAATCCGTTGAATGTCAGCTGCAACCAAAAAAAAAAACTGTCCATCCGCTAGCCGAAGCCACCAAGCGTCGCCATGACTCATTGCCTGATTTTGTTGATTATCTATAAGTGAAATATTAAACATTTGATGACATGCGATAAAGGCATAACCGAAAAGAAGAATAGCGGTTATTCAGGGAAATAACTGCTATACAATAGAACAAAGTATCTTTTACAACTCTATAAAAGTCCACCAATGTTAGAGAGTTTCTTCAAATTATCGATGAGGTAGCATTGTGTAGTATCATTTCTAACAAACAACGCAACCTTCTATGATCATTTTGGTACATTTAAGCCGTATATAGCCCTATCAAAGTCCGTTCTATTATTTTTTTCATTTTACTGGAAGGTAGATTCTGTTTGGTGGAGATAAAGAACTAAATTTCATTAGTAAAGTACCATATTGTCATTATAACACCCTACGCTCGCCGCGCAGGAAATCAACGCGGTTCCCAAAAGGTTAACCACTGCACTATCCTCCTCAATCACTTTGGCCACAGGTCTATTATGAATAAGAAAATTTTGTCGACTGCAGTACACTAGTCAGATATTAAGCTCACGATTTGATTTTGGACTTATATCAACCCTCCTCTAAAGTTTGTAACACAGTTTTAGTTTTCTCACTTTATGCTTTGAGCATAGGATGAATACACATTCCTTCTATCTGTGAAGTCATTATTTCGCAAATTTTCTATAGTTATAATGAAGTTTCTATCCTGATCACACAAAAGAAGTTTTTAGGTGTTTGCCCAGCTGGTGAAAAGGTGTACATGGATTCGGCCACCTCATCTCCTCGTCAATGTCCGCTCGTGATCGACAGTACATGTCCAATTGGTTACCTATGTCGATTTTCACTCACCAATCACAAGTACTATTGTTGTGCCAGTATTAGTGGAAGTGTGTGTCTGCCGTCAATACCCTTATATTATTTTAACATAAATTTCTTTTTTCCTGGTACACCATCAACCATGATAGCAGTATTTGAAGCGTATGACCTATACTTTACTTATAACCTCAAAATACCTATCCTAACGGCTATATTCAGAATTGTGCCCTTTCGGACGAGCTCTTTTTCACTCCACTGCTACACATCTACCATTACAGGTCAGCAAAGATTACCTCACGAGAATCAAATGCAAATCTGAGAATCCTTGGGGTTACCCATTGTTAAATCAAACTCCTTTTTGTAAACCACTGATATCTTCGTTGGTGTCCATGTTGTAAATTGACTAATGTGCTAAAAGATCAAATCTGCAAAGTTATTGTTAGATTACAAAATTGAAGAACATAAAAGAGATTTGGTCAGTGCCAAATGGGCCATGGTCGCAGCGGATGTCCACCGTTGTACTCATGTCAAAGTGACATTCCAAACGCATTTCAAGGATATTGCTGCAGTCAGAATGGTGAATGGCGTTTTTGCTTCTTTAGTTTTCTCCCTAGTTGTCCTATCTCGTAAAAGCCATAAATATTGAATCAGCGTGGACTTTGAAAAAATTTGTGATTGTGTTGTCCACGCAGTTACTGGACTAAACTCTTGGCACTTACAGCTATTTGTCCTGCCGGAACGGAATTTCACATCGATGAAAGAACACAGATGCCGACGACATGCCTTAGTGAAGGTTATGGATTCTGTCCAGAGGTACAAACTTTTCAAAAAAAAAACTGGATAATTGTTCGAATTATATCGAAAAATGGTACCACGTAGAAAATCTTCTCCGAAATTTTAGTTGCACAATTTCGACCTTGTTTAGAACTACAATTTGTTCATGTTTTTCTCCGTCTTTCTGTCTCTATTTTCTTGCACAATCTAGGGCTTCACTTGTCGGCAGCAACTTGAAACAGACAACCATTTCTGTTGTGCTGTCGTAGACAACGAAATAACGACCGGTACGAGTTATGACAATTTAAAATTAGGACTAAACAACACTTAATGTCATTCGAAAACATTCTGCAGGCTAATTATTCTATTAATAGCACGCTACTGACTGCACCTTCTAAGTGAAGTGTGAAACAATCGAAAATATAACGATTACCAAATCGACGGACTAGTCAAAGTTTTGATGAAGGAAGATACAATTTCCAGTTAGCATGAAAATAAGGAGTTATCACAAAAGTTGACTACTCGAATCATATCAGTTATTGCAGACGGCTGCCCTCCTGGCTATATCGTCTACACGGTCGACAATGAGGTGAAGAGCTGTGATCCATTTGATGTTAATGGTGAGTTGATAACACTTCATTAGCAACTTCACTTTTATTTCTTTACACACTGTTTCTCATAAAGAGATATTAGCCTGTCATATTATTTTCATGAAACTATTACTACATGAACCGATGTCAGCCGCATCACTTTGCGTATCCCAGCACTTCTTGTATTTGATTCGTTCCTTCTATAGAGGTCATCGAACCTCCTACAAGAGTTCGGTGATGCTCAAAAATTTTTGCCATTGTAAAAAAATACCGCCGAGTGCTGGTGGGGTGGATTCTTCCTAAGGTCCTGAGAGAGTCGGGCTCAAAAGTCTAACGTGAGTTAGAGGAAGTGATCAGGTAGGTCCCAGACTAGTTTGATTCAACTTCACCCTTTCGGAGTTGTAGGATGCTCGGAGGGTACGGTGATTCGAACCAGCTCCTGGGTAGGTGTATCTTCCGGATAATGAATGAACGATAACTAGCACTACAATATATTCCGTGTATCAGATGGATTATCTTTTTTATAATGTTCCGCATGATGTGTCATCACATCTACTTTGCGGTTCTCAGCACTTCTTGCACTCTACTCGCTTTCACGCATTCATCCTCCTCAAAGATTATCAAACATTTCTCGTGCTGCTTCCTCTGCTTAATAAAGATTTCAGACTGGTTATGAATATGAGTGTCGCAAGATGTTTACCGAATTGATTCTCATTATAACCTTGGAGAAAGCTGTGGTAGGCGTTTCTACGTGGAATGTAAGAGAGCATTAGAGAGGTGACTGAACCAACAACTTTCTTGCTGATGGACTGTACCACTAACCACTTTTCTACCCACTTTACTCATGTTTTAATCTTTCATAAGTCTCCCACATATATGTCATACCGCCACTTCCATCCCTACCCTACACCTTTTTATGTTGTCGAATATTAAAATTTGGGTATCAACTGCTGCGCTAGTCATCATTCCGACAGAATTTCTGACCACAAAAAGTGTGGTTGAAAAAACAGCTATTCGCAGAAATGTTTTGACATGGAAATTTCAAATACTAGAATTAAAAGCGGTGTTCAACCGCGAACAGATCTGGTTAACACAAATCAATGACACTTCCTATCATTCTACTTCATCAGTACCTGCATCTTCTTGTCCATCTTCTACCAACTCTTCTCATTAATGATCGATGCTCTCAGCCTTTTCTCTTGCGAAAAAATCCACTAAACCCTCTCCAGGGTTAAAGTGCCTACGTTGATTACATTCTATAAGACGATAACAGTGGCTGTCAAATTTAGGAATGTTTTTAGATAGAGAAGACAAAGGACTAGGAAATAAATTGCTTAAGGATACTCACTATAAGAGGAGACTCCAACACGTATTCCACTTCTCCGTGCCGATATTACAGATCCTAATAAGCCTTCTTCCTCATGCTTGTTATCAGAACAATAAGTCATTTCTTAGAAATATTTCAAATATAATGGAGAGACTTCATTATTCTTCGGATCTCAGCACTTCGTTTATTCAGCATATTTGGCATTTAGTTATTTTCTTTGATTCGCATTAGTCATTGAAAAGCATCGGATCTGCGCTTAGGTTCGGTACTACATAAGGACTTTAACTCCCTTTGCAATCTAAGTTTGCTTGAGTTGAAGCATTTTCACTTCTTTCCAGGAGCGTATGCTAACCGTTGCACTACCTATTTACGCTATAACGCGTTGTCTACCAACAGCCAACCGTCGACGGTCTGGCGGGGCAGCCGCTATCGGCATTGAATCCACTTGTATTGACAGACAATGGATATCGATAATCAGTCGAAATTCTTTCTATTTTGACTTATAGCGTAAATAAGAATGCTTTGCAAAACGAGTGTCGGTCGTGCAACGGTTAGCATACGCTCCCGGAAAGAGTGAGATCTGGGTTCGAATCCCGGCTGACGCAAACGTTTGTGCACAGCACTCCACATATTGGGTATACCATAACATCATGTCAGTCAAAATAGCAAGTTGCAGTCAAAATAGAAAGAATTTAGACATTTTCACTTCTCCAAAAATGTAGTCCCAGACCTTATGTAGTTGAGGAACTTATCGTCAGACGGGCCTGCTGCTAACTTCCGATCATGTTAGGAGGGAAACTTGGTTACTGGTCTAAAACGTGGTTGAACCAGCAGGTAATTTACGTGCACTGCTTTCTACCTCTAAACTCATGCCCCCCATACTTTCGTCTTACAGCCATGATGATTAGAAAATTTTTGAAGCTGGACAGTTGTGCAAAAGATTTTTGTGTATGCTATTCGGTCGATGATTTTTCAGTGTGACCATTTTCCATCAAATCAAATCCAATCAGTGAATCGCTGTCAATGGAATCTCAAAAACAATCAAGCCCTTATTCCATTGATAACCTTTAACATCATATTCGTATCGTTGAACAGAACCGTTGTACCTCCTTATTCGACTTTTTTACACGCCTCGCTCAAAACAGTACAATCTGGTAATGTATTTTTTAGCCTTTCACGGGGACATCGCGCGACTGGCGAGGCTGCAAGGCCGAAACACGTGTATTGCACTGAATAAGTGCCGATAAAAAACCTCATGAAAGGCTTACAGCATAAATTGTCAGATCCGTTGTGCTTTGAAAATCTGAGTGTGATTAGTATGTTTTTTAGGCAGCACCTGCCCATACGACTATAGTTGTCAATGGTCGGTAATGAATCAAAATTATCAGTGTTGTGGAAGCCAGTTCATTCCTCGAAGCAAATCCATTTCAGAAGGTAATCAAATGGAATGGCGCTCAAAGTCAACAGTTCATTCACTAATAGATTCACATTTAGATTATGGATGTCCACGAAAGCAATTTGCACTTCTGAACGATCGTACAAATGAACCACGTCTATGCACTGCGGGAGAGGTGACTGGGAGACTGAACCTTCTAAAACTTTCAAGTAATTTCGAATCAAGAATAAAGTACTAATGAATTTGAAAGCAGTAAGAAATGTAACTTGGAAATTGAAAAGAACAAACAGTATGGTACCGAGAAATAGTTGATGCAACTCAATATCTATCACATCATTTAGAGAAATTCGAAACTACATTCAAAGTATCGATAGAATTTGGGAGAGAAAGTGACGCGACAAGTTTTGTTTCATTATCAGTGTATCATCTCTGGAACTTTCAGCAAGGCTATAGCTGTTAGAAATCGTTCTTTTTTTCTAGGAAAACTCTTGTCCGATTGGTTTTTTCTGTCAGTTTTCAAGGAAAAAGTCACAGTTCCAGTGCTGCGGTCAAAATGGAGGTACACTCGCCATCTGTTCATAGCAATAAAATATCTAAAAAATATGAAACAAAACTGGGAAAAAATTTTCACATTGTTATTTATTACGTTGTTATTTTTTATATATTATTATTTAACATTAGCTGTCATTTGAGAGGGAACTCGTTTTCGTGATTGGTATTAAAAACAATCTTCTTTGTGCAAAATCATAAGCAAAAGAGAAATTTGTGTGGGATTTCTTGTAGAATAGTATTGAACCTGTTCTTCAATGAATCCATTCCTTTTGATTGAGTCAATCGTTTTAGACCATAATTTTTATGAATTTTCCGCTTATGCGAGGCACTAGACATTAACACATAATGTAGATTGCTTGCAAGAGAGAGAACAGAGCAATTGACGTTCCTATTTCTTTTTATCTATTCTGTAGAATTTATCTTCACATACAGTGTGAAGGTGAAAACTTTTTTCACAATGAATTCGTTTCTTCTCTTCTATGATCCGCGAATGCTTTCATACTTCTACGCTCTGGTCCGGTATCCGGTTGAGAATTTTGGCTCCGCTATGATTTTCGCTAAATATTGGTCAATTCTAATCTCAATGTATTGTGAGATAGCTAAGTTAGAGCGATCTATCGTCAACTTAAGTTGATCCGAACACAATTAGATTTTCTCAATACCGTAGGGCTTGCTGGCTTCGGTGCTAGGCTAAATTAGTGCCTCGCCCATATTACACCCTGTCATTACTGCTAAGCTGACCATCTACGTTACAATGATAAACGAAATTTTAGTATAATAACTTCGATTTTTGTCCCATTATATGCATTATATCGAATTTTGATGCAAATACTGTGCTGTACAGGATGCCCTGCCCGTCGTGCAGCCTACATCGCCATCGATGGTTTTGCCCAAGAATGCGTTCCTGGATCCGATTTATGTCTGGACGGTTATGAATGTGTGAGAAGTGTCTACGAAAGCGACAAGAACATCTGCTGCACCAAAGAAAACATTGGTAGTGTATCCCTAAACTCGTCATTGATACAATTTTTCCGAGTTTCCAAATGCATTCAGCTGGGTTCGAGAAGGGCAAACTTATGTAAGTAGTCGTTAGCGACTTAGAGAAAATTTAACGATGAGGTAAATGGCCAGAAAAATACGATAACATCAAAAATTGAGCGAAATCGTTCTTTAATATTTTGATAATTACTATTTGAGAATGTGAGAAGGATGAGAAGCTTGTGGATGGACGATGTGTACGGCAAGTGAACGTAGGAGGTGTTTGCCGTTCAGACGAAGAATGTACAGGAGGCAGCATATGCAAAGAAAACATTTGCGTGTAGGTTATTTTTCATCTTAAGGAGTTTCTGAACGGGTCGATCAATATAGTTTGCAAATTGTCGCAGTGGTAGTAATTCGACTCAGGGAAGTTCGTATACTTAACAAATTAGCGCTGATGAAGTTTTTTTGTCCGATAAAAGAGGAAAACTGGAATGACTAAAAATCATTCTGCGGTTTTCAGATGTTTGCCTGAGCAAATCGTAGACAGAGGCAAGTGTGTGGAGGTTGTCTGCACATCGGATCAGGTGAGAACATTCAAACTTTGAAGAACAATGAAATTTGACTTTAACACATTGGCGTTCATACTTAATTTTATGTGGCAAATGCATGCAGCGGCATCCTCCGAGTTTCAACCTTACAATGTGTCGTATATGACTCATGCCGGCCAAAAGCCAGCAGAGAATTCGTTTTACTGGTTGAATCAAATAGACGAGTGAAGTTGAAAATACCGTGCAATAGTACTCGCATGGTGTGGTCCAAGAGCCTTATCACAGTCAATCTAACAAAAAGATTTCCATTGAGGTCCAGCATACATTATAATTTATAATGTGTAACCTCTTTTTGTGAACAGCTTAAATAAATAATTTTATAATTGTACCTTTTTGCATGATTTATTGACTGATTAGTCTTCTCTAAGCGGCGCTACGAGTTGTCGATACAAAAAGTGATGCCAGATGTGTATATTATGTTGCAACTCCTGTTATCAAAAAGAATGAATGGACCGATCTGTGACGTGGAGGCGACTCAACGTTGTAAACTCTGGAGCACCTCTCAAAGCCTGACGAAAACTGCAGCAACTATAATCACCGTGACTGTCTGGCGTAAATCATTGAAACATACCCAAAACTTCTCCTTAGATGATTGGGCTGACGCGAGGTAGTTGCAATTCAGTGTACGGTGTCTTCCACTCTTCAGAGCCGCGTTGATCCATTGAATGTCCATGCCGGTCCCTGTCGAATCGATAGGATCGTCCGGAGTAGTGCACTGCTCAAAGACGTATCTTGTTTTATTGAAGTCTTCTATGTAACCAAAGTATGTTATGAAGGGACACGTACACAACTAGTCGTTGGTTCGGTTCTTCACCTTGTTCTTAACAAGCTTCTCATTGCATCGGAGCCGGAGAAACTATGCCAGATTTAAAATTAAAGCATGGAGTACTAAATTTAGTACGTCTTTGATGTATAAATAATTCTCGGGAGTCCACCAATGTGAGAAAGTCAATATTATTATCTTCTCAGTGAAAACGTGTACCGTTTTGCATACCGAAAAAAACGGGAACCTTGGTGAGCTTGGGCGCCGGTTCGAAACAGCAGCCAAGTTAATGTGCGATACGATGTACTTCTACACGAGCCGTATCTAGTCATTCAAAATCATTGAGTATAATTGGTGAAGATGCCCTATCAACTCACCAAAAATGTATATCATTGTCAGGAGGAGCTGTTTTTCAATGAAATTTTCAATAAAACAATGTAATGAGCGATGTCAAAAGTACAGTGAGCACAGTTAAACATTGAAATTAAGCAAAAGAAGTATTCTAGATCAAACTGGAAGGGCGTTGCGTCAATCGTTCAACTATCGGAGAACCTTGCAGAAGCTCGCTCCAGGTGAATTTGATATTTAAACGTGTCAGAGATAGGAGAATAGAGGGGGAGATTGAGATAATTTTTGATAGAAGGTAGTGCAAGTGAATCTGTTGTGATATGATATCTACATGGCTCTAAGTGAACTCTTAAGTAAAAAATCATGTTATTCTCACTTATATATCCATTCATCCACTACATATGGACGTGTTTTTAAGTGCGTATCAGTACTGCGCTGCATCAACGGTCGGTGCAACTGCGGAAAAGGCAAAAAATTCGATGGCAAAAAACTGCGTGGAATTTGTCAAAGGTATACGAGCTTTTACTCCCCTAAATTTCGTCTGCAAAAGACAGATAACTCGGTTACCAAAATTTGAGTTCGGACGACTATTGTATGGTGTTAATCACCCTTTTCACACTTGGCTCCATTTCACAGAGAGCACAACTCTAATGAGAGGATTAATTTGATCCACAGTTGCTGGTCTGACCCTAACTGCATTGGTATAATTCAGATTAACAACCAATATTCTCCCTAGTCAGCATCACATTGCGATCAGTACTTATTTATGAACGGTAATCAGTAAGAACTCGGCTAACCACTTTTATTGAGATCGTCCTCGTTGTAACGTTCGATTCATAAAATAAAGAAAAGCTTGCGGGGCTCAGAAATTTAGTTTCAAACGCCACAACTAACGATGCTACGGATACTATGTGCCGTACGGCACGTAGAGTGTTAATTATTGAATAATTGAATTGAAAGATATTGTGACAATAAAGTGCTTTAGATTCACTGCAATCAAATAAATGGGTCTTTGAATTCACTGAATTGACAATATACGTGGACATATTCCATAGGTCTTTACGATGTGACATTAAATGCACGCAATAACTGACTGGAGTTATGATTTCAGAGACAATTAAAACTCGTCCCATTTTGCTACCGGACGTATGTCCATTATGGACAGATTACGCTATTATCGAGAAAGGCACCACTCGCTTAAGATGGTGTAATCTGACTGCTAATGATTGTCCAGACGGATACAAGTGCCAGTACAGTAAAATGGTGAGTGAATATCTCTATTAAAAACTCAGTTAAAGGTACGTGTTGCTAATAGTACAGCTACGAAACAATCGCAACATTTAATATTAGTGTTGTATGTAATCAACGAAGTTGCAAGTTTATCGCGTAGCTTTTGTCTCCAGTGACCATCAAAATATGAGTGTCTCTTTCCAAATATGGTCGCTATATACCTGAGAGAATTGAGTGGTGGGCAAAAATCCGATCTCAGGCGGGCGTTGAGCCAGCGTTTCACCCATACCAGGGGCGTGCGCTACCATTACACCACTGAGGATACCGCTTGTCCCTCTTTTAGTGGTGTAATGGTAGCACGCGCCTTCGGGATGGGTGAAACACTGGTTGAACTCCCGTCTGAATTCGCCCTTTCATAGTACAATATTCACCTCGTTACACTTGCTAGGCGTTCAGATATAAATTTCCTACGGCGTTTGCCAAGAGTGAATGCATTCCAGATGAGACAGAATATATGTTGTGGTAAAGATGAAATAGAGGAGAAACCAAATGCTTCATCAGTGCATGAAAACGGATCGCTCAATAATAGTGAGTTGCTTTATAGACTTCTTCTATTCTTGCCTGTAACAGATTATGCAATTTCTTCTCCGCCGATTATGGATAGATCACAAAATATTCAAACTTTTACTGTATAGAACTAGATGAATCACATTGTGGCGTGATGTTAACAGATTGGAGAAAAGTTTTGAGAAAATGATTGTAAAACATTTATCTATTACACACGAACAAAGACAAAACTTATAGTCAAAGTACTCCCCTTCAACTTCAGGCACTTTCTGCCACTTCTCCGGCAAAAAAATCGATTCTGAGCATAAAATTCCGATTTCTTGTTGTTGAAGTAGTGAACGACCGAGTTGTCAGAGAGCGCTTTTCCTCAATCGCTTCAAACACAGCTTGACAATCAACTTTTTTTGGACGACCTGAACGCGGCTGATCCTCCAAACTTTCATCAACTTCGTCAAACTTTTTGAACCACCTGTACACCGTAATTTTGCCAATTGCCTCTTCGCCCCAAGCCAGACTGATGCGTTCACTTGCCACCGTTGCATTTGAACTTAACAGCCATTTGTGCATCATTAACAACCTAATTTGCTCGCTTGTTGACTACATCTCGGAATAAGTAGATAAATTATATATCAATAAACGCGAGAGAAGACGAGCTTTCAAATGAGCTCAAAAACACAATGATGGCCGACACCCAAAAAAGTTACAAGCATTTTCGCATAACTTTTCCCCCAACCTGTTACAAATGCACGCCCATACTCAAGATTTTTGATTGAAAGATATTTAGAAGTTTTATTGTATAAAACTAGAAGAATCACATTGAGTACAAATCATGTGAACAGACTGAAAAATACTTTTGATAAAACAAAGTTTATTGTTAACTTTACGCGATTATACATTTATAGTTGAATTCTAGATTGTTCACTGAAACAAATCAGTGAATCAAATCGGCGAAACCGTCCAGAACAATCATTAGCAAACTACTATCCAGATTTTATTTGTTTAGTTTTTACTAGTGTCTAGTATCACGCAGGTGAATATGCGTCCTCTTTCCTGAAGAAGAAGCGAGAACTGCTGTGCTTAGATATTTCTATAAAAAAATAATCAAGAGCAGCGCTATGCCGTTTTGGATGTAATTTTAGCTTAGATAATGATGTTTTACAGGCTATTGTCCTCTGATATTTCTATATAAGAAAATACAAGAGCAGCGCTATGCCTTTTTGAAAGATGCTGTTTTACAGGTTATTGTCCTCTAACAATGATTCCCTACCTGCTAAACGGCCAACCAAAATCTTGCCTCTCCAGCACGTGTCCATACGCTTTTCAATGCAAATTCTCACGGTCAAAAAAGAACTACTATTGCTGTGGGGAAGTAGTCAAGATCTCTAACCTTCTTCGAAAAGGTTAGTGTACAACTACTGCGGATTCAATAGGTAAAAAAGCCAATTTATTCTTTTATAAGCGTTTTTTACCTATGAATTGCAAATTTTCCAGACATTCGCAACACATTCATCTTCTTTTCAATAATTTCTTGCCATACACAGCTTCTTTACAGCATTTTTTATTCACTCAACAGCTTGTCATCCAAAGTAAATGTTACAGTCAGAATTTGTGTGCAATCAAATTTGAAAATAGATTGTGACTAGATTAGAAAAAGACATTTTGGACGAGTTCACTTTGCGGCAGCAAACCTCTGACGGAATATGAGCTACAGAGATTTTTTCCCACAAAAAAGTTCAGGAAAGTCTTTTCTGTCGTACTTAAGCACTAATATTCGACGCTTTGGGAAGGATTCCAGCGATGGTAGGATGGAAGTTTATCCACGAGACTTCTTCGGGGTGATCTGTTGTTCAAAGAGCACACCTCATCACCTCATCCTGCCTCTTGAAACAACTGCGAAGTCCTATGAGCGCACCTTCACTATTAGGTCTTCTCACAATATTGGCACTAGATCAATATACACCAAATTTTTTAATCAGATGATTGAAATTGTTTAGCAAAACTATGAAAAACGTACGCCATCAGCCTGAACACATTTCCGCTATCTCTCAGGCAGCAAATCAATAACGCGCTCATGGAACTCGTCATCCTTGGAGTTGAAGAAAATTGTCAATCCTCGACGCAAATGACTGATGTCTCGGAACTTCTTCTTGCTCAGGAAGTGGTCCAGCAACCGCAATGGGTGATAGCCAGACGGCGACAAGTCGCAACTGTATGGCGGATGATTCAGCAACTCCGAGCCCACTTTGGCCAACTTCCCCTTTGTCAATTTGGCGACATGCAACCTTGCGTTGTTTTGAAGCAGGAGGAGATTGCGACAACGTCGACGTGACAGGGTCCGACTTCAGCGTTCCAGATGCTCTTTATTTGGATACATATCGTTGAGCCTTTGTACCGTTGATGTTCTCGAAGGCGATCTTTCATTGAGTTCCAATTCGTACTCGTAAAGCAGCAAACTGCGATAAAGGCTTTGTTAAACGGTCATGATGGGTGAGTGCAGAGAAATGTGGTACCGATAGAAAACTCAGAAAATAATGCACGAAGCGGTATTCATTTGTTGCCTGGAAATTGGCAGAAATATATTCAGGCTGATGACGCATACTTTGAATAGTGTCGTTACGCAATTTCAATCATTTTTGATTTTAATTTAGTGTTTATCGCTCCAGTGCCAAAACTTATGAGAAGACCTGATATTTAGAACTTTAAGTTAAAACCTTATACATCAATTTACAATTTAGGCATAAATACAACCCTAATATACAAAACGAATCCTAAACAAAACTAGCAATCTTTACTTGAAGACTGCGTTTATAAGCAACAAATAATAATTTTTAAACAGAACAAGCTTGAACATATATGTAACACTGATGAACGATTGGCGCATAGGGAAAAATGCCTATGCGGCGCGCAAGATTAACGGAGCTTGGGGTGATGGTACGGTTGCATAAAGCATAGGTAGGAGTAGTTCGCGAAGTTAAAAGCTTCAACGAACAGTCTGAAGGATCAGTCGCGTTCGGACCGTGCACAGTATGCTCCATTAATCTTGAGCTCCGCTTCACAGACATTTCCCCTACTCGCCATTCGTGCATGATTAGCAGGAAGTTTGTTCACACGACAGCTCCATCCTAGAGCAAATATAGGTAAGTTGTATACCAAAATGTCCGCAAGAAAATGCGCATTTGAACGGTACCAACATCGTGCTATTCTAAGTACTTCTGGTTGAAAAATTTGGTGTTCATTGCTCTAGTGCCAAAACATATGGAACAACCTAGTAATTCACTACTGGTCCAAGTTAGAACTTTCAATAACCTATGCTCCTGAATAGTCAGAGGGAAGGCTATAGACTGTGCATGTCATGATGAGTTTCCATATCATTTCACTTCAACATCCCTATTCCCCCTGAGTCGAGTTGTGCTGTCTAGCGCTTCCTCTTCATTTACAGATGAGCTTTCTATGCTGGAAGATATTACTGATCACCTCACGGGTGCTACTGAAATAAATCGTTTTCCGCTGCGCTAAGCTCATTGCCGAAGGGGAACTTTTCTATGAGTTGATAGTTAACAGAGTGACTCACTTGAGGAAAGTTTGTTACAGGTACACAACAAAATTTCGCAAGTAAACCGCCCATACTGGACAATCTGAATTCCATATGTGCGCTCATTAGCCGGCATCGATGACAGTCTTCCTAGTTATGCTTTTAGAGAGCTAAACCGGCTGCACATAGTATCAAATGCAACCCATTCTATGACGTGAATCATTACCTATCAGATCCACTGATATCTTGTGTTTCAGCATTTCAACTCTTAATCGAAGCCTTTTCTCTTCCTGAAAAGTAGCGCTAAGGCATTTAAAACTTTGATACAACTCGCCCACGACATTCCTTGAGCACTGCTTGCTCCGCAGCTATAACACTGAAGCAATCTCCTCAAATACCAATCATTACACCCTTGTTGAAGCCGCTGGTTGCATAAACTTCCACTGTGATTGTCCTCGAACGAAGAAAATTAGCAATATCGTCGTACGACAATTTGATAACAGGACCTTTGTCATTTGCGGAGGAAACTTTCTCTCATAAGACCTCAGAGGCATTGGCTACGTAGTACACGCATCTACTTCTTACCTAATCAATCGCTAACATGGAAAAATCTATTCAAATCAAATCTTCGTTTTGCTGAACTTTATAGAGGACAAATAACTCTTCGACATTACTCTCAGCGTTATAGTCCGTCCAGACATTTTGAAAGTAATGAACCATAAGTTTTAGGCAGTACGTTCTCGTTTGGCTTCATCCCATCGAGGCTGCAATCGGCACGAGGATCTTCAAAGTAAGAAGTGCCAAGAGGCTAGTAGTTATGGGGTTTTTTTGCTGTAATGATACTCAGATTTTGCATGATTTCAGATTAACACCAAAATCCAATGGTATTGGTGATAAAAAGCAACAAAGGAAAGTGAGGTTCCCATCGCGATCGACAGTGAAACCTTGAGGATTCCGGACTTAGTTCCGCGAAAAAGCTGTTAATTACGATTTTGATATTTCCTTTGTGTTTAATGTCATTACATCTTTACTGGTGTTACCACGCTAGCTTAGGATCTTCAAAGATTGCAGAGATTTTGATAAATATATCAAGGGAATCCGCTATTGAATGAAACTTAGACTTCAACTGGATTACAACACCACTAGGGCATGTACCTGCTCAGTATCCTAACTTTTCCACTAAATTAATACTGTTTGTCGTCATCGGAAAAATAGCGTGTCCTGTTAGCGGCAAACATGATCACGTCGCTCTCATGAAGAATCGCAATAAGGTAGTATTAAGGCCCGGAGCATCAAAACTACTCCCTCGAAACACCAATCAAGTTCTCACAAGCATCTCGCCAGCTCTTTTTATTCGTCAATCAATCGGTCGTGCTAGTTGTGTCACACGACCAATTCAAAGTAAAATGATGGACAAATCCAAAAGGATATGAAAACAAAATCCCAATAAAAAATTTGGGAAGCTACAACTACCGAATAAATTTGTTTATTATCTAAGCCCACAACTGGATTTTGGAATGCCGCAAGTCTTACATAAAACGCCATTCAAAAGCTCAATTTTACGTCGAAATTATCATGTTTTGATGGGATAAAATAAAGCAAACTACTACTAGACTCTCAACAACATTTATAACCAGTAGATCACCAACAACTTCTTGACATGTCAGGGATACATGTCAACCGTTATATATAAGAAAAAAGGAAAAGCGAAATTCATCAACAATGTAGTTCAGTACGAACAGAACAAAATTGAAATTAACGATGAAAAATAAATAAAATATTGAACAAGGCTTGAAAATACACACTCTCGTGCCTATATCACACGACTTCCCTTCGTCACTTCCGCTGTAAGTCGTTTCTTCACAATTTTTCTCTGAAATGAAATTCATTACTCACAAAATTAAAAGCTCCAATTTCCCTTTTCTATTAAATCACATAAAGAGGCATTACAGGAGAATGGCTTGATTCCTTTAGCAGTTCTTATTTCAATGTATATACTTCAAACTTAGCATTTCGTCCTTACTTACCTTCAATTTTGATTTTAGCCTATTCTTTTCACGTCGTCCTCCAATAGGCAACATGTTCCTCCTTTGTAGACTTGCCATACGATCGTTCAACACATGACCTTGTGGCTTCAATAATCGTAAACAATCTGTCAGCTCCTCCTGAAAAGTGGTATATAGAAAAGAGAACAGTTACGAAGCTCCATCAGCACCTGCAACAGGAATGGTTCCTCCTCGTCCTTGAACTTTCCACGTCCCAACTGCTGTCTGGTAGTCATCTATATGAAACATTAGTTGAAGTGATGATACGTGGACTAGAATTCCTTCGAATATTTGGTTAGAAAATCACCTTTTTCAAGAATTTTTGTTTTTTTCGTTCCAAACGTTCTGCTTCTTTTAGTGCTTCCTTCTGTGCAAGTTCCTTGTTTATTTTCTTCGCTCTGAAACATCGATGAGTGTGGAAATCATAACATGAGATGCATGAGCCCACTAAGTGGTACTAGATAAAAGCCAAAAGAAAGCTCTCGGCGTTGACCAATCCCTGAGGGATGCGCCATGCATTCGTTTTCAATTTTCCACTTCATTTGAGGCGATTGAATGGATATCTGGCTTCTGCGATGACTCGCGGTGGCCTACCGCTGAACCAAGTCATTGCTGCCTAATCTCCCAAACAAGTCTGAAACCAGTCTGGTACCAATATACCAACCGCGGAGGGATGGATGGCTTGGTGAGCTGAGCATGGTGTCGAACCATCGACCTCTTGTGCGACTCAGAGCACCTCTAACCACCGCTCTACATGCGCTGTGATGGTACTAGATAGATATCAAATACATAAACTGTGTTATAATTGCTCTAAAAGAATTTCTTGCGGATAATTGACTTAACCCTCTCCTATGGTTTACATTACACCGTGCTTAAAATCTACTGATGATACCCATACTTTCAATGAGTATTTCTATTGAAAAACCCACTTGATTAGAAGAAAATTCATGGCAGCAAACAACGCCGTCTCACAGAAACCTAATCACAAGATAGCACACCCCAACTGATAAGTAAAGTTCGGTAACAACCTGTGACAGTCACTTCAGAATGAGGATATCCCGCCACAAGACAATAAGAAAAATCATGCCAAGTAAGTACCCTTCAATCACTTTATCACTTTATTTGATCCGTTTACAGTCTTACAGTGCGTGTCCCAATACTTCTAGCATTCGATTCGTCTCCCTGCTTGCTTAAAAATTACATATTGTTCGTAGACGTAGAGAAGTCTTCAAGCACGTCTCCTTGTGATCTCGAGAAAAGACAGGCTTAAGCGCTCTGTAGGGTGTTCATTATTGATCTTTCGAGAATATTTGGGGTGAGCGGAGGTACTATTTACTCGGCCACAGGCCCTCTGCTTCCTTTAACACCTCTACAAAACCTCTACAATATGATCAATGCATAAAGTCACAAGCCCAACCGCATTCTACCATCAGAAGATGGACTCGTTCACACAGTTCGAGCACCCGTCACTTTACACTCATATCGAAATTCCTGTTGAAGAAAAACTGTCAAGGAGGTTCAAGCGACATTGGGACAATGAGAAGCAGTAGTCAGATGCACTAAAAGAGTTTTTCAGTCTAGCTACAAAACATGTGTAGAGATAATAGCGCTATAGTAGTTATGCTTTGCACTACTAAAGGACACTGCGACCCCATCCCGGGCTCACAAAGCCACCCCCCCCCCCTTACCCTATCTTTCTGGCGTAAGGAATTGGTGCCGAACTTCTCCGGAATCGGTTCATTCCTTCTGATACACGTAGAAACGCCTTCCTTGGCTACCTAGGATTGTAGAGTGGATCAAGCTGACCAGCATTCAACGACTTCATAAGAATACCAAAAATCCTCAAGCAACAGACGAATCCACGAGCAAATCTGAGGACAACCTGGAACGGTGGATGCGAGGAAACGAACGCAATACAAAAAGTACGTGGATCTGCGTGAAACATATAAGTACCCGAGTCAAACAATACACAAGCCCATACGATTCAGCTGAGATAGAAAAGATCTCATGTAATTGAGAAGAATTGTGACGAAGAACCCTTCATTAGCAAAGCAAGTTTTACTTGAAACTAAAGTAGTTAATGAAAAGTTAACCTGGCAATCAGTTAAAAGATGTGATACGGACTTTTTCGAGTCGTTCCGTCTTTGAAATTTAGTGGACTACACAACAATTCAGGATAAATTATCAAGAATTTTGAGTCTGTTAAGCAGAGTCGACCGCCTGGATAAGGATTGGTGGGCAAGACCTACAAATGATGAGAACACCCTTAAAAGCGACATTAACAGATTGACTGCCAAAGAGTGTTGAGGATGCGGTGATCAACCCCGTACCGAGCATCACTAACCACTCGGCCCCGCTCACTTGCAGCCCGTGGAGAAAACTCAATAGATAGTTGCATGCGAATTCAGTACAAGAAGTAGGATCATCGTTTGGAGAAACGACTTCACTGAAAACGAATGCGGAAGAAAAAGTTACACAAAGTTGCAAAAATTTGTACTTTAGCTCATTACTTCATGAAAATGTTCCAAATATGGAAGCATCTAGATACACAACGACATTCAAGAAACCACGAAAACATACTTGTATACATCATGCTGCTTTTTTTCTATCACCTTTCGTCGTTTTTGTTCGCGTAAAAGTTTCCTCTCCTTTGCTGCGTTTTGTCTTTGCTTACGAGTCTTGCGCATAAGATCAGAGATAACGACTTTCTCACCTAAAACGTGATTTTGATGATACAAGAACCACCTAAAAACTGTGAAACGGAAAAAATTACCACTTTAAGGACCAGAATCACCGGTTACGCGACCATTTTGCCTAAGCTTATTTTATAAAGCCAGAATAGAAAGCACATCAACATTTATGTGAAAATTGAAGATCACTTTTTCAAACGGTCTTACATCAATATATCACCGATTGTTAAACAAGAGTTAAACCAAGGTCTCACTCTTTCCAGAGAGTTGACGGTTGGTTGCTGCCAGAATCGTAAATTTGTGTCATAGAAAAAGTGATAGCAGAATAGGATCGCCCCTGCAGTGCAGTGATTTTTGCGCCTCCGCAAAAGGTGAGACGCGAGTTCATCTTCCACCAAAGGTTCTAAGTTTTGCAAACTACTCAACATTATTGGATACATAAATGTAACTTCATAGCTAAAAAGGCATATGATAGAGAATTCTTGTCTTTTACGCTAAAGTTAACCATCTGCAGCATAGAATGGCGACTAGTCAATATTCAAAACAGATGTGCTTCTCTCAACAAAGAAAGTTCGTCCGTTGAACATAAGTGAAAGCAACGCTACAAAATAATAATTAATACCTGACGATTCAACGAGTACTTTCCGGTTATTGAGATGCTAATTTGGAATTCCAAATACAGGGCCTAATTCAATTTCTCCCCAGACTTTTAATGGTCGTTCGATAGCTCAAATCCTGGCAATTCCAGAACTGTGCTTGCCCCCTGATGAAGTGTTTTCTATTGCGCTCAAGCAGCGAAAATAAAATTAAGTTTCATATTTGGGTGCAACTTTTTGTCGGCTGAGGTGTGTGAATTGCTGGTATGGATGGGATCATATCATTTGTAACAAACGAGCGCCAAGTGTGAAAGTCAAATAATATTTTAACTGCAAGAACACTTTGAGGTTTTTTTTTCTCAAACTTCAGGAATAAAAGGAGAGTTACCGAACAATCAGCGAAAGTTCGAGGAAAAAGCAAAAAAAAACTCTTGTCCTCAAAGGGTGGAAAAATGCGTCCTCGTAACCAAAAGTAACCCTTCAAGCTATTATACGATTGTTTATATGTAGGAAGGCGATACAGTGGAATGAGAACAAATAGTGGTTATAAGTCAGTACTTAAAAGTAACCTTTGAATTCCGTCGGTTCATCGTCATTTTCCTCTTTTATATCCATATCACTGTTATCCATATCATATCGTGGATCTATGACCAGTCCTTCAGTCTCTTCCAAACTCTTTTCTTCCTAGAAATCGGAGCACTGGTCTAGTAGACAACGTTAAGCATACGTAGCACACAAAACATACATGAGTGACTATGCTCTCCACTTGCGGCTTGGTTGCCTTTTGGATTCGTTCCTCTTCTTTGATCAAATTAACTTCATCGACAGCTATTTTCGCAACATATTCCTGCACAAAAAAAGCATCAGAAAGTAAATGCTTGTATATAAGTGGCGAAGACTGTGATTGATGGAGTGACAAGGCTGTCAAACCTGATAATCGTCCGCTTTCGGATTGTAAGAGGCTCCTGCGTCCGGTAATTTCACCGCATCCAACAATGACGGCTTGAATCGAACGGTAGATGGCATGTTTGGTAATTTCTTCTTGGTGTACCGCAGAAGATGTTCCCCAGCTTCTTCATACTCCAAATTCACTTTAGGCACAAAATCTGAAAGTCACTAACATATCGCCAGTACGACTAGAATTTCTATTTAACCGCTTCTTTAGCAATGTTGTGATATTACAATTTCATATTCAATACTGTTGAGTGATACGCAAAACTCTGGACTTCGAGTGGAAGTTGAGCTCGAGTTTCACTCTTTCCGGGATGTGTGCCAACCACTGCACTACCACAGTTCTTAGTCTGTCCTCTACATCACTCAACATTAATGAATATGCAGTAATAATCTTATCACTATCAAAGAAGCGGTTGAATATGAATTCGTCTCATTTGATAGATAGATCTAGTGGTATTTCATATAGACTTCCAACTACCTTCCTCCCAAAGATCGTAATTATCTCTCTGTTTGAAGAGCATAGGTTCGACCCGCTTCACTGGTTGCTTGAGCTTCGGCTGCTTTTTCGAAGGAAACTTAGGTGCTGGGAGAGGCAACTGCTTCGGTTCGCTGAAAAAAAAGCCACTATAATTGAATAAATTGGCGTTGAACATAAAAATAACAGCAAGTATAATTTGTGTGATCCAACATCAGCGATAAAATCAACCAAGTACCAAGGTTCTAGTCTCTATACTTATCAAAATAAGAGACATATTTCAAAAAGATTGAGTTTATAAAGGATATAACTCGCATAAATCGAACAACTTCCAATCGAATTTCCCGACTCGAAATCCAAACGCACAATTCATTTCCTATACATAAGCAAAAAGAGGAGAGGTACGCATTGGCTGGCGATGCTTTGGATAAGGATGCAAGACGATAGATAAGCAAAGCAGTTCGATCTCTTCTCCCGACATTCTTGCAATCAATCGACGAACGCCGCTCGGCTATCTTTAGCCCTTTGAGTACGATAGGGTCACGGCGCTAATCCCGCCCTGCTGCCAAGTGCGGCGGCTAGCAGTGCGTAGAGCCAGGTGGTTAATGATGTCGGCCATGGAGAAAGTTGCTGGTTCGATCTCCTACCACGACATTTCAAAGCAGACTTTTGGTGTCAATTAGTATTGGAGGCTTTTCTACGTACGCGATCATTATAGCAAAAACGCTCAGTGATTGACAATTTACTACTTAATGATACGAAACAAACTGCTGAATCCATGGCTCAAATGAAGAAATCGCTTGTATTACGGTATTACGACATGAGATATGGTGTGTTAATGATATGCATAGATGAACACTGAACTGAAAACAGAAAAAAAAACACCAAAAGAACTGCTGTGAAACGTCGTGGGACGGGATTGAACCAGTAACCTTCTTCCCAATGGGCGTCATCACTAAACACTCAGCACTATGGACTACTGCTCCTTGCGCCCTCAGCGGCGGGGCTAGCGCGGTGAACCTGTCGTTCTCAAAGGGTTGGGATTGTAAGGAAAATCGTCTTGACCAGCTTTATAAGTCATTTATGAAGATGAAAATCTTAGCCAGCAGCCGAAGAAACATATGAAGTCTTCAAAGACCTCTGTCACGATGAATGTGGGATGCGAATCCAATGCAAGAAATGCTGGCATCCGCACAAAAAGTTGTTCCAAAAGTGTTTGAACGGAATTATTAAGCAAAAAAAAAAGAACAAATAGGATGCGCTTTGAGCAGCACACGTGGCCGATAGCTCTGTTCCGCGCCGCTAAGCCACTTAGTCTTCCATTTCTCCAAATCGGCGAAACAGTACCAGACCTGGCTGGGAGGATAGCAGCAGTGACCTGATACATCCGTAGGTCACTGCGAGTCATTGTAAGGATCAGATAAGCATTCAATCACCTCAAAAAATGCTAGATAAAGTCGAATGCATGGCCTATCTTTTGGGGGTATCAAACGCCAAGCGCTCTATCCCTTGTCCTACTGATACAATGAAAATCTCACCCAATACTCTGAGAAATCTTCTCCAGAGCGGCTCTCTGTCGTTTGGTGAAACGTGACAAGTCACGCGACGATGCGCAGTCGACCGTGGAGATTTCCTCCTTGGGCTTATCGGCTGCTGTATCATAAGCCTTGTCATCTGAATATGATACGTATAAACTTGCCAATATATAAAGAGGGACTGAATTTACGACTGGACAACTTTCGTTTTTGACCACTTCGCGATGAAGGGGTCTTTCAACAACCGGCGATAATTTCACCAACAATAGAGCATTTTATAAGCTCAAAACTTTGTAGAATTATAGGAGATCATTCCAAATTCAAATGTGTCGAAATAAATATTTGAGTATGAACTGATGGTTAAATATTAGAAAGGATATAGATCTTGGTGCTGATCAATTCCTGAGGGATGCACCACATATTCGACTTTATCATGCATCGGCTAGAGGTAATTAAATAGATATGTGGCCATCCCAATGACCCGTGGTGGTCTACCGACGTATAAGGTCAGTGCTTCCTCCTCCCAGACAAGTCTGGTTCACCGATTCCGGAGGAACAGAAGATTTGGTGAATCTTGGGCACGAGACAGCACCATCGATACCCGATCAACCGGTCGATTGTGTCCGTCTAGCTACTGCGTCACACGACTCAAAGGTTTAATAAGCAAATATAGAATAAATAAGTACGAAATGAAGCTTTCAAATGATTCAGAATAGCACCTAAGTTCTCAAGATCTCCAATGGGCCGCCGCAAATGTAAACGATACTTCAGAAAAAAACTTACAAACATCTTTAAATTAACCCCTTCCCTCCTTGTTGAACGGATTCTCTCTTATTCATTAGCTTTTGCATTAGAGATATGAGCCTCGAGGCAATTACTTGGATAAAATGCATGCATCGTTCCTAGCAAATGGAAATTTTATAGCGGTGAAACACGATGAGCCTCAGTTCACAAGCACTTTTATCTCCTTACTGTTGATTCTAGTAATTTTTACGCGGGCACCGTGGCCAAGTGGTTGTGATGCTCGTCGCAGCGTACGTGGAGCCGAACCCTACCTCCTCCCATCCACTGGCCAGCAGTTACCAACGAGCGCCCTAAGATACGTACTAGACTGGCTATCGTCGAGATTGCAAGGAGACGCGCTCAACTAGTATTCTACGACGCTTAGGAGACTTACTGGGAACCGCACAGTGAACGAAATAACACTGCGAAGACGAATAATCAAGTGTCAACATATCTGATAATGATTATTTGAGCCATCATATCATGCGGTCTGTTATGAGCACTTGTACAGCCCGATAGACGTGTTTCGGCCTTGGCAGCCTCGTCAGTTGGGCAGGCCTTTCGTCTTCAGGCCAACTCTCTCAAGGTGCTCCGATTCTCTTACTTAAAGAAGGTGACGACGAACGATTCACACGTACCGTCAAGTGAAATAAATCACTAGATCGGCAGTGTTCTACACTAGATTACTCTGCCCTGGCATTTTTGAACTGTTATACCGTTTGTTTCGAGTGTTTTCTCAAGAGTAGCTTAAATTTCAGTACATAACTATTATTTGGGTCAACATGTCGTGTGGTCAATACCAACCAAGAACAATTGAGTGTAAAACACTGCCGATCTAAAATGTTATTTCACTTGACAGCAGACGTAAATCGTTCGTCATCGCCTACTCTAAGTGGGGGAGGGGCCTAGAGTACCCTGAAAGGACTGACCAAAGACAAAGGGCCTGCCCGGCTGACGAGGCTGCCATGGCCGAAACACGTGTATCGGGCTGTACAATGGCCCATAAACAGACCACATGACATGCTGCCTTGGATAATAGTCATCGCATATATTGCAATTTGAGCATGCTCTTGAGAAAACACTCGGAACGAACAGTATAAAGTGCCTTGATAGACGAGGAAGGAGTCGAATTCAAAACGGAAAATGGCCACTTTTCCGTAGTGAACGACTTCCGTGGAGGTCACGTCATTGCCTGGATATTAGCGAAGTAGGAAAAATGAATAACTCACGTAATGTCTGCTCGAAATTCGAGACATCAACGCCTTTTCGCCAGTACTTTTTCTTGTGTCTCGATGCCCGACATGAGCGTTTTTTGGCTTTCGTGGGTTGCTCAGCAACCATCTTACAGCCCTGAAATTCACCTATCGCAATTGCTATGTCAACTAGAAGCGAAGAAATAACACAGATCTCTCTACAAATGGATAGAGAAGTAAAAATTGAGACATGAAAGATAAGTGCTTGGCGTTGATCAACTCCTAAGGAATGAGCCATGCATTCGACTCCATTCGTGGTATAGTCTGAGGCGACTGAAATGATATACGGACTTTACGATGAGACGCGGTCGCCCCGCGTCTATCTAGTCAGTGCTGTTATCCTCTCTGACAAGTCTGGTGCCGACTCGCCGACCCCGGAGGGATAAAGGCTTCGTAAGACTGAGCGCGAGATCGAACCATCGACCATCAACTAATAGATCAAGCATGTCGCAGAGCACCTCTAGCCACTGCGCCACGTGCTCTCATCAGTAGTTGAATGGCATGAAAAATGAATAGCGAATATCAACAGGATAGGAAAATAAACAAGTAAAACACCTAGATATACAAGAAACGATCGCGGTAGATCGAAAACGTTACCGGGCAAGAATTGTGGATAACCGCAGTGAGCGTCGACAAATACGTTATTCCTCCCGTAATTACGGACCGCCTGACGGCGAACTGAACGTTTCATAAAATTTCTCATGGAAGTTTCAGCGTTTTTCATTCTCGAGAATAAGTGCGTATATGTATATATAAGGCGCGTCTGGTGTAGTGGTTAGAGGTGCCCTGCCACATACCCGTGACTGCTGGTTCGATTCCGCGACCAAGGCCCACAAGCCCTCCGTGCCTCCTGGGTCGGTGAAGTGGTGCCAGACTTGTCTAGGCGGACAGCACGCATTCAATCACTTCAAGCGGTGCTTCATAAAATCGAGTGCATGGCACATCGTCCAAGCACTAATTAACCCTTTCGGAACCGTGGACCCACGGCCTCTGCATCTCTAAGTGGCAACTCTGGGCGGTCTGCTCCACCTCATCTCTATCTCTAACCCCTATCGTGCTGCGTCTAACAATGGCTGTTGACTCTAGCAATGTTGGCAGCTGCATCTGACAATTGCACGCTGGGGTTAGAGATGTAGTGTAAGTGGAGCAAACCGCCCATAATTGCCAGAGAGGCGCAGAGGCCGTGGGTCCACGGTTCCAAGGGTTTAGAGTTCTATCCTTCTTCCTTCTTATGAATTTATATGTTCACGAATTTCTCTCACCGATGGAACTCAGGCGTCGCGGAGCCACGTGGCGCCACACCTAGAAGGCATATAGGGAGGTGAAAGCTGACCAAAAGCCATTTATGCTTCGATGAGCCAGAGGTAGATTCAGAAGATGTACTTCCTGTTTCTGCAGCGTCAGTTTGACATACACTTCCCTTATGCTCTCTATGAGTCATATTATCCATTATTATATGATCAAGTATCTGGGAAGGGCATTAGAAAGGTGTTAGGAGTCCTATGCAACAAATAAGCCCCTCCCGCCCACTCTGAGATGGACCAGCAAGTTGTAGATTTAAAAATGATGAACGTAGTAGATTAACTTCCAAGACCGACTGCCTATTAACCTCAGCATGCTTCTTTATATCCTGATTTTCTCCTTTAAGCCAAACACGAGGTGTTGTGTAATTTCTTTATTCATTCAACAGCTAACGTCTAGGCAGTTCGCCTTCTTCAAAACCTGGAAAGGTCCAATTGTCCACAACCCAATCAGTCAAACACCGCCATTGCCCCTCTAGAACAAGTCACCAGACCTAGATTTCAGTCGTATCAAGCACAAAACCACTGCCGAGTTGTGAGTTACCATGGATGGGATGGGTCATCATGACAAACTCAGATAGCCTCTCACCCTATTCATTCCATTCTAGTCCGTGGGTCCCTATGTGACGTTCTTCAGACATTCTCCTAGGTTCTATTTTCGCATTAAAATCTCCGAAAATGACCTTGAAGAATGTATGATCTTCTCTGAAGAATTTTTCGAGGTCCATATAGAACGCTTCGACTTCGTCTTGTCATAGCTTGATGTTGGTGCGTAAGCAACGAAGATGGTCGAAGCCGGCATAGAACCATGTCGTTTCACCCGTATTTTTCCGATACGGGTTGTTAGTTGTTCAAGCGAATCAATTCTCTCGGTCAAATTCGATTTGACGAGGACGCCAACGCCGCCGACACCTCTGCGATCGCATGTACCAAGGAACAGTTCTTCTCCGGTGTCATAAACAGCGTGAAAAGGATAGCGCCTTCTCGTCTCAGCCAGGCCAATGACGTCGTACCTTATTCTTCTTGCTTGAATCAATAGATCTTCTACATCGGATTGATGAGCAAGGGTTCTTGCGTTGTAGGTACAGATCGTCATTTTAGTCCGTTTTGATCTTGGCAGCTTAGTTCAGCCCTGAGATTTAAGCAGCCTCTCCGTACTCATCCTACCTGGCGCTGCCGTACCAGGGGCTCTTTCGGGGGGGGGGGGGAGGGGGAATGAAGCCCATATTTGTTGCTGTTTTTGGCATTTCGATACCCAACGTATAGCTTTCCAGGCTCTAAACGTGTGGGCTGGGTACTCACGAGTAGCTTGCCAGTCTCTGTCGGAGGAGCGGGAGGAGCCTATTTGTTGAAGGCGACTCCTAACGGCCTTCCATGTACTTCCCAGCAGCTTGATTGCAGGCTTTTGGCCGACTGGACTCGTAAAAATAAAGTTTTGTCAAGCCACCGTTGCGGAAGCAAAGAGCTCACCCTCTAAATCCACCTGCGTCTCTGGGAAGCACACGGTCGCTTTTGGTTCGCGTTTACTTCCCTATTCACCACCTGGTGATGCGCCACGTGCCCTCGCGACTAACCGGGCGGGATCCCTCAAAGAAGGAGGTCCGAGGGAACATTAGGATGGGATAACGTTGGAGCGAAAACCATTGTTTGGCAACTGTATAATCCTTGTTTTACCAGTTAGATCGTTCTTATTATACGAATCATCAGCCAACAGAACGAAACTTGACCAATTTCGACAGCGGTTGAGGAAGATCCGTCTCCAACCAAATCCATCAAGACGATGTTCATGAGGAGTGTACTAGTTTCATATGTTCCACTTATGGGCATCGATGCTGTGGTGAAGAGAACAAAAAAACGTGACTCCTTGCTCACCTTACCTATTTAGAAATCATCTCTACCTTAAAATGCGCATTAGAATCCTGGTCACTACGTAAGCAGTATGGAAAATCAGTTGGTATTGTAGTACGCGTATTCAAAATATCGACGCCAGAAGCACCTCATACTTTGCAAATGAGAGAAAGCATCCAGAATTCTGACCTGAGTCAGCTATCAAAGTTCAAAGACGTCGTTCTACACATCATGCTATCGAATATCACCTAGACCGCACGCTTAATGTCCTGAAATCTCGAATAGCACTTAGTGGTGACGACAATTATAATGTGACGAGGCGACCGCTCACTCAATGACGATATAACAGAGAGAATCCGTTCAGGAAATTTGTCGAAAACGTTTCTCACAGAAGAATATTAAGTTTTAGCCTATAAGCAACATAGTATTTAGATTTATTTGAAGCAACAAGGCTTAGATTTGTCGAAATTCTTTTATTGCAGGGCGGTGAAATAACAGAAGAACAACAGCAGTGCAAATGAGTTGTTCAAACAGAGCCGTTCTTATACAGCACGTCAAATTAGTCACGAAGATTTGAGGCTTTAAAAAGCAGATAAATTTGAACATATACAGAGAGCTACACAAGATGGGTTATTTCTTATCTGAGTCATCATAAATGGTAAAATTCATTTAAAACAGTTTGAAAATAATATCGCAAAAAAGCAGAGAAATACGTATAATTCAAAGAGCTAAATCTTTACGCTATTATGCCGGGATTGTTACTACACGATATTTTATAGAAGGGAACTGAAAATATGATCATCACAAAATTTGTTGTTATCTATTAGAAAACGAAGCACTGCAACATTTACTTAAGAACAGTATGACTACAAGTTGAACCTCATAGTATGACCTCACAATATGACTACATGTTCAAAAAAACTCAGAATCATCTCAGTAATCTACAATAAATCTGTATAATGCCAAGACCTAAAAGTAGCGGCAGAAGTGTGATGTAGATTTACCTCGGAGGAATTGATGAGAATATTTACATCAAACTCAGTCTTTAGCTATTCGTTTTGAGCATATGATGACATCAATATCGCCACGGCAAACAACTAGGAATGTCAAACCAGCGAAAATACTTCGTCTTGAAAGCTAAATGCTAATGACTGCCGCTGGAGGCGAGCTCACCCAGGTGAAAGAAAAGTCCTGTGTCAAGGACCGATCACAGGTAGCTTAAGAACTTCAACCGCAGTCTATACGACAAGTTTTTCACAAAATAGAAGTTAAAAGAAATAACTTACGATATTCATTCTCGACATGTATCGTTTGCATAAAGCGCGGTGATGTCGAGGAGCTTCACTTATGCGCTGTTGGGAGACGCTTTACGCAGATCTTGTGGCAGGTCGAGCATGACGTTTTGCCCAGTTACTTGTTCAACCTCTTTACGACTATGATCATCGATTTCAGCACTTATGAATCTCGGACATTTGGTCCCATTTTACAGATTTCAGTGTAGGATCGAGTCGAAAGTAAACCCGCTTAAGGTGATAGCTACGCCAAGATATATCACTAATCCGTTGGCTCAAAATTCGCTCTTTACGACTTCCGTTTCCAGCCTTAAATTTCCTTTTCCTAATAAATCAGAAGAAACTGAGCCAAACAATAGGACGGTCAAATAGATAGAGCAGTTTGCCGCTTGTTCACTAATTACTGATTGTTAAATAAGCACTAATATGGCGCCCATAAAAACCGCGTATAAAGGACACAATTTGATTGACGACTTACCCTGCTCCGATACCAATGGTCGCAAAAGGGTGAGAAAATAAACTTTTTTATCTATGACGTACCCTTGGTTCTACCAATTCCGCTGATGAAGTTTTACTCTGAGCCGTCACAAAATCTACCTAACTTTTCAAACATATTTTCAGACAATCCGAATCGGCGACACACTGAAGCGCGATTACTATCATAGAAAAAGTTTGTCAGGTATCCAAAGGATCGCAGTCGCCGCATGTCAGAGGGCAGTAGGTCTTCATGACAAAAGAGAACGACGCTCGTTGGCAGTGCTGTTTGAAGTGTAGACAGTCGACAAAATGGTCCTTGCATACTGCAATGTACCGTAGGTTATATGGAAAGTGAAAGAAATAAAAGATTGTGCACAAGTTTTTGATGATCACAAGATTGAAGTGTAGTGCTCTTCATAGGTTCTAAACTAGCATTTTACATACCGTATTCAAACAGTTTTCCTCTCGGCATAGACGATTGAACATTTCATTGGCGCTCACTTGTGCCGTTTAGGGTTCACGAGATATGTGATGTGATATAGGTAACTCTTATCACCATTTGTATTATTATTGTGATTGTTATTATCCTGCCTCAATTTAGGTGTGATTGCTCTTAAACTTTCAAACTATGACTAAGTTACAGCGGTAAAATCAATCTCGGCAGTGTCTCCCAAAGCGAGAAGGAATTCAACATTCCCATGAGATGTGGTTATAACAGTTCTTTGAGGAGCACGAGATACTAAGAAGTGGTACATAAGTGAGTTAGCTGCAGTCTTATATCCCAGCATAATCCGTGGTAATCAGTAGGTGAATCCTTTTGTTTATGCGCATATAAAGATTTGAAATGTTAAGGTAAAGTGAAGGGTGAAAAAACTTATAACTTACTTTCATCAACCACATCGACCGACTCCGTGGTTGTGGTGAGCCTTGTTCGGTGCGGATCACCGCTGCTAGTCGAGGAGCATTGATAGAGTTTGTTAATCTAAAGAAAATGCACAGCTTATGCGCCAGCAGTTTTCAAGCTACAAGAAAGTCATCCACAAAATCAACAATTGCTCTTTTTTCTTTAGTCTATAAATATCCCATGCTTTGAGCAAATTCGGTAGTTTTTCTTGTTAAACAATGATGTAAGATAATGAAACAGAACAGAAAATAGTGGTACAAAAAGCCGTGCAATAAATAATCAAATAAAAGGAAAGGAGTTAAGCAAAGGAGTGTTGACAATCACCCCACAGTCAGTGACGTGCGCTTATGTTTTTGGATTACAATGACTACATATCTGTGAAATTTCTGTGACGTAAGAATCTTTTGAGATTAAGTTTGATGGTCAGCAAACACGAAATGCTGCTAGTATCAAAGTCCGAATTGACGAAAGCCTTACCAAAGTTGTTGAGGCTATCAAAATTGGCACTTTTCCGGTTGATGGCGCAGATTTTCAGGCCCAACCCCTATACTACGCATGAAGTTTACATGAAGAGTATTAATAATTTATTTGAAGAGTCATTCGGAAGCTCAAATCTCAAGCTAGCGCTATACGAGGAAGGTGTTTTGAAAAGACTCTTATGTAACGCGGAAAAATTCAGAATAAAATTTTGTTTCACGCGCGCATATTTCTCGCAGTACAGAGCTCTTTCTTTAGACTATTAGTCATCATTCGATAGCGTAAAATTTACCGATCCCAACGCTGTGCCTATATTCTGAATTTTTTCTACACGTCTGTGCTTTTCCTCCTTCCAGCAAAGTAATAGCTGGATTGCGCGACCGGTGTGAAACATACTTTTATTTTGAATACTTCAGCGTCATAAAAGGTCTTTTCGAAAACGCGGCTATGTACAGCGTTAGCTTGAGATTTAAAATTTCGACTGAGTGCTAACACTCTTTATGAAAACTTCTTGTCAGCGTAGGGGTAGACTGGAAAAAATCTGTGCTAGCAAACGGAAATGAACTCAAATCCTTCCTCGCACTGCAGAAAAATAACCTTCAAAAATGAGGTACATTGAGAGTAATGATTAAAGATTTTTAATCATATCAATAATGTCAAGTGCTGCTTGAGCTTATTCTCTCTGAAGTGCTGGAGCTGGTGCGCTTTGGCTATCTGATAATGTAGGGATTAGGCTGACCTCAACCAAACCCGCTACCAAATTCCTGACCGTGAAGATATGGTAGAAATTCTGAGCTCATAGAAAGTTGAGGCCTTGCGCGTGTTAGGCGGCAGCACCATCAGTGAGGTACCCTAATCCGAATCTGTATGCATAAACAAGTGTGAACAACCTTAACAATATCAAGTTCGGATAGGTCAGTTGCACTTCCAATGACGTTAGTGAATCCTTCCTCAACCGTTTTCGATCGTGTGTCCTCCATTACGTGAGAATGCGGTCGAATCGTAGTGCATAATGGAGCGATAGTCATATTTCTCGCCTTGAGTGTCCTAAAATAGATATTTTGGCGAGATCTCGAATAATGTGTAATAATTTCTTGCGAGTTAACCTATGCTAGAACGAGACTCAATATTTGCACTCGGAAGTTCAGTTGAGGATAAATCACTGACATTGAGTACCATTGATCTAGTAGTAACCTGATTATCAAATAACAAGTTTCCCGACGAATTTGTAAAGGTCTAAGATTTGTTGAGATAACGAATGACAACACCTTCTTGAGGTCTTTCAAATTTCAAACGCCGCTTGTTACGCTTTGTGATGCAGTAGATCATGCATCTTTAAACAGACGAGAACAGTACAAACAACATACGATCGCCACTCAAATTAGCTAGTACTTTGCCGAGTATGGAAAATAGATCGCGTAACAGTTCACCGAGTACGCTTTTTGGGGCCCTCACTATCGTTGTCCTACGGCCATACATGACTACTGGATGGAGTTCAGTCGAATCAGCAAGAAATCACTGAAATGTATCTTGCTGCATGAGTAGCAGCTACTCTGTTATCAAGGAGTGACCAGAATTTACGTGTCTTTTGTTCACAATCGCGGCTCTGAGAAAAAAGGCGTCTGACAGCAAAGCAAATTTAAGAATATCAAGTGTTACGGAAGGGTATTGCTGGAGACTAAAGAAACCATACGACAAAATCGAAATTATTCCATCAGCTCCTCATCATCCTCATAGACAAAGGTTTCAAATGAGGAGACCATTCTTGCCAAAGCTATTCACCGTCTCACTGCAGTGGATGAGTCATTCAATATGTCAAATGATGCAGGATTGGGAAACAAACTGCCATTAGCATCTTTTCAAAAGTACCAGGAAGCAATTGCCGATGCTGAAGGGGCTCAAGGAACTTGGAAAGGGAATATGGCCGAGCATAAAGCAAAAGAACTCAGGTTATGATTGAGTAGAGTTGAATGACAAACAAATCAAGAGAGATCTTTCTCTGACTGAAGTGACGTCATGACACACTCACTCTTCTGAATTCCGTATGAGTGAAAACTGGCATGAAGGAGGAATTCGGCACGTCGAGAGCATCTTGAGCTTCATAAAGATGTCAGCTATTGGCTGACGGTCACTCCACGCTCAACTCTTTACTTCAGATATTTCTTGCTGCACTTCTCTATGTAATTCACAAGTGAGTTATTACTCAACCACCTTGATAATTCTGTACTCCATTTACGGAAGTTCAGACGATATAATTGTCAGGTAAACGTCACAAAGAACACCGACGGCATCGCAGATGAGGCTTTCAGTAAATGAATTATCTCGTTTTACACATCGATAACAGGACATACAGTTACGTAAATATAAACGAAAAAGAAGAACTCCAAATAGAATGACGGTAAAACTGTAGAGTGGATTTTGATTGTGCCATCTAACGTGACTAGCTGTAATGACCATGGAGACATTTGAGACAAATCGAATGAGGAATGTATTGTGACACCAGAAGAATTCGTAAGTGTTTATCATTTAAGTGTATGTACAAGTATAAAAAGATGCAGAAATGATTACAGAGGTAGACGAGATTAAAAGTCGTTATACCTGTAAAAACGCGGAGACTTTGTCGAACTGTGATTTCATTCCGGGTAAAACATTTTCCCAACGAATGAGAATGTACTCGTCGCGATCTAAACAAGTATTGTTTTATGAAATTTGCTTGTTATTCTTGTCGCTTTACACTCTAGTAAAAAAAAGCCTATCGATGGAACACACACTGACTAAATTTGACCTAACGCAAAATTTGGGCTTTTGCGAGGTAATTCGTTTTTACAGAGTTATATTGCATATGCAAATACAGCTCTTATGGTGGCGCTAAGCTAATAATAATTAGAATAAAGTAATAGCGATTGCCTGCATAAGTTGTAGCAACTATAACGCTCTTACTCAACGAATGGCTCGAGCCATTTTTATTTGCCCTTATCGCACATCACGCTGCTGTTCATCGGTTTGGTACAATACCTTTTCTGGAGTTTCAATCAAGAAGCAAGTTGATCGCTTAGCTCCTCTCAAACACTCTCTTACAAATTACTTGAAGGCATATTAGCTTGGCTCATTCGAGTATGGGAAACGAATCAATGCAAGGAGTGCTGGAAACCACTCACTATACTATGATAATGGGTCAAGTGAAAAAACAGTGTTCAACAACACAGGCACGCAAAGTACTGCTGTACAGGTCTCCTCTTAGCTGATCTTTGCAGTGAATGTCGAATTAACTGTAAATATCCCAACTTTCCTCAGTCGATTCGTGTAAGGATTTCCTCCTATGCAATATCATTTCGACACTGCGGGAGCACTGTACACTTTCTCAGTATACATCCTTCAGTCATCGAGTAGTATCAGAAACTATCACATCAAGAAATATTTTTTCTAGTTCTACGTTTAAAGACAAATTTTTAGATCAGTGGCTCACTTTTAGTACAGCTCACGATAAGGGGAATAGTTCTAGACAGATGTGTCTGTTTTGATGAGCAGGGGCAACGATGCTACTAGTAGATTTTATTGAATGCCTTCAATACAGTGATATAGTGGTTGGCGTTTCGACGGTACGCTTTCTTCAGAGCCTGGAATGGTCAAATTAATTTGCACTCCACACAGTCAAATACCTTGGCAATTGAGCACAGATAAACGTGACAAATAAACTTTCAGTTCCCACAATAAACGGCTTATCTTTCAAAATCACTCACTTTTTAGTTGGTCTTAAGTCTTTATCAAAGAGAAGGCGCACAGAGTCCTGCACATGATAGGATTAAGCCTGAGCTAAAAAAAAAATTAGCCTGCCTCATAGCGCGGAGGTTACACGTGATTAAGAAACCTTACTTCCTACGGTTCACTTTTGGATATTCTTTCCATTTATCCAGAAAGCTTAGTAAGTTCTCGCGCAGACGTTTTGGAAAGCTGTGGTCTTATAGGTCAAAATAGGTCAAATAGGTCAAAATCTTTTCCTCCATATTTTTCTTCTCTATGTTTGTCTAATGGAGTGTTTGATTTAGCTTTGAGTTCCCAAAGCGCCTACAACATAAGGTGGTATTGAAAGCCAGACAAACAAAGTAGTGGTTCAATACCGCTCCTTCCATTCATCACACACAAAACGCAAAAATGAGAAAAACATGTTAAACCAGCAGCCAGTGTGTACATGGGAAGAGAGCAAACGGAGGAATACCTGAACATGGCGCAAAAGATAGCTATTTCGATTGACTTCGGAACAGAGAGAGGTGCTCGGTCAAGAATTAGGGCAGAAGCAATGTCCATATACGATGAGTCCAGTAAGAATAGATTCCTTTCATTCCGCCATATATTTTTAACAAAGTAAGCACAGTTATCATGCGCTGTTAAGGAATAGCAGGATTGGAGAATTTAGTAGAAGTGAATGAAATATACATATAAACTCTATATTGCCAGCTGATGTGTAGCCGACTATACGACCGTCTTTGCGAAGTGAAAAACTGCATAATTTGCTCATGGTAGAGACAATGACTGTATAAGATCTGGTATGATATATTCAGTCGCTTGCATGGCATGTCGGGACGGATACGTAGGCGATATGAGTAGACAACACTGTGTCCATATAAAAGAACACGTAGTTGGGAAGCCCGTAACATAGATTTTGATACAGAAGCCAGTATCCTTGCACAAAAATCCGAAACATTTGCGCGAGAAACTCTCAAAAGCCTTTTTGGATAAATGAGGAAAATTCAGATAGGAACCGCAAGGAATGTGGCTCATCATCAGCATAACTTCACAACATATCTCAGGCTAATTTGTCCTGACTTGAGTCTAGGCGCATATAGACTCTGTGCAGTCGATCTCTAATGAATAATTGCAGGACTCACAAACAACTAAACAAGAGGAAGGTGCTTTTTGGGCAAACGAAAAATTATTTATCATAGTTATTTTCGCTAACAGCGAAAGTATTGAACCGAGTGAATGCGATTCAATTTGGCCATTCCAGGCTTTGGAGAAGGATAAACCGCCGAAACGTCAGCCACTCTATCACTATACTGAATGGTAATTTGTACTGAATTGTATTCAGTAATTCGACTCACAGCAACCACACTTCAGCTCATCAAAGTAAACACTGAGATAATCTTTCTGTGTCGAGGTTAGTAGATAGTCGGTCCTCGGAATTGCTGCATAATGTCCTTGAGAGATGAAATTAAAACTTCAGAAGCCTCACACCTCAAAAGCAGTCGCTTTAACTCCTTTGTGAGCCTCACTTTGTATACGTTGATCGTTTATTCAATAAGAAATCTAGGCGTGAATAGAGCAGTAGTTATAGGGTTGAATCAGTTTGACACACCACTAGATGGATCAAGATTCGCCTCACTCCGGATTCGAGGGGTTGATATGCCGCTAAATACGGCATCATCTCGCTCTAGCTCCTAGAAAGAGCTTAAAACGCTCCGATCATTATAATCATAGGATCGAATTTTAACAAGGAAGGGTCGTCCCGCCACCTTCCAGCTACATCTCTAAGAAGCTTAGAAATCCTTCAGCGGGCAGGCGAACTCACATCCTAATCAGATTACTCGTAAAGGCGACAAAACAAATCGAATCAAAATGCTAAGAACGACACAGTTATAAGAAGACTGGTCGTGTAAAAAGTACACTGAAAACTCAAGTTCTTAGAAAATTTTTTGAAAATTTTGTCACGCTATCGCAATTTCAAAAAAGTCAGCGGAAAGCATTCACAAAATATTCGTGTTTACGAAGCTTGTAGTATGGAATAAATACTCGAACAATCACCAAAAGACGAAATTAGCAATTGATTAGGTGTTCAAACAGATACGACCACAAGAAGCAAGACATACATGAAGTGTTAAGTGCATGTCATGCATTGAGCATCAGTATGCGAAAGCATCTTCAATATCGACAAGTGTCTTCATTATGATAAGTTTTCGTTCACAACTCTTTAAAGTACTCTTTGAAGTAGCAACGAAATACTACTCAGCGCAAGTAGACAGACAAGCATCATCATAAATGAATGGTCTAACCGTCTCTACTGTGTTCATGCCAAAATCCAAGAGAATGCATGAGCTCGTGGACGATGATCTCGTGATGAAGGCATCCACGGCCAAGCGAGATCTCCTGCTTACCACCTGTCCGTCCCACTTGAGAATAGCAGCTGAAAGCAATAAGCAATGCTAGACAAATAGAAATGATTCAATAGATTGACCTTAAATTGAGCTCGACGTAGTCGATATTTCTCTGGTTTCTTGATGATCGAACACAAATTTATTTTACAGTCTATTCAAAACGATCTAAGTGTCGTGACTTTTCTGTTGGGGTTATGGAAGTAGTTGGCTGGATAGGCTGCAATTAACATGATCTTTCAAGGCTCTAAAGAAGGCGAAATTAGCCGAAATGTTAGCTATTGTAAATGAATTGTATAATGACAACCTTATGGATGCTCATCGAGAAAAACGGAGAATTACTGGTTTCACAGATTGTTGTACTCAATACATTTGCAATTTTTCTGCGTGCAACGATAATCGCGCCTCTTAAACACAATGTCAAGCAATAAAGACAAATAAGAAAGAGGTCTTTCCAGTAATCCTGGAAAAATGGTGAAGCAGCCCCCTAGAGCAAAATTCCCATGAGAGTGGTAATGATCATACAAAAGCTCAAGTCTTTGGCTACGAAGCTAAGTAGCCATTTTACTGAAAAGCCATTTCAACGCTCTAGCAGAATAAAAACGTTTGTAATCAGTCAGAAATGATTTTTATTTGACTGCCACTTGCGTGTTATAATATTTTAATATACTTAAGATGTAGGGTGCTGTGCAAGAACGTTTGTGTCAGCCGGAATTCGAATTCAGATCTCACTCTTTCCAGCACCGTATGCTAACCGATGTACCACTAGCGTTATGTGAAACAAAAACATTTGCATTTCACATACACAAGTTCTACATATATTATACTATATACATATGTTTCACATACACATATTTATACATATATTGCATCAGCCGGGATTCAAACCCAGATCTCACTCTTTCCAGAGGCGTATGCTAAGCGTTGCACCATTAACGTTATGTGAAACAAAAACATTTGTGTTTCACATACACATATTTCTAACAGGACAAGATTCTTTCCTTAAATTATAAGCAACCATTCGATAGCGCAAGTTTCAAGATTCTAATGCTCTGCTTATTTTCTGAAAAGACTGTTCCACTACAATGTAACAGGGAAAGTAAAACCGAGTTACGCATACATGAGGCCGCATTTATTTGTCCCCTATTGTGTGGGCTGGGTGTCTGGTGGCCGTGAATTCGATACAACAGATCACGTTGGCGCGACTCACATGCCGAGTGTAATTTTTTTCATCTAATTTGCGATTCTGTCCCCACATCGAAAGAAACTTCAGATAAAATGTATAACCCCTATACTATAAGATTTCATATGCTTTTCGTGTTATCAGCGAAGTAACAGTAAAGCGCGCAACCGGTGTAAAACATAATCTTATTTTGAATACTACAAGATGATGAAACTGTCTTCTCAAAAAAAGGATTACGTAGCGCAGCGCGAGCAGAGATTCAAGTTTTCGAATGATCACGAACACTCTTAGGAAAAGCTCTTGCACAATGAAGCGAGTTATTTCTCATTTGTCTCTGGATAACGAAAAACTGCCAAGAAAGATCTGTTATGGGCACTTATACAGTACAAGACATGTGATTCGGCCTTCCAGACTCGTCAGCTGTACGGCGTCTTTTCAGTTAATCATTTCCTCGGGAATCTACCCCTATACACTCCGCGTACGGTAAAACATTCACACCGTCGTTCTTGGTCCATAACAGACATCGTGAAAGACTCAAAATACATTGTCAGATTATATTTTTCTTGAGCTAGGTCTCAAAACATTCTCTTGCATGTTTTGTCACACATACCCACGTAACAGCCATACGCTATGCAATCGACAATTAGTCACTCTGAATGAACGCCACAGTCAATGTTGCACAGTACGTCGAGTGTAAAGAGTTCGTCGTGGATTTCTCCATAAAGGGTCAGTGCCCAAGGAACTGAGTGAACCAAAAGGCACCATGCAACCGCCGAGCCTAGAAGGTCGAAGCACGTGTCTTGCACTGTGTAAGTGCCCATAGCAGACCTCAAGAAAGGCTCAAAACACATTTTCAGATCATAGTGTTTTTGAGCGAGGTCTTAAAATAGTCGATTTTAGAGGCTGTTACATATATTAAGAAAGAACAAGAGCAGGCAAAGAGATTAAAGAGGGAAAAGTGCAACAGACTTATGAGTTAGAAAAGTTTCATTTACACAGTGATCCCTCTAAGTTTCGACGCTTCATCAAAAAGATCGATTACCTAAAATATTTGCGAAACAGCAAACCATTTTTAGGCAAAAGACAAGTGAAATCTGTTTGAGTAGTCTGAGTAAGACAATTTAAAAACTGAAGTATTTGAATGCGATCTACGTGCAAATTTTATGCTATAGAATTGACGCACCCGTATCCCTTGACAATATTCAAGAAGTCCAACTCGTTGTTTCGAGGCTGAAAAACGTACACAAGTGTTTCGTGTGTAGCTGGAGAACGCCGTTTCAATCGCTTTTACCTCATGAAGAGCTAAAAGAAGGTGTGATTGAGAACAGGTAAGTTGACAGCGGAATGGAGGGCAACGAAGTATGAGACTTGTTGCGATAGGAAAAGGCTAACGGACATGTGCTGCCTCTCGCTGTCCATTTTTAGAACACTGCAAAACATTCACTTTTCCGCCACATGCCTTCACTCAGTGTACGTGTTTTTAGCGATTTATCGATTAATGTGAATGCAATTGAGTTTATTTTTTTGGCTTCTTCCACACAGCAGCAACATGTAGACGGACTAGTTCAGAAAGCAAAAATGCATTCGGTCTGAAAGCATCCTGATTATCTATTGCCCATGACCACAGTACGAGGGCCAGGTATTTCCTCCTGTCTTTCATCCAATGACTTCGTTTCGTTCAAATATGTTGTTGAAATTGAGACAATTTGTGCTCCGAGTCTTGGAATAGGTAGCCTAGAAACTCATTACAGGCAGCCACCGGCTCCATTAGATAGGTTTCCGCCGTAGAAATCTGTACCAAATTCCAATCTTTTAAGGATACAAGGTTAGGATAGGAACTTAGAACACTGTGTGCGATTTAGATATGATTGACAAGAAACGGCGTGAAAGTTTTCAAGTCTAATCTAAGAGAGGCATGAAACAAAATGTTGGAACTTGATCAGAAAACTAAATGAAGTTTCAGCTTTCTTCAAAAACTCCATTTACTACTTTTATATTGAGTTATGGAAACTCAGGAAGCTAAAAAAATTCAATCCCTCATTATGCGATATCATTAGATAAAATGAGAGCACCTAAGTAAAGTTTTTGAGTCACCCAAAAGGTCAACCATCAGTTTTGATACTTACCGAAAATCCTCTTATGGGAAGTGCAGCAAAAGAACAACAGAAGATGGTAACTAGAGAAGAAAGGTTTATTAAAAAGAAAATTTCAAAACGTTTTCGTACGCGCTTTCAGTGTTATTAGCAAATCGATGATGATTTTGTGCAAACACTTTAAAGACGAAGCGGTTCCTACAGGAACCTCCGGTGGTTTATATTTTGCATAAAAGTATTTACAGGGTTATTTTGTAATCACTCGATAGCTCATCAGATATAGATAGGTAATCCCATCTAGCCTAGGAAAAGCCGTCTTCTGAATAACTTGATACTTGTAATACGAACGACGTCACCTAAGCGAACAGAATAAACTCTTTGGAAGCATTTCCATGAGGCAAACTACTGAATAATTACAAGCACTCAAGTATATGAGCTCGTATATCAAAGATGACCATTGAAAAGTGTGTGACTTATGTAGATGAGACTTCGCCGTCAATGTGTTGAAGAGTAATTGGCCATACCAATTGAGATAACTCACGTACAGAACGCAGTGTCCATTTCGTATGGCACGACGCCATTTTTCCACGTCAGCTCTTTGTTTTTTAGTGGCATTGAAGAGTACGAAACCATCCTAAAACGGAGTGTCTTTTTATCCGAGGATTCGATAAAAATAATAACATATCCAATATACGTCAGCATGACTGAGTCTAATGTCGATATCGACTACCAGGTCAAAACCGTTAATGGTTGGTTGCTAACAGATTGATGCGTTGTAGTATAGAGTGGACCAAAAGAGGCGTCGTTAGTGCAACTGATTAGAGAGCGTGAACTTGGATAGGATGAAATGCGGATTCAAATCCGGCTGAACGCGAAAGTTTCGCCACATCACTCATTATTAATGGGTATAGTTTTAACATCGTACCACCGCTAGAGAGCAGTCAAACAGAAAAGAAATCTTGTCTATGAGATAATGACGGTAGTTCGATAATTCTCTTACTTTCGGCTTCATAGCAAATCAAACCACTCAGAAAACTTCCCAAGCTTTCTGTCCTATCACAGCCGCTTAACATGAAAAAAAAATTGACCAATATAAAGACTTGGTGACAAAAAGATGTGCCAGTTCAATGTCTAATCCTCAAAAACAAGTGTATTGCCAACTTTTCCCCCTGGAGAGGAAAATAGTTTCGAGCTTGAGACGCAACATCGAACCAATATCAAATCAGTGTGAACTTCAGTGTGAATGCAGGGTTGCCTCTAACCACGTCACTCTTCAGCAGCGTTTGCCAGTCTGGTTTGATATTTTAGTATGAATATGCCGCTCAGGTTAAGATCGATCAGTAGCCCCTCAAAGAGATGTATATCCGAAAAGTTGCAGAACATAGCGTTATGTGTCATTAGTGTCTTCGGTTTTTCATCTTATCTGCCATTGAAGAAATCTCGGTGATTGAAAAATCCATCAAAATCATGTTGTCAAGAAAAGAAGAAGATCTGCGAAACATGGGGAACTGTGGCACAATCTAATTCATGCCCATTAGTGTAAAAGTGGGCACAAATCAAAAGTCTCTACTTCCTTTTTTGAATCCGTTAAATACAACACTCTCAGCATCACCGTTCCAATAAACGTTTGGCAACGCAATTACTACCTTTGTCTCAATCACGCAACTACTGGAAGAGGAAAAACGAGTTTCCGGGGACAACTCCATTTTCACAGCTTTCTTGGATGTACCAAAATCAGAAAAAATATCGTCAGTAAACTAAAGATAACAGTTCGCTTAGTAAGCAGCTTCTTTGAATACTGAGCGCTTTGTGCTCTTAAAAGTTGTGCATCAATTTTTTCTGCTAAGTTTATGAAGTAATTGGTTGTAGAAAAGTTCTGTCGAATTTTCAAAATGCATAGGAAGAAAATTTTTGTACACCAATCAAACTCAAACAAGAGACAAATTGACAGTCAAATTAGTTCCCCTCAAAATACACCTTCCTCACGAAATGTGATGAAACTAACACTAAGATGTACAAACGTCAAAAATTTCGTCGCCATACGCTTTGCAGATTCGTTGACGAGCCCCAGAAGCGTTGACATCCAATTTGTAGTGAAAGGGAATCAGCACACGAACTTCATCCTTGAACAGTTCCCATACTGAAGTTTGTGTAGACAAATGACATGTCAATCGATGCACAAGAAAACAAGCTTTCTGATGAGCTCAAATTCGCACAAAACATTGACTGAGAATCATTTTTCTTCACGAATTCGACAGAACATTTTCTACAACCTATTATTTGGTCGAGTACATTGAGCGTCAATTATACCTAACAGAGCCTTTCGTGAGGACGAAATCGTCGAAACGTCTCACATTATAATATTGAATGAGTTTCGTAGCTGAACGACCTTATATCAGCCTATCAAAAAATAGTGAATTATTCATTGACCGAGATTGATAAATTGTCGCTGCTTTTTATTTCTCGTCAGAGTTCGATAAGCTTCGCTATTAATAAATACTTTCCTGCACAATGGCCTTTGTTAGAATTTCCCTGTTAGAAATTAAGCTTAATAAATTACGGTGCCCATTTGGTGGCGTAGTCTAGTGTTGGCTGTGCCTCCAGAGGAGATTCTCCAAGTCATTCGCCGCTTGGGCGTGTTGAAGGTGAATCTCGCTCTATATCGCAGTACAAAGACTTCAGCTAGAGACCATAACGAAAGTTCGAACCACTGGTAAAGCTTCAAGGGATGTATGGGTAAACTATTTTGCGACAGTCTTCTAAAGTCATGATGAAGAATGAATCCTTGTTCAGAAATCATTGAAATGACTCATGAGTGTGATAGAACACCTCAGGTAAATCAGGTTCATTTCGACTGTTCTTGGAATTGTCTCGTCAGCACTGACTCTCTCTCGCAGAAGTCCTATCCTCAACGTGATGCGGATTCAATCACTTTCCAGTCACTCTGTTTACTCTTCGATATGGTGCAAATGTATGCTGAGTGCGCGCAAATAAAGGATCATAGTGACCGCGTCCGTCAAACCTTTCCATTTCACAAATGTTTTTCTGTGTTAGAAGTAATCGCATATTTGAAAACAGTGGAAGCGATCATATCAAGTCATCACTCACTGGTTTCTCGCAGTAGATTCACGTCGACACCGTCAATGTCTCCTTGAAACTTTCCTATAAAACATTTATGAACAATATCACTAGGAAAATCCATGCAATAACAGTGTAATTTAGTTTTAAGTTCTATTGAACTTTTACGAAAAGCATTCATCAAGGTAAAAGTATCATTTCTCTAGAAATTCCAGATTCAACGCCTCTTACGAGGCCGTGTAAATCATTGATGTTATGAAATTTGTGGAATGTCACCTGAATTAATCCAGTTATGATGAGGACGTCGGTTGAAGAAAGGACTTCTTGGTGGTTGGACGAACTCGTAGGCATTTCTGTATTGACCGGCGACTAGTCCTTGCGATGCAAAGCCTAGGATGATGGCATCAAGGAGTAACCGCAGGCCGACCGTCCCTCATCAAGCGGTGGTCCACTAGACAACGACCGCCTACTCCGCTCTTGCCGGAACTTAAAAAGAATTTGGAGGGTTAGATTGAACGGAAGCAGTATGGTGAGTTCAGTTAAGAACGAGACTGGAAAATTGTGAGAGAAAGTTACTGCGATATAATACAAACAATATCATAGTGAACTGGAAATAACATTTAAAAGGCAATATCTCAATTTTGTCAGAAGAGAAAACAGTTTTCGTAGTTGTCGTATGAAGTACAATGCCTTTTCTAACAAAGGTTCCTGCCTTTGTATATCGCGCACTAGTTCGAACTCACAGATATCGCTGTAGGTTCTTCATACAGTAGAGTGGTTAGAGGTACAAAACGGTACACTCGTGATCGCTAGTTCAATTTGCAGTACTAACTCCTCTTTTCATCTCTCGCATTCAGCATTTTAACACTTGTCTTAGAGAATTGGAACTGTGATTTAACATATTAGCAAGTTCCTTTAAATTGTTAGATACGCCAAATAGCATTTTATCAATCCTACGAACATTTGAATGAAGCCAAATGTATGGCTCGTCTCTCATGGAGTAGTCAATCAGGAAGGTGTGACTCTCCTCATCTTTTTATTGCCTGTATTCCACTTTATGACATTTGAATGAGTTGAATAATTCCTAATCAGACAAGTCTTTGTGCGAAATCATGCTAGAATTTTGCTGCCAGAGTTTTCTAACGACAGTGGTTTTTGGCCACCAAAGCTTAGCTTGATACGAACTTCCCGAACTCAAGGATTTAAACGAACATCTGCTTCATTTCTCAGAAAATCTATTAGACAGAACTTAAATAACTTAGTTAGTAGTGGCTTGCAAACTTCACAAGTTTTACTGCATTGTGAAGGAAGTACAATTTGAAAGTTTCCGAAGACGTTTTATTTTCACTCAAGTACTCTAGTGAGCTAAATTTTTCTCATACAATAGCCAAAATGTTCACCAAGAGACAGCTCTTAACGGTGTGATCGAAAAAAAAGAAGCTGTTACTGGTCACTATGAATCAGTCTTGTTTCCCTTTCACTAAGTCTATCCGCCTCATACGAACAAGTATTCAGGGATAAATCGTTATATTCACCAGTGGTCCCACAACCGACATTTTTGCCACCTCCCATTTTGATGCTTCACTGACAAGTATGAGAGAGCGGTCGAGCATTGGTTAGTGACGCATGTAGGAAACATTTGCTCACTAAACAGTTCTCCTTATGCTCTTCATAGAGTGTCGTGAAAAAACAGAATATCGTCTACCTGGAAAACAGTAAAAGAGTAGTTGTTGTGCAAGTGTCGTCAATGATCACACATAACGTACAACCTGTCCTCCTTGATGCGTTTTATGACAATTGTGTGCATACAAACAGATGGAACTTAGACCGCGTTTGATCAAACATCCAAACACCGGTCTGGCTGAGGTATTCCACAACGGTGTAGTAGCTTTGTCAATGCATAGTGTTAAAATTTACCGGTTTACCAAATTTCTACGTGGAACATTCAATTGTGATCAAATCAAAAAATCGTTTGGCGACAAAAATGAAGCTGCATTGGGCTAAAAGGAAATGAGTGACTTAGGGACGCGCACTAGGCAAAGTGTTTTGCTATATTTCTTTGCGGACGACTCCATGTGGTTTGGGCGTGCGGTGGGCGGCTCGGGCGGCTACGAAGAAAGCCTGTCGGCGCCTGCTTCAAGCTTGATGTGGTAGTTTTCTAGTAAAAATTTGCACTTGTTTCGTCATTTTTAGGATTTCATGTAGGATTTCTGTTTCAATAAATGTTGGATGCGATAGAACAGACCTCAACAATATTAATTTTTATTAGAAATAACATAATTGCTCCATTAACAATCCACACTTTCAAGGGAAATACCAACTATTCATAAAAAGGTCATATTTAAAAGCTTTATCGAACATTTCTACGCTATTTTATTTATACGTACCTACAATTCAGCCAAATTTATCTTCCATTTCCTTCGTTGATCATACTGGCTAAAAATGGTAAACAACAAGTAGTTCGTCAAAAATAGTGCTGCTTGTCGCATACGATTCCACTTCATCGATAATTCTTGGTATTTTTTTAATGTTAGTACAGTTCAAGTTCCCATTTCTCAGATCAATGCATAATTTCGTCCAAATTCTCTGTTCTTAGCTATGATATGCTAAGAAGAGATGGAGGTATCGCAGCGGTTCTTTCTCGTTCTCTCCACCCTGTTTGAGCCCTTTGAAAGAAAATTATGAAACGACATTTTAGTAATCATTTGATAACTGAAATCAGGTGAATTTGAACGATGCATCAATTCTCAAATAACCTATTTTCTTCGCTGTGACAGTCCAGAAAATATTTTGTTTTACATTTGAGCATTTTTCGCCGGAAAAAGCTTTTAGCATTTTATAATCGCATTGGGTAGAAGAAATCTTAGCAATTTCAACAGTTTACTTGAATTTGATAAAGGACTTCTCAGAGTGTTGTTATGGTTAAAAGAAGATCAGATTTCGGAAATCTGTAAAATTTCTAATGTGCTCATCCGGTTTTGACCTTTTAGGAAAAACGCGTTTCCTGATATTTGTCAGAGTTATACTACCCAGTCGATAGCTTAAATCTAGAAATTTTGATGATATACTGCATTTCCAAAATGACTCCCTTAATGCACTCTTGCAGTAAAAATCAAAATGTCTTTCACCCTCAAGCATTTCGCACTGAATTAGCTTTCCCACAGGATTTCTAATAATTCTTCGAGAGCTCAAATTTCGACGATTTCCACAATGATTCTGTTTTTGAAAAGGACTCTTTGTTGTTTTGTAGCAGTCAAAAGAAAATTACATTCGTCAGTTAGTTGATGTGTTGCCAAAGGCACGATGACTTGAGGCCAATTTCGCAAAATCCCACCCTTTGGAGTGCGAAACTCAATCTTCCTTTGACTACCACGGCTCACTAAGGAGTTCTCTCTACAAATAAACTACGTTCTTGAAATCGCTGAGATTTGTAGTATCGAATGGTTAATAATTGTTTACAAGAAAAAGGCATCCTTAAATGTGAAACAACATTTAATTTCGACTGTTACAGCGCAAAAAACAAGCCATTTGAGATACAAAATACACTACAGAAGTTCGCTTGATTTCAGCTATCGAATGTATACTAGTACTCTAGTGGATTAGGTCTTTTCTAAAATAAATAGAAAAATTTCACGATTGCATGTGACAGAAATCGATTTGGAAAGTAAGGATTTCTAAGACAGTTGAGCGTTGTTCTTCTAATAAATACGTTTACAAAAGATCTATAAATGAAATTTAAGGTTTTATAGTAAAAAAAAAAGTTCATAAGATTCGAAATATAGTTATATAATACCAAACATCCGCTTTCAATTAGAAAACTGGATTGCGATTGCAAGACGTCATCCTTCATTTTCATTAGAACGTACTGTGGAATTATTTTCAAATAACAAGCTTAACCTGGGGTCAGATTTTCTCAAGCCATCTACTGAATACAAAAGTCGCAAGAAGATATGGGAAAAGTTCTAGTAATGGCTGGGAACGTAATCCTTTTCGCAAGTATACGGCTTCTTTTTTTGAAAAATGAAAGATGTTGGGCTGCATTAGCGGTAATCTTGCCAAAACCTATCATACTGGAGTCTTATCAGTGATATGTCATCATCGTTTTTGATGACAATATCCCTCTGAGAGCTCTATTAACCCGAATTTGTATTGGAGCACGCACCACTCTTCGCAGCCCGCCCGAACAGGCGCCCAGCGAGGATCATATTGACCCTTATCGCCCGCAAAGGGATATTCCAAGGGATCGGCTGGATTGAGGAACTGTGCTACTCAGGAGTCTGGGGGACGAAACAGACTCGTGCTTAGCACTGTATAAGTGACCATGTTAGGCCTCATAACAAGGCTTAAACATGTAATAACAGGCTCAAATATGTTATCTTGTTATCACATTGTCATTGTTTTGAGCGAGGTCTGTATAAACCTTCCAGAGTACGACATGATCTCATTCCAAACTCTACAGCGTCATTAGAGGTCTCTTCATTATACGGCTTCTTAACGCCTGCCAGTGATCTAATATCCTACTCTGGAAGCTATCTAAGCTTTCGAATAATTGCTAGCACTTTTATGAAAAGTTTTTGCCCAGCTAGAAAGGTTCTTTCTCCATTACGTGCCATCTAGCAGAAAGCAACCGGATAATCTCATACAAAATGCCAAGGTTGATCAGTGACAGCGGAATTTATTATTTCTACTATCTGTAATTCTTCTAGGCATTTGTATGGGATCATTTCACAGACTACTGATTATTGATTTCTCGATTCAATGCTCTTTGCGATCATGTGATTGCCATCAATGTCGGTGTCATGCACCTAAAGCCCAACACATTAGTCTCATTAGTATGTGGTGCAACTGACTGTAACGTTGGCTTTCTACATTCTGACTTCGTGGTTGATATCTCTGTTCGCCTTTTACTTTGTTTACTTAAAGTATATAAGTCACTGCATCTCAAACACCTACTTGTCATTTTGTTTCTAGAAGCCGATCGTATTTGTTCAGTGCTTATTTTTTATGTGAACGACACTACGTTTTGAAAATTTTGTTATTTTTTTAGTGCGCAGTGGGATTCATAAATTTACGCTATGTCTTGCAAGCATCCGAGTTGCTCAGTTCCGGAGAACTTTAACAAGTCGGATGAAAAACGATATCGTGAGAAGTGTTTGGAGGAACTTTTGAAGAAACGGACAGAATTGGCGGTGAGCTATCCTAGACGTTAGTTGCTTTTTTTGTAGTATAAGCGAAAAATGGTACTAATCGGTTATGAGGGGACAGATGAAAAACCGATCTCGTTCGGTGGAGAGAAGCTTTTCAAAGGAGTGTTAATGACCATTCGAAAGCTGAAACTTCAGGCTACAGCCTCATACCGCCGCTTTTCGAAAGTCTTTTTGAAGTTACCACAGAAGGAGATTTTTGCGTTGCAGACACGTATATTTGTCGCAGGATAGAGCTCTTTCTTCGGACTATTAGTTATCATTCGATAGCGTAATCGAATTTGTTTTCAACGCTATAACTAAAGCCTTAAAAGACCGTTTTTCCGCAACGCCGCAGGTGAAATAAGTTGACTTCGCATGTGTGAGCAAGGGGGTCTTTAGCCAACTCACGTGACTGTGCGCGAAGCGGCCACGTAAACACCTCACGCGATACTTCTCTACGCGTTCATGTGCCCAAAAAATCGATGATTATCGCGTCAATAGACTTGGTCGGCTCACACGCGGACACGTTAATTGACAAAAGCTCCCTTGCTCATACATGCGAATTCAATTTATCTCACCTGCTACGTTTCAAATACACGGTCTTTTCAGGATATGGGCACAACAATGGAATCAGAAATGATTACGCTACTGAATGAGATAAAATGGAGATTGGAGGATAAGATTGGAGATAAAATATCGTGCTTATAGTCCAAGGAAAGAGCTCTGTTCGTCAAAAATTATGCGCGTCTAACACGCAATAAATCCTCTTCTGTAGCACGCCATAAAGAAACTTTTTTGAAAGTCGGCGACATAGCGCTGTAGGCTGAAATCTCAGCTTTTGAATGGTTACTAATACTCCTATGAAAAATTCCTCTCCAGAGAATGAGATCAGTTTTTCATTTGTTCACTAATAATTACAAGGAACCTAAAAATTTTTCTAATTACTGTAGGCATCTCTAAAAGAATTGGAGGAAGAAATATACAACTATGAGGAGAAGTTTCTCATAGAAACCACAGAATATGGCAATATCGTAAGTGGTATGTTAACACTTTACAATTCCACTCTATAGTATGTTGAAGTTATCCGAATAGAAAGCTGATACCAACCACTGAATTGAATCAGAAAGCATAAGTCTTCATCAATGACCGCAAAACTCGTTTTTATCATATTGCTAAGTACCTCAGTTATTCTAGTTGTTTCTAGGATATAAACGTGACCAGCTGTTCAAATCCAGACCACCAGTGCCGAACGCGCATCTTAAGCCACGATTGACAGCGAATGATATAAGATATAGACACAGAGTGTTTTCTAATACTTCCGTAAAATCACCAGCAACGCGCATACGTCCGCGGCCAACATCTGTAAAACCGACGGTATCATCTGAGCAATCTTCAGCAACAAAATCATTAGCGAAAGCGACAAGGATTAACATTGAACCTAACCCGAAAAAAGACGGAGGAAAGAAGACCCCCACGAATAACGTACTCAACAATGGTTTGAAGCGCAAGATGGTAAATGAGACTTTCAAGCAAGACGTACTAAAAGGATGTGTCAAAGGATACTCCGACGGAGAACGTGAAAAGAATGAAGTTGATTGAAAAAGTTTTCACAAAGCGCATAGATGAAAAGCTTTTAAAAAATGTTCTGGATAAGAGTGCCTCGAACGAGAGCTTGGAGAGAAAGGTGTATCAGGAAAATATGGTCAAGAAGGCTACGAAGGAAAAGTTCGTGAAGAACGTGCCAAACGAGTGTATGAATAAGAATGTTTCGAAAGAGAATGTGATCAAGAGGTATTTGCCAAAAGAAATTGTTGGCAATCAAATGCAGGAAAGATTGAATAAGGCTTCCAAAGACAGTTTTGTCAAAACGACCTCGAATGAGATCAAGAATAAAAACTCCTTGCAAAAGAATACTTTCAAGAGCACCTCGGAGGAAAGAGTGAATAACATGTCAGGGACGACTATGGTTGACAAGATTTTGAAAGATGAATCGGTCAAAAGTGCCACAAAGAAGAGCATGAGTGAAATCTTCTTGCGAGAGGAACCTTCCAAAGGAGTCAAAAGGGTGAGCATGAATGAGAACTCCTCACGATGGAAACCTTTGATGAGTGCCTCGAAGGAGAGCGTGAGTAAGATCGCGGAAGTCAAGATAATTGGCAGGACATTGAAAGAGAAATCGGTCAAGAGTGTCTCGAAGGACAGCATGAATGAGAAAACCTTTGGAAAAGAATTGGTCAAAAATGCCTTGGAGGAAAGCGTAAATGAGGTCTTGGATGACAGTGTGCTCGACAAGGCCTCAAAAGAGAATTCACTTGACAGACTCTCGAAAAAGGACATGATTAAGGCCCCAAACGAAAAATCGGTTGAGAGCGCCTCGAAGATAAGCATGAATGAAGCCTCGCAAAACAGTGTGATAAAGAGCGTCTCAAAAGAGAACTTAGTCAATATTCCATCGGAAGAGATCATGAACAAAGTCGTAGAAGAGGATGCCATTGATTTGACTTCGGAAGACGAGGTGATCAAGAACGTTTCGAAAGAAAAGGCGGATAGGAAGACCTTGATAGTGGTGAATGAGAACGTTTCGAAAGAAAGCATGAACAAGAAAGTACCAGAAGTGAACATTATCGAGGAAGCGTTCGCATTGGCATCGGTAGACGATACGAAAAATGAACAGGTGAGAGACCGAGTTTTCATTTAGCCATCAGATCTGTATGAGACTTACTTTTTAAGGGTCAAACTCCTACCAAGTAATGAAGGAGGAAGTTCGCAAGCTGATTTTTTTTCATTCCATACGTCTCTAGCCTTCATTCAATCTATTTGTTCTCAGTTCTTAACTCTTTTCACATAATTCCAACTTTCTTTTTCTAATTTAGTAGATTATGTTACACGAAAATTGCCATTGAGTGAGCTAAACTGAGAATTTTCTAAATTCTTAGACCCCAGTTTTCTCCACAGTGTATTAGTAGTGTATTACTTTTTTTTTCTAACTAGCCATCTTCCGTCTATGACAAGTGTTTGCCTGCTGGTTTGAATAAAAGATTTTTGAAGCAAGACTTGAAGAACAATTTTTCTCTAAAATTTGTACCTGTAGAGACTAAGAACCAAATGTCATTGAAGAAAAAAAATGTTCTCTACTAAAATACTCGCGTGGGTTTATTCACTTGAGTTAAAGATATTTTGCTATCAAGAGTAAGTAGGTTTCAGCGTTGCACTGATTGATGATGTGTTGTTTGCACTGTTGAGAGAATGGTTTCTTCTCTGCTCAAATTAACTTAGATGTCGCAAAAGAGGATGTACGAAAGCTACATTAGATTTGCCAAAGAAGATTTGTAAGATTTCATACAATTCTTCGGAATTACAGCACGAAGCCATTTGTGGATACTGCGAAATTTCGTGCCAGGTATACTTCCAGATTCGAAATTCATCGTAAATCAGCAACCGAAGGGCGATTTGTGCAAATTCTTAGTAACGTGGAATGACATTTGGCAGAAATGTTACATACCGCTGTATATTCTAAAGATAGATTTCCCTGTGAATTACGATCTTATAGCAATTGTTGAAAAGGGCTTCTATTAGTCTGCGACGGTTCTAATAAAGCTCTGCTTTGAAGGCGAATTCCGTTTGTTCAAGTCTTCGCCGATCTTTGCAATACCAGGATCATACATAAATTTGCTAATTCAGAAAGTGTTGTTGATTTTCATAACAATCAAAGATTAGTCCGCATGGAAATATGGATTTTGCAAAGCTAATTTAATCACGCAATGTGACTGTTATAGAAGGAACCGCATAGGCTTCGTTCTGCACGAAATAGAATTTCATGACATCGATTGTCCATTTTAAAATATAAAACAGTTTGCGTCACTTTTCTTTTGTTCATTCATTATATTACAATAATCGTCCATTGACGTGTCAGGATTTCTTATCAGTTCTGCTTTGTCTGAACCGGTTGACTTCGGCGGATCCAAACTAGGTGACTCTAACTGTCAAGGGCTCTCACCGCCAGCTTGAGAATGGCTCCATCCCAACACCTCTCTGCGACTGTTCGACTCTAACCGCAGCGTGGCAATCACTGCCTGTCTCACTCCTGTCCGACACTCGGCCCTCGTCCATCGGGAAGAAAGTTGCTGGTGCGATCCCCTACCACAATACCTCACTGTAGTTCTTTGATGTTATCTTTCTGTTTTCACTGCAGTATGCTTGAATCATTGGCACACCAAATTACACCATATCTCATATTGTAACATCGTAACACATGCTATCATTGTGTATAGCAAGCTGCAGCTTGACAACATAATATATCTACATGTATATTTTACGCCTACGACCTATGTTTTGTATCAAAACGTCGTGAAATGCTTACAACTGCTTTTGCTGTGATAAATACGTTATAGGACATTCGTGATGATCGAAATCGAAAAAGCAACATCAAAAAAGCTACAGTAAAGTGTGGTGGTGGGGGCCCAACCAGCAGCTCTCTTCCGATGGATGGGTGCAGAGTGGCAGAGAGGAGTGGGACAGACAATGACTGCCACGCTGAGGTCAGAGTTGCAGAGGAGGAGAGGGGTGCGGGGCGCTCCCATGCTGGCGAGTTTGGATCCGCTAAATTTAACCGATTAGAGATTACTCGTTCGTTAATACATTTTCACATAGTTTTTAGGAACTTTTTTGCATGAGCCGTCTTCCTAATTACTGCATGAATGCCAGCACTTCTTGTAGTCAATTCGTTTGCTCGCAAGCATCATGTACGAACTCTTTTTAACGTTCTACATAGAGATTTGCCGCTCATTCAAGAATTCGCGTGTTTTTCGTAAGTGTTGGATCCATTCAATTCAGTTAATTCCTTCTAGAGTCGTGGGGCAACCGAGTTAAAGCAAGCCCACTGGGATTACAAGGAATTAGCTATTCTCGTAGAATTTTGATGCAAATTTCGTATCCTGGAGGTTGAAAGGTTTTGTGATCTCAGAGCAGCGTCGAATCAGTGCTGTCCCCGTCAAAGGGCATCGTTACCACTCTACTACTCGCCCGACAATTTAGGCACATTGCTGATTTTCACCCTAGGTTGCGATTTTCTGTGATAAATTTTATACCATAGAGAAGCACTTCAAAATTGATAGTTCGCACAATATACCACTTTTTACACGTTCCATCATAACATTAAATGTAATGTTCTCATTACGTAACTTTTTAGGAATGTAGAAGTGCTATCACTTTGTAAATTTCTCAAACATGTTTGAATTTTCGATCCATTCATAGGTATTCTCTCATCAGTGAATCATTTATGGGTTTACTCAATACGTCTGACATCTATGTGGAAGAAGCCCGTGTATGTTTTCAATTACGAAGGACTACTAATGTACGTAGTTCTTACAGTTTTTCCTGTAGATGTGGAATAGGACGTTGCCTGTCCGCTCGTGGTCATATTTGCAACCAGCTGTAGCTTTCAACAAATTGATTTTCGGAGGATTTAGCGAAAAGGATTGGATTATGTTCTGTTAGCATAGTGTTTGTTTCTCTACTTCCATCTGAGCAGCATGATACTTCAACTCCATTGAGGGGTCAGCTGTCTTTCATTATTCATTTATTCACTCAGCTACTCGTCATGCTTATTACCACCCAATCAATAATGTCACTGTGAAAATCGGCGCTCTCTCGTTCTGGCAAGGTCTCAGGACTGCTGAAGCTCATAAAATACTAAAAATAAGTTGGCCAACTTATATTTTTCAATTTGTCTGTCATGGACAGCATTTTTGGCTAAATGTAATGAAACCAAAAGGCTTTCAAATCGTCTCATGCTATTGCTTTGGATCCAGTTGAACCGTGAAAAGATGTCGATGCTCAGCTTCCATACAAAAACAGTCAATCTACTCTAAAATGAAGATTTTAAAAGACCAAGAATTTTTTCACTTTATATAAAGTCACTGCAGACCTAGTAATCATCGCCGTCCGTCTAAAAAACTTCGATCCACATTCTTGAGGCTGTCTGATGTAAACCACTAAAGACTCTCATTATCCCGATTGTTCATCCATATCGCTTTCGATGAACAGCCGAACGGAAATGAGTTTGCATTATGACTTCCGTCAACATAAATCAAGGATTTCAAATTGCATTTTGACCAAAACTTTATGCTCTTTCACTTCGTATTGCCGTTTTCGTATGGAATAAACAGATATTAAAATATGTGAAGAGTAGAGATCTGTTTTTCATACCTGGATTAGACTGATTGCTGAGGGTTTTGAAGGCAACAGATTCAGGAATGGACCAACTTATCAACTGAACACAATAAATGAGAATTTTACACAATTAATGTAGAAATGTACAAATGAGTATGTTTGCAAGAAATATGTATAGCAAGAGGGAGCAAATGGAAAGTCCCATGAATGAAAAACTCACGACCTTAGAGAGTTAGAAAAGCCTTAAAGCGTAGTTTCTCGAACAAATGGCGCTCAGTATGAGTCGCATATGATTCACAGTGCATGTGTCAAAAATCAAGCGTCAAACCATGTCAAAAGTAGCCAAGGTGAACCATAATTATGCTTATGCATCACTATTTGCAGTACGTAATCATTATTAAAGCAGTACGCCTTTATTTATTCAGAAGGTCATAACTATATAGTTACTTCCCTCTTGCCTACATACTTACTACTTCGCCAGCAAATTCATATCCGTTTGCATGATCATCTATGTACAATGAAGTCTTCATAATTTTTTCTGCCTGTAGAGGTGATTGCGTGACTTTGGGTATGCTGCACCCGAGCTCATGTGAATCGTTATAGCATACAAATATACTTGTAGAACGAATAAACCATTGTCTGTATACAAAAGCATAGGAAACTTAAAGAGAAACGAAATGTTCCATCAGGTACTCATGTGACACTGAGATAAAAACGAAAAAGTTTACAAAAAAAACTTTGTACTTGCACAAAATTCTCCAGCATCATTGTGTAAAACTCGCGTCATTTTATTGAATGGCAAAAATTCGCAGAGAACAGCAAGGAAATCCATAATTAATACTCGTGATGTTACCCCATACCTCCACTTACTTTAAAACTGACACAAGCACATTCCTTATTCCGTCTGGCCATTTGTCTTCTTTTTTTTCGTCAAAAGACTTTAGGAAGTAGCTTCTGACTTTGATCAAACCCTGAGAGATGTGTCAAGTACAAGACTCTATTAGGCATCATTAGAACTGATCCAATGGCTGATTGTTTTGAAGTGATTTGGCTTTCATTTCGTACCGAAATAGCTTACCCATGGCCAAGTCAGTGCTCCCATCTTACCAAATAAGTCTGTCTTCATGTTGCCAAATCCGGAGGAATGGAAGGTTTGGTGAGCCTGAGAGACGAAATCGAACAAAAGACCAAATCTGTTTTGCAGGATGCCTCTGAGCAATACGTCACACTCTCAGCATCCTTTTTGACCCGCTCTACCAGATCTAAAAAAGAAGGTCTTGCCCGGCAAACAATGGCCATTGTTAAAACAACATCCCTTTTTATCAATCTGGTGTCTAAGAATGCTTAGTATCATGGAAAACTTGAAAACCTTAGGCGGGAGCTGAACCCTAATTTTACCACATCATGTCAGCTTATCACTTGTGTATTTTGCATTACAGAAAACAGTGTAAAAATCACTTTGTTTCCTAAATACGCTTAAGAAAAGACTAGATTGGACTTGCTTATCACTAATTTACTTCGTTTCGAAAACAAGTGCAACAATTCAAGGCACGAAGTCGTCGTCACCACGCTAGACATCGCGCCAAAGGAGAACGACGGAAGTTCGAAACAGAGAAAGTGCACCAAGTGTTGGAGAAATCCTATTTCCCTGGCCCATAATCTTGATAACTCCTATCTACAAAAAAAGAACATCTTTTTCGTGATAAATGAATATTTTAAAGTTCCGATCTCCAATACTTCCTTCTCAATTGGTCTAACAGTGGTAGTTATTCTCCGAATTTCGTCAAGCTTAAAAGAATAGTGAATTAAGTTATTCATGAACAGTTCTGTCTTATAGCGTTAGAAAAGGGCGTTCACATTATTTATCGTCTTTCATGTAATATTGCAAAGTCCACAATTGCTGATACGTCTGTAATACCTAGGTGCTGAATGCGAACATGTTTTCCTTTTGGTCGATAAGATTATGCTGAAAAACAATTCTATCAGCAAGGCCATTATCTTTTTTTACATAGCGCTGCATCACAAAGTGTGCGTTTTTCAACATTTCTTGCATTTGATTCATTTCATCGCATGCTTCATTCACAGGGTGCTTGAACATTTGCGCAAGAGTTCACATTTTTTTCTCAATGAGCCATGAAAAGAGGGTTTTGCGGTAGATTTATCTAAGTAGGCAATGTTCTGATTGAATTCAACTTTGAAAACCTTCAAAAGTTTGTCTTTCAATGTGAACTACCAAATAATGCCAGAGCTTATCTAGCTATTTTATTGATTTCTTTTGACAGTTTCATGGTATTGTAGATATACATCAATGTTGTAGTCGCATCTACGACAGCATATTGTATCAAAGAATGATTGATGTCAAGTGGTAGCTTATGCTAAACAAATATACTCTGAGGGACATAGCGCGGGTCACCCGGCCTGTCAAAGATAAGGTCCACGTAAGCTGCACGCTTAAATTTCGACTTTACGATGCCGTTAGAAAAACCATTTCTTTGTGTAACATTGGTGATTCGGTAATTTTTGCGCTCTAACAGGCACATATGAAAGATCTTTTTGCTGGACGAAGACTTCCCACCAGACGATTAGTATTTATTCAAAAGCTGAAATCTCAGAGCATCTGAAAATGCATTTGTTTCGCAAAAACCCTTGCGACACTGTAGCACTGAAAATAGAGTTGGTTCACAAGCTTCGCTCATTATCGTTCTCAAATTTCGCTAGAATAGGCTCTTATCCTGAACTACTAATGGCCACTTAACTGCGTAAATTTCGCAAATTTCAAAAATATATTTGGTTTTTGAAAGTTTTCTTACGGCGGTGTAGCAGATGAAATAAATTTGTGTCACAAGTGTTACGCTCTATAGTGCGTTATCTTGTGCATTTTTCGTAGCACAGGGCACCACCCCACGGCTTCTAATTATTGTTCAATAACGTAAATCTCGGAGATTTCAAAAAAGTTTTTAATTTCCAAGAAGGGCCTCTTCAAGCGCTACAGTAGAAAAGTTACATTGTGTTTCACACGCACTGCGCCTTATCGCTTGAATTTCCGTGAATTATTTAGAAAATTTTTTCCGCTTCGTTGTAGGCTTGAGTTTCTCATTTTCACTTTGTGTTGCAAATTAAATCTGTTAATATGTCTACGCCTAAATATTCTTAGGCTGTACACGAAAAGCGTATGAACGTTTAGAGGATATCTTCGAATATCAAAGCCATATGATTTATAAATATTTTTTTCTTCCAGAGCAGAGAAAAAAAGTAATTCCAGTAACAAAAATTGGTACTTCTCCGATATCTGAGCGCCATTTCGACCCCTTGTAGAAAAACGCTTTTTGGTTTTTTTGTATATAAATAATTGCTTGATAACACAAACCAGAGAAATTTGAATGTTGTATCCCGTTTTCAAAAAGCTTTCTTAGTGCGCTGAAAGAGAAAGAATAAAATTTTGTTTCTCATTGCAAGATTTCTCGCTGACCAAAGCTTTCCTTTCGGAGTTTTAACAACCAATCGATAGATCAAATCTTAAGGACTCTAATAGTTATTTGGTCTTCATAATGGACCTGGTATCACGCTCTAACAGTCACAAGAAGATTGGGCTTCTTCTTCAATCCTCTCTTCACTTCGATCCACTGAGAAAAACGAATTTCTTGATCGTTTCTAGTGTTTAGACAACTAATCAATAGCTTAAATCAAAAGAATGTGAATAGTGTATTTCATATTCGAAAATACCTTGTTTTTGAGCTGGAAGAGCAAAAACAGTAATTTGTTTTCATTCAAAGACTTCTCGCTGATCGGTGTCTTTCTCTTACAGCTTTGAGAATTACACGATAGATCAATACTTAAGAATTCCAATAATGTTTTTGGTCATTTTAACGGACTTCTTACTGCTCCATGAGAACCAAAAGAAATTTGGGGAGGTTTTGCACTTGATGCTTATTTACAATTTTGAGAAGCCCAATCTTCTTATGGCTGTTGCAGCGCGATGCGAGATCAATATTCAAAACCAAATAAATCATTGGAATTCTTACAATCTAATCTATCGATTAATTTGTTGAAATTCCAAAGAAAAACCTTTGGTTAGCGAGAAATATTTAGTGAGAAATAAAAATTCATTTTTCCCCTTTCATTACAAATAACAAGACCTTTTTTAAAAAGGGGTTTACCGTTCAAATTCCTTTGATTTAAGCTATCGAATGATCACTTAATTGTCAAAAACAAACTCAAAATAGGTTTTTTTCGAAGGGTCGAAATGGCGCTCAAATAACGGAAAAGTACTCAAAAATCGCACTCCATATATGAACGTGCTTGCGCGGTCCGTCTGCCAATCCACAGTTATTCACCTACCAAAACCGGTAAACGACGCGACAAGCTTGAAACTCAATCTTATCTTCCGTGCTATAATGCAATAAAACAGATTTGTCAGACATTACCTTCCAAACGATTGTTTTCAAACATGGCTATAAAAATTCAATACAATCTATGAGAATGTTTTCAGCCTTTTCGAGGTTGATACGTCAGTGGCTCACACTTTTGTCAGAAAGCATCGTGTTGCGGTTGCCGAAACTTATGGTATCGGACGAATACTAATAATATAAGGGAAAAGCTCTGTTTTTCGAGAGATACGTGCCTGTGAAATATAAATCTATATCCTTTGGCACAACGCTGTAGGTCTTTTTAGAAAGCAGATATATCTGGTTGGAAAGCAAGTTCTGGTGCATTTGTAAAAAATTGAAAATTTATGCATACATATCAGACAAAAACCATAGTAACTATTCTTCGAAAAAAAGGCCATCGTTTTCTACGACCTTCTGACATCGGTCCGTCAAGTTTCGGATCTAGTCGAAGTACCGTGAAATTCGGTTGCCAGTACTTGAGTACTTGACGACGGTTAATGTTCCAAGCAACAAGCAATTCTTCGTTCTTCAACTTTATTGAACGCCCCGAACGAGGCTTGTCTTCAAGGTCAAGATCCCCAGCTTTGAAGCGTTGAAAGCGGCATTTAGCATCAGATTTGCCTGTTGCGTCTCTGTTTCAATTTCGCTGATTTCATTGACTGCAACTCGCTGTGAAAGACCTTTTCTCCAATAATAATGCAACAAAACATGAACTCGATTGTATTGTAAGATATGACGAAGGCCTGTAACAAAGTGAAAATATAGAAGAATAATCAATGTAAAGGTCAGATATGCACCCGTCCATATGAAACAATGGCAAATGCATGTCGTATCCTTCAAGCATTGCTAAACTTTTAAATTCATCCTTTGCATCTTATACTTTGTATTCTGTCTTTCGGGGCGGAGCAATGCAGTGGCTAGTGATGCAGTGCAGCAGAAAGCACGGTGATAAGCAAGGCGTTGTTCCAATCTCCTTGAATACGAGAAGTTCTGAGATTCACACAACAAACTGTGATTATGAGTCTCCTCGTACTCTTCTACATCTTCCATAATTTCATGCTTACATTAACTTCGGTTAAGACTCTTTCCAGCCTTCCGAAATGCATTTTGAACTTCTTTTTTCCCCTAAGTCTTCGGAAGTAAAGTCCTACTCCTATTTTTTCTTGGTTTCCAGATAAATATCCCAAATCTGCAAAGTCGGAGACCTCAGTGAGCCTTTCTTATAAAAAAATCTTAGGTTCTTTCTGATTAGGAGGCAACAAAAGAAAGATAGATCTTATTTGCTGAAGAATAAATTTTCATAGGAGTGTTCGTAACCATTCGAAAGCTGAGACTAGAGGTTACAGCACCACGTCGTCAGTATTTCAGAACACACCGTTACGACGCTGTAACATTCAAAGAAAATCATGTTTTATATAATCACGTGTTTTTTATCTCTTATCTAGCGTATATTTCGCTGGACAAAACTCCTCCTTTAGAATGTTAGTACTCAAACTATATCACAAGCTTCAAAGAACTCAAAAATGTGTTGGCTTTCAAAAAACCTCTTTCAATCTTTTGATCTCTTCTGGTCCTTTGATTTGTGCTTTAAACCTCGCTGGACGGAGTTCTTTCCTAAGACTATTAGTAATCACCTGACAGCGTAATCTTTCCTGATTCTAGCGATGTACTTAATTTCTGGAAAAACGATTTAGCAGAAGTAAGATTGAGTTTTACAACTTTGGTAAAGTTGTTTACAGGCTCTTCGACAAAGCGAGGACGTGGCAGGGAGCATGGCAGGGTAGGTCGAAACGGGACGATCGATAGTATGTTATTCAAATGGGAATTTTTCCTCCGTTTCGAAAGAAACTCTAGATAGAAGGACTGAGTAAGATTTTCCCTATACATTGATATGCTTTTCGGTTTCCAACGAATCATACGCATGATAAAAATTAAGGAGAAAGGTGAGTGTGAAACACTTCTTTTGATGTACTACAAATTTTGATGCATTATCAAAGATGATTTTGATATTATAAAGGTGTGCTTTGATAAACCGGCATTGTGAGACGATAGCCTCAGGTCTCAGCTTTCGAATGGCTACCAACGCTCCTATGAAAAATTCTTTTTCAGCGAATGAGATCGGTCTCTCATTTGTTCCTTTCTAATCAAAGAAAAGCGAAATTTATTTGCTGCCATTTTCATTGAGAGAAGTTATGTGCTAATTACAGTGGATGATAGGGCGCCTCCGTTAGTGAAAGTAAAAGTGCTTCGTCCAGCGATCAAGACGACGACCCGTAAGTTCACACCTCTTGGACGCATGGTGTCACACATGGCAAAGGCAAAAGCTAAGGTGAGTGATGAAATGTTCAAATCAACCGCATAATAATGGAGCAGAGCAAGACAATTTTGTCCGTAAAAGTCTGCTAGCACATAAATGAATAATACCCAGTTATGTTTCTACTATCCAGCTGTCAAAACCAAATTTCTATGCAAAAAAGTTTGTGATGATTGCTTAGGTGGTCCATAGTTCAGTAGTTTCGCGGAAACTTCCTAGTTTTTGACGAAACGATCATTACAGAGCAGAAATTCTTAGGCACTACTGATTAACAGAAGTGGCAGAATTTTCTACATAGCAACGTCACAAAATGACTGGCACAACAAGGACAAAATTGCTGGACAAAATGAAGCTTGTCCTCGCTTCTTCACATACTTACCAGATCTCTTGCTAATCATGGTGGCCAACTACTAAGCAATTTGATAATTATTTCAAAAAGTGGCTTTTATTTCCAACAACCACATATATGCTAGGAATACTTTTGAGGAGCTGTTGTTTTGAAAACTTTGAAGTTCGTCCTATCAGGGTTTGAAAAAAAAAACTTGTGATTTGTTTGCACACTGTAAGAATTCTAATGGTTTTAATTCTACATAAGTGTAGGTTATACTACCAGACATGCTCGAGATGTTCACCACTAGAATTTTATACGCTGTGTTTGTCTGTCGGAAAGGTCGGCTAAGGCTCTAACACAGCTAATCCAAGAATCCAAAAAGAAACTCCATTAGTATTCAGTAAGATACACGAAGAAAACCAAATCTTTAATCAGTTTTTAATTAAATCTTCTCTAACTCACGAGCAAATCTGAATATCTTCGTTAATACCGGAATACTGCTAACTAGGGACCAGATGGAAGAAGAACTAGGATGCTGATTGTGATTTCAGGCCGTATAAAAAGTAAAGTTGTGTAACTTGTTATAGATCGAAGGACTTGAGTGGATAACGAGCTTAATAGTGACCCTGTACTTTCTTTTGGGTTAGAAACGAAAATAGAGCATTCCGTCAAAGAATTTCCTAGCTTCGCCGCATACAATTCAATTGCTGTGAAAATATTGTCCACTTTCATATTTAAGTCAACATATTTCAGTTCAGATTAATTTTTTATTATCTTCGTTGATGATCAGATAACTACTACGAATCTGATTACTTTTTTCGGTTTGCGTTTTGACATCTTCGTCTTCCTCAGAGCTTATGACTTCAATCGATTATACGCATTCGTTCCTATATTGTAGTTTTTCGTTCTCGTTCAAGTCTATCCTTCTTCAATGGGTAATCTCTTGTATAAAGTATCAAATCAAGATTTCGCACCAAGCTCGTGACATCTACTTAACGCTCTCGGGACCATGGACTCAATCTTCTGCGTGCCTAACTGACAAAGGTGGACGGTCTGCTCCAACTCCTCTAACACTCTAAGCGTAGGAATCACTGTCGAACTCACTCCTCTCTTCCACTCGGCACTACGGCACGCGGCGAGCAGAATGCATGAAGGCTGATGGTTCGATCCCCTACCACGACGCTTCACTGCAATATTTCTTATTATTATCATTTTGTTTTCACTGGAGATGCTCGAATCACTGACACACCATGTCACACCTTTTCACATATAGTAGCACCGTAGCACAAGGGATCAATGTGTGTAATTTAATTATCACTAAAAATTCAACAATCTGTAACTTATAACAACTAGTTTTGATAATCTGTAACTTACAACAATTAGTTTTAACAATCTGCAGCTTATAACTTACAACTTTTAACAGCATAATACTTACTTACTTAGACATAATATATCTACATATAGCATGGCATAGGAAAATAACAACAAATAAGCAATTTAAATAATACAAGAATACAGTCAATGCATTAGAAACTACCACATTGCCATTCAGGTCGAAAAAGTTGGTTATGCGTTGTTACTCCATGGATCCACGGTTTGTATTAAAAAGTGGTGAAATGTATAGACAACTTAGCGTTTTTTTTTTGCAATGATAAATGCGTTTTTGAAGAATTTCAATACTAAACAACATCGAAAATATAACTATAAAAAAACTATAGTGAAGAGTCATAGTAGGAAATCAAACTAGCGCTCCACTGCGGGCTGCTCGTCGCGATGCCATTGTGCCGAGTGGTAGAGAGGAGTGGAACAGGCAGTGATATCCACGCTGAAGTTAGAGCCGGAGAGGAGGTGGAGTAGACAGCCGAGCCTTGCCAGTTGGACTCGTAAAGGGTTGGATCCATGGTCCCAAAAGGGTTAATCGTCAAGATTGCTGAATGGTGAAGTCGATATCAAAGAAAGGCGATTTTCAAGACACAAGATCTGACGGAACGAAAATCATTAGCATCCACGAAAAGTTATGTGAATAGTCGGAACTTCGTCCAGATGAGAGGCATGACGGTATATGTGACTTTGTGGGGTAATGATTTTAATACCGTTTGTCGGTTTTGAGTTCGTAATTTCAAAGGCATGACTTTCCTGAAAAGTTCTTGAAAGCTTTATTACTTAATGCGTTCGATTTCTGAATACACTATATAATTAATACGTGGATGATAGAGTATGGTTTGCTCAATAAAGTTCCAAGCTCCTGGAAAAATCTATTGATCGAGAATTCATAATAATTTGTCGAAAACCCACCTAGATGGCCCTAGGTAAAAATACCTCAACTGTTGTGTTAGAGTGATTCAATGAAGAAAATAGAGAACCCCTGTAATAGCGTTATAGAGGGATGACTAGAATTGTCAAAGGTTAGGAAATGGGCGGGTGATGACGATACTGGCTAATAAGCTTCCAGCCTCATGTGAGCGATCGTTTTCTGGATGTTGACGATCGGTCGGTGTCACCAAAGAAATCGATGACATCGTCAGCTGGACAGAGAGAGACTGCGTCCGATGTTTGCTCACAGCTTCGATTGTTACCTTTGACGGCGTCGATACGCTCGTTTCGAGCTTCTTTCAAGCAACTGCTCCGTCAGTGTTAATGTTCACGATAATTCCTTAGATTACATAGCTGATGCTTATGAAAAAAGCCGTCTATCATCGTGTCGTCAAATGGTTAATCGTAGTCGACTTTAATCGGTGTTCTGTTACAAGTGCCGTCGCCGTTGTTTCACTCGATAAGCTGTCGATAAGCAAATGCAAACAAACCCCTAACAAACGGATTCGAGTCGGGCTTTTCAAATTAAACGGCAGTTGTTGCCAAGCGGAAATTTTTCCCTCATTACATATTTTGAAAACAACATCCAGACCACTTTTACTGTGAAGAACTGGCTTACAAATAGACAAATTCACTGTTTTAGTCACTGGCATATAGACAATCAAGGTGAATTTATGCTACAAAGCATTCATTCTTCAGCATTTCTATAGGTCAGTGTCTGTGAAAACTTTTTGGCCGTTTTATAGTGAATTATCGAATATATATGGCTACAATGTTCCAACGTGCCTCTATTGTTCACAAAATGTTGCTCAAAATAGCAAATATTCTACTGATATCGAATTGAATTTACAGTTAAGGCAAAACGGTAAACCAACAGCGGAAGATCCTTCGTTACCTGTACTGCCTTGTAGAAAATAGCAAAATCTACTCGAAATCGACGAGTGGAAATTGTTTATGCTAAAGAATGAGTAACTCTCCCAGTTCTGACTATATATTTTTGAGCCTTTCATAAGGCTTTTTATCGGCACTCATACAATGCAAGACACGTGTTTCAGCATTACAGCCCGGAGAGTTACACTGTGCTTTTAGCCTGAGCTAATCTCTTTCTAGGGAGAACCTCCTTACACAAACAAATCATCGACGGTGATCTTGTCACTGGACATATAGTGATATGTCATTTCTGCAGCGTGTGAAGTGAAATCTTCACTTTGACATGCAACTGTAGCATGTTCGTCGACGATTCCTTTATGTAAGGGCGTTTCTCACTAAAAGGGATTGGCTCAGACGAAAGGCACCGTGCAACTGACGAGGCTGTAATGCTGAAACACGTGTCTTGCACTGTATTATCAAAAATCTTCGAGTTGTCTTCTGGATTCAAATGTCACCTATATTATTCATTGCATCACGCGACATCTGACAATATGTTATGCGCCGAAAGGTCATTCGTGATGGGCACTTTGATTCCGATATGTTGGAAAAAGCGATGCTAAAAAACATCGCAGTGTTGGAAATTTTGCCTAACTAACTACTTGATGCATTCAAGAACTGTTAATTCGGACCATTCTTTTCAAATCGCGGACCCTCGTCTTGACGATGTCATTGTTAATTTACAAACCATTTTATTACAATCAAAAGCAGTTTACAAAATACCTTGTTTAAGAAACAGCCGTATTTTTTGCTGAAACTCTTAAAGTGCCCTTAGTGCTGAAATCTTATATCAGAATTTCAAATTTTAAGCCAATTGTTATAGTTAACATTCGCCTCTAAAGTGTTGATTTCCAGGCCGTTCCACTTAAACAACCGGCCACCTCGCTCATAGCATCGGATCTCATGAGTAGCATAAACAGCCAGGTAAATCTTCCATGCTTTTCTTAGACCATTAAGATGTGGCGCAGAAACTGATTAGTTATGCAGAAGTGCAGTTAAGTTTCATTTTTGTTCTAAATGCGGGCGATTGTTGCACTATGAAGATAAATTCACACTGTATTGCATGCTACCATAACCCACTGCTCCTGTTCCCCCATTAGATATCTCCTTGGTTTTTGATTGGAGATAAACTAGTAGATATCCCAGTTAGTCTCAAAGTTAGCCGATTTTGTCCACTGTGTTCTGTTTACCTAGGTTTGGTAACAATTACACCGTGAGTGAAGCGATTAGATGCCAGTTATCGACTTTAAATCGCATTTCACTAAATTGTTCAAATAACATTCTCAGGATCGGGTTGGTCAATGTTATAACTAGGTGCAACGGCATTATTTACCAACTATCCTGATATTCCTGATTGAAAAGGTAGTGTTCGAGGTTACAAAAGTGATGAGAATATATGCCGTTACACCTCGTTGAAGCTTTACTAACGCAAACATCTCTTTTAAATCTTGAAAGACAGACATCTCGCTGATCCAATAAGAGAAATCCTTAACGACAACACTAACTCTCCCACCGGCATCTGTAGCACAAGGAAAAATTGTTTTGCCTTCATTGAAGTCTTTCTATTTATAGTTTTGCAAGATAAAACGTAGGTAAATAGTGAGCTTCGACCAATGCTTGACGTATTAGCTCATGTTCCCACAGACGACGATATTTTCATATTTTCAATACTCTCGTCTTCAGTAATAAAAGTTCTATGGAACTCTCAATAAAAGTATGAGATTGTTCCTTGAATATGTATCTAGTAGCGGTTCCTCGAAAATAGTCAAAAGAATGAAAGAAATTCTACTTCAAGATATAAAAGTTTGAGAGATCGCCTTTCTATTAACCTCGGTATCAAAGTTAGTCATCAATTCAATTATGGAAACCCGTACTTCATGATAGTTTTGAAGATTTGGTTTGCCGTACATTACAGCTTCGCTTCAAGAAAGAACGAGTTCTGAAGCAGACGATGGACTAATTTTTCGAAGAAGTTAACCCGATTGATGTTAATTCCACACTACCATATGGAGTACCCATCTTCTGAAGATGTACTCCATTGGGATTCCTTTATGCCAAATGTTGAGTGAAAAGGTTCTGAACAAAATTACAATTCATGTACGGAGCTGCGTCGCTACAGTGAACTTGATACGGTCAAGCCTCTGATCAATGATTTTAACTTCAAAATGGAGGAAAAAATAGCAAATGATTCTAAGCGACGGCAATTTTGAAATTAGTTCAGATCTAATGCTTTCAATAAGCTTTTTACCCTTGCGCGATTCAGATAATTATTGAAAGACGAATGCTCCATTTTTCAAGCCCCTTTAATACATTCTGTAAGGGCAACGTGGACGACTGTTGACTTATGGCCACCACGGACTATAGGCGTTATAAGCGTCATAGGCGTTCATGATGTGTTTTACTTATAGTTCATGTTTCCAGTAGGAAGCTATCATATTACAAAATCAAGTAACTAATACTGGATAACCCACATGCATGCGCAGGGGGTTGCTCTTTTATCTTTCGACGTTCAAATCTGTTCAACCGCTTTTTTTTTGCGGCGAAGTCGAAAAGAATCCTCTATTGAGGAAATAGACATGTAGATTCTACTGTTTGTGACGGGCAGAGTTAAAAAGTTCTCCGACTTTTGAAACAGAGATATAACACCAAAGCATAGGTGGTTGATGTCGTTTGAGTTTTAGGCAGCTTCTCCGATGCCAGTAGAGGTCTACTGCCCACCAACGGCGGCCTATGTGCCTTACGTTTCGAACAGCCCTCAAAGCGGCTCAGGTTAGTAAATTTTCTATAGCACTGATTGATAGATTATTGCAAATGAGGCGACATAATATCATTTCAAAGATTGACTTTTTCAACTAAGTATTTGCCCATCACAAGGCGACAAATAAATATTCGACCTCATTCGCTGGACAGGAACTTTTCGTAGGAATGTTACTAATCATTCGAAAGTTATCTCTGGCTGCATCTTCACATAGCCGGCTTTTTTTGCCGTTGTTATAAAAGGAAATCCTTTGTGTTCCCCAGACGCATGTTCCTCTCCGGACAAAACTCTTTCTTCAGGCTATCAGTAATCATTTGATAGCTAATGTTTGCTGTTCCAACGCTATGCTCATATCCTGAAAAGACCGTTTGTCTGCAATGGAGTAGTGACAGTAAGTTGAATTTGAAGGTGCCTGCGAGTGATCTTTGGCCAATTCACGGGCCGCTAGGTGAAGCAACGAGGTGGGCTGACGCGATGATTGATCGACTTTCGAGCATATAAACGTATAGAGAAAATCTCGTGATATCTGAATGTCTTCGTATCACTGTTGAAAGCAATTAGAACGTTCTGGCCCCCCTCAATCCCATCAAAGTGATCATTATGATGATTGATTTATCTGTATTCATAACAAAATAGAAGTGCTGACTCTTTTTTGTAGCAGAATCATACGTTTTATCTGGGGTTTTCCTTCTGACAATTTCTAATTGAATAACAAAGATCGCGCTTTCATAAGACTGGTCGAAAATCGGTCGATTATCGCGTCAACGCACCTTGCCGCCTGATCCCGCGGCTTGTGAATTGGTCAAAGACCATTTGCTCCCGCATGCGAATTTAATCTTATTTTTCCTCCTGTAGTGTAGAGAAACAGTCTTTCATGAAAATCAGCACAGCTTTAACATCAGCAAACATTACGCTATCGAATGGTTACTAATGGTCCAAAAATACGCGGAACATTTCCCTGAGATCTATCAAAATTTTTTGAACGGCAAATTTCGATCATTTAATAAGGAAGTTGATATATATATATATATATATATATTATATATAATATATATATATGTATATATATATATATATATCGACCGTACTGACGCTGAACGCTCAGTTCATTGAATTATTAATTACTGATACCGTGGACCGTTTATCTAAACCTCGCTCAAAACAATATTGATTTGATAACACGATAACATGTTTTGAACCAGTTATTATGAGGTCTGATAAGAGCACTTACACAGTGCTAAACGGGCGCTTGTTTCCTCCTTTCGGGCCCTTCAGTAGCACAGTCTCCCTCGGTTAAGCCGATCTCTTGAGGATGTACGCCTATATAAAGGACAAGACGCCGAATGGTAGAAAGTAGATGACAAATCCCCCGACATTGCAGTGACCCCAGTCGAGTGTTCTCGGCTGGTGGAAAAAATCATACCCCATTCTCAACCAATTATCTCGGCTGAACCGACGGAGACTGTGCTACTGTGAGTCCGAAAGGACGAAACAGGCGCCTGTCTAGCACTGTATAAGTATGAGCACTACCACACCTCAAGATAACTGGCCAAAACATGTTATCATTTAATCGGATTATTATCGTTTTGAGCAAGGTCTATATAAACGGTCGAGAGTAAGGTATGATTCATTCTACCAGCCGCAAGCACTCGACTGTGGTCACTGCAATGTCGGGGGATTTGTCACGTGACTTTCGGTGATCTTTTTCGGCATCGGCTCCTTCATATAGGGGTATATACCCAAGGGATCGGCTGAACCGAGGGAGATTGTGCTACTGAGAAGTCCGGAAGGACGAAAAAAGCGCCTATGTAGCATTGTATAAGTGTCCATATTAGACCTTTTAGCTACTTATAGTGGTTTCAGTTGATATCACAATCTGGTTAAATATCGGATTTCTCAGTAATTACGAGTTTGATGGATGGAGGATCAGAAAAAGAAGAACTGACAATACCTCGAAGAGTTTATGGACCTTGGAAACCATATTCAGAGAACAAGAAATGAACCGTGGGTAGTAAAACTGGATTTCAAAAAAATCTTGAACTCAGGCAGGAGACCACATGCTGTAACTGTGCTAGATGTAACAGGACTATAATTTCAACTGTAGAATTGAAGGTTCTCTCATATGAAAAAATAGATCGTTGTCATTTTATCTCTCAAACAAAAGGTTGTTGAGCAGCATTGGTGTGTGACAATTGCCAATTGCACAGAAGTGGTCGAGCTATAAGCTGATCGAGATATGAGATAAATATTGCAGATAAATAAGCGTGTGCACACATCACAAATGGTCAGTTTTGATGCCTTTGCATTCAATGGTCAACAACATCAATGTTGCATAATCTCTAGTATTTCTGACACAAAAGAAGCGCCGTCGTACTTCAGTATTTTAGTCTCGCACAAGCATTAACAGCTTAACTTTAGCGTCATCTCATTCGATGTCAAATAGCGGCTATGCGTACGTGGAAAAAAGTCGTGCTGGCGATAACAGACAACTTCCACATCAGCCTTCTTCTTCTGCCGGTATGATCATTCAAATTGTTTTCTTATTGCGCGGTGGGTAGTAGCAATGTTGTAAGAAGACGTGAAAAGAATGTTCCGGACAGTAAAAGTAGATAGTGCAGTTCAGAAAAACGCATCTAATGTAGAAATTCCTAATGACTCGATGTCATTTGCTTTCTTGGCGCCTCAGATCTCCGTGAATGATAGCGTCCAAACTCATGAGTTTATTTGGTTTCAAACCATTGTATAGGATAGATTTAGGCTCTCAATATGGTTAAATTTACAGATGTAAGGGTGTTCGATAAGGTATCAGCGCTACTATCGGCTGGTCAGCGACAGAAAGTCTTTTGAGTATGAAATAAAATTCGCTACCTCATAAATCAATTTATCATTTTATTTCTTCCATTTCCAAAATTTCTGTCAGGTGTGAGCCATAAACACTGACATGAGAAATCAACGCATTTAAACCTCTATGGACAGTATATATTTATGCACGAATGAACAGTCCAAATGCCTCAATTGTATCGTTTTTACGGTTCAGAAATTTTTTTCTTCCTTTTTTGTCCGTTTTGAGGCGAATATCAAATCAAACATTAGAGCGCCTGTCTTAGGAAACTAATTGATCGCCCCTATTAATCTCTGTCTCACGAAACATATGGACTGAAACTGATACACATAAATATGGCACTTTAACCTAACTTTTCCTTTAGATTGGGCAGATTGTGTTGACTAGCATTTTATTTGGCAGTGATATGCAAGTAGATATGCGGAAGAGGTCGCTGTGAATTTATCCAAACACTGATATTAGTGATTTAGTGCAAATAAATCGTAACAACACTTGCATGCTGACTATATTGATAGCAAAAAATGTTGATAGTAGGTTGCGTACGTGTAATGTTCCTATGAACTTCCAAACATATTGTATGCAGGTGTCGGAGGTGAACCTAGGGAGGCGATTGTCGTGCGGACAACAACGACAACGAGACGAACGGTGGTGCTCAGTCCATTGTCAACGAGACCATACACCATTGTATGAAGGTATCGTATTCGACAGTTGAAAACTGTTTTTCTAATCATGATATTGTCACTTCATGTAAGAACACTCTTAACCATCACACACACCTTTTACTCTTAATCACTCGCTGTTTTTTGTGGTTGATTAAACACACTGATGACATGAAAGTGAACAAGAGTATAATCTGACGCAAACTGCAACGTTACCGAAAATTTGAGATTAGTTATTATTCATGATCACGTACAGTCTCATTTTCTCGTTATAAAACTCTGATAATGATATAATATGTTTTGAGCCTTTTGTCAAGTCTAAGTGCTGGACAGGAGCATGTTGCGTCTTCAGGGACTCTCAGTAGCACAGCCCTTCGGTTCAGTCGATACCTGGATAATATACTCTTTTATGAAGGAATCGACGCCGAGTAACAAATCACTGCAAGTCAGGTGACGGAATCTCCTTACATTGCAGAGACCAGCAGTCGAGCTTGTGGCTGCTAAAATGGGTCTAAGTGCTAGACAGGAGCCTGTTTCGTCTTCAAGGACTCTTCAGTAGCACAGTCTCTCGGTTCAGTCCCTCAGTATATTTCTTACTGACTTTAACATTATGGATACAGTGTTCTTCTATACACAGAAATGTTATACGGAAACCTCTTTCAAAGTTTTATGTGAACCTTGTGGTGCTGGTAATACACATAGGTTCAGTCTACATCTTGAAATTTCTTTACACTATTATAGACTGTTAATACGCTATTTTTTAGCATTGCACTAAGTCGTTCCATAATTTCTGGCACTAGACCAGCAAACACCAAATCTATCATTCAGAAGTAAGTGAAATTACTTAATAACGATATCCACTTGCGTATTTTTTGCGCACATTTTGATATACAACTTGCCTAGACTTGCTTTAAGATGAGCTGTCATGAGAACAAGTACGCACGAATGGCACGTAGGAGAAGATGCTAGTAGAATGGAGCTTGGGAGAAGGAGAAGATGCTGGTAGAATGGAGCTTGATACGCTTGCAGAAAGGACGGCTAGGAAGTGGTTCGCGAAGTTCAAAGCTGAAAAAGGACAGTCTGGAGGACAAGCCGCGCTCGGGCCGCCCATATGAATCTCCGTAAACCTGCTCGACGATCACTGTCAATGTCCCCTACACGCTATTCGTGCATGAGCAGTGGCAAGCGAACTTGTTCCAGGACACCTCATCTTAAAGCAAGTGTAGGCAAGTATATACTAAAATGTTCACAGGAACATGCACAATCAAACCATGCCAATGCAATTTCAATTCATTGTGGCTAGTAAATTTGGTATTTATTGCTCCTGTGTCAAAACTTATGGGAGGACCTAATATTACATTACTGCACATCTGTTTCTGCATTTAGTGCATTGTTAAGAGGTGTCCTGCAATTCAAAAGTTGTTGATGGTCCGATCCTGCCTCCCGTTCTTACTAAGCCTTTTGTCATTACGATGTCGACAAATTGGTACCAAATTTGAACGGAAAGACACTAGCACTAACTTGATGCAACAACACATCCCTGCAAATAGCTGTTGCTTAGGTCAAATATTTTTGCTCACTTCTACCGATTCATGATGAGGTTGAAGCATCCCGCATCTTTTAGGGAATGACAAAATCTGAAAGCTTGCCCTTTGTCCACACAGCTGAGGAAGAATTTTCAGACATGGCCCCATAAGAATGTCAAACACACCGCAGAAAAATGACAGATCCGCTATTAAGAAGTTCTCGTGATGATTCTCGAAGAAAGCGTGAACCACCGATAAAGACAAAAACGAAATAATTATTCAGATAAAAGAGAGTGACATATTGCTGGCATGGGTTCTAAATGGCGCAATTACTCTGCTATCAAAAATCAACCTTGGTTCTAGCTCACCATGCTTTGCAAGGTCGAGACATTGATATCAGACTCGCCTGGAATCAGGAGCCCCTACCAATCAAGACTGGCAAGTACTTCTGCTGACGGCTTAAGAGTGCCCTAGCATGGTCACTGTAGGGCTCTAAGGAGAATACTCTCAGCTTATATTCAGCGGAGCGGCATTCACACAGTATCACTAATTAGCAGCCGAACCCATCCGCAAGTCCTACAGTTTTCGTTTGTGATGAATGCGGAGAAGAGAATTGAATGCAAGAAATGCTAGAAGCTGCACAATAGGTGATGTCGTTATCTAAAAGAAAGTGGGCTTATCTTTATCACATCTCAGTATCGAAAGCTTGTGGTTATCTAAATAAATCAAAATTAGCGAACAATGTACATCATTAGTGGTGGTTCATTTGCTACACTATTTCCAAGGAAACCACCGGTCTTAAATGTTTCAATGCATCCATTTGTTATTTCCGTTATGGTGAGTTTTCTAGTAGCTGCATTGAAGACGAAATTTCTACGCGATATATTGTCCGAACATACATTCCTGTGTTTCTTGCTACTCTTCTGAAGCCGCTAGTATTAATTAAGCAGATCGAGCAGATACATTGCTCCTATATCTAAAAAATTCATGAAGCCAGTATGAGGACTATCTCTTTTCTCACGGATTTTTGAAGGAAAATTTGAGCACTTAAGATCACAACACTGACATGGCTTTCTGTCCACTTACGTTAAGTTCACTCTCTTTAGAAGAAATAAACCATTTTTACACTGAAATGCTGAAATCATTTTGTTTTCAGAGACTTCTTCTAAACGCAATGTCTATTTTCATTATACAAATTAATATTGGTTGTGCAAGATCAAGAAAAAATGCTACTGGATCTCTTCCAAGAAAATCGAGAAACGCTTCAAAAATCTCATCAGTCAGTTCAGAGTTGAATACGACATAAACGCGTTAACGATAAATTTGACTATGTATAAATTACGTCTTCCTGATGGCAGGCGCGACATTGTGGCGCAAAAATCATTTCACAATGACTAACGCTTGCACTTTCGCTTTCTTCCATTTGACGACTACTTCAATCGTAGAGACATTTCCACAACCAAGTAAAGCACTCGAAACCCGCATTCAATTGAAAAAAAGCGAACTTTGTTGGACCAGCGCTATTTTCTACAGATTTATAACATAATGGTCAAAACTGCCCTCTCTCTCATTGTTCACGCGAAAAGAGAGCGCTTGTGAGAAATATATTCCTCACGGCTACCAATGCGTGTACAGGAGCAAAGCAGAAAACGGAAAGCCTCACCTTGGGGCGAAAAGCAGCCTTTTTACATTAGCTACAAATCGATAACTCTTTGTAATAGGTTCAGCGAAGGACCAAAGCCCCTAAACGACAATTTGAACGGTTGTAATGCCTCGTCCTCTCTGCCCTTTACTTTCATTGATGAATCATGGATTTGAAGCGATGCTGAAGGATGGCCGAACTAGAGATTTTGTTATCGTGATTGAAATATCAAGACAAACTCTGAAAAGGCTTGTTCGTGAGCGTTTGTATAGCCGACTTTGCAAAACATACATCTTCCAAGCCGATAAATCCAAACAACGAAATTGCAGAACTACCATTAACTGGATATATTCAAATCATTAGCCGGCTCTTGGGAATATACCGTTGTCGACGAAGAATACGAATGGCTCATTGAATATCTTTACGTTAGCCGAAACCTAAAGTCTGCACTAGCGAACCGTTGCAGAGAAGCAGTAAAAGAAGACCTCAAAGAGAGACGAGCAGCAGTTATGGCAGAAGCTGCAGAAGCTCGGAAGAGCATTCGCAAATCCCAGCGAAGCTTCGCCAATTCTAAGACTAAGATGATGGCTCTCCGATACACTGACGTAGCACTCACAGCTTTTACAATGGAAGTGGAGAGAATCATCCACCAGTACTACTCGGATTTATTCGCTAGCCATATCCTCTTACCGCCATATAATTGAAAGAGGACGAATATGTCGTTCCACCTGTCCTCCCTTCCGAAATCCGACATGCTATATCGTCGGTGAAGAACAGAACAACACCCGGTCTAGACAGGATTAGACCAGAACATTTGAAGAATCTGCCACCAGTTCTCATCAACACCCTGGCTCGGGTCTTCACTCGCTACCTTTAGAATGCAAGGTTTCCATGCATTGGAAAACCAGCAAGGCTGTGTTCTTCTTCAAAAAGGGAGGCCTTCACGGCACAGGCAATTATCGCCCAATCTGCTTGCTGTCCGTTGTCTATAAACTCTTCACTGAGTCATCCTAAACAGGATTAATAGAACATTGGACGAAGGACAGCCATGCGATCAAACAGGGTTCAGAAAAGGATTTAGAACCATAGACCACATCCACACTATCACAAGACTCACTGAAGTTTCACGAGAGTACAAAATACCGCTCTGTCTCATTTTCATCGATTTGAAGAAAGCCTTTGATTCAGTGGAAACAGAAGCGGTTATAGAGGCTCTGGATAACCAGGGCGTCCCTACTCGGTACAGAATGATTCTTCGTGAGCTCTATAAAGATTTCACGACCAAAATATCGCCATTCTACCACAATATCACCATTGACGTGAGAAGGGGGTTCAACAAGGCGATACAATTTCGCCAAAATTATTCACTGCCACCTCCAAAACGTCATGCGAACGTTAGAATGGGACGATATGGGAGTGAAAATTGACGGTCGACAATCAAACCATACTCACTTTGCTGATGCTATCGTCCTTATAACACCAAGCACCAGCCAAGCGGAACGAATGTTGACCGATTTCGACAACGCCTGTGGAAAGATTGATCTTCAACTAAATCTAACGAAAACGATGTTCATGAGGAACGGATGGTTTTGAATGCCCCATTCACGCAAAACGGAGCGACAATCTCCGAATGCTCCAGTTACGTCTATGTAGGTCGTGAAATCAACATGATGAACGACCTAGCTCCAGAGTTGAGCAGAGGAGACGAGCGGCTTGGAGAACGTTTAAGAGCATCGAAGACGTAGTGAAGAGGACAAAGAACATCGGACTGCGTGCCCAGCTTTTCGACTAGACAACTATCCCTGCCCTAACGTATGCAGTAGAAACCTGGTCGCTACGTAAGCAGGGTGAAAGGTCACTTGGCGTTATTGAATGCGCAGTCGAAAGGTCGATGCTAGGAGTATACCGTATCTCGCAAACGAGAGAAAGGATCCGAAGTTCCGACTTACAGTCAACGATCGAAGATTAAAGACGCCGTTCTACACGCCAGGATATCGAAAATAAGGTGGGCCGGACACGTGATGCGTTTCAACGACAACGAGGCCGTTACCGACTGGATTCCTCGGAAACGTCAAGAGCTCCACAGGAAGACCACCGACCCGATGATCCGATTTCTTCACGAAGGGCATAGAAGAAAGATATGGTGCTCAGCGAATCCCTAGAGCGAGGAGAGCCACTGAGCTACTCTTACACGCTATATGGAAAAATGGAAGTGTTGCTGGTACCCGCTCAAGTCACTTGACGATCAGTCGGGCGACAGGTGATGCAGGTGATACATCTTCCAAAACCCGACACTCTTAACTTTCAACTCACAAGCATAGAAAGCATCTGCCCAAAAAGCGCACTAGATCATAACCCTGTTCAGGGAGCAAGTCTTCTTGGGAGAGCGGCTTAGCAAATTGTAAGTCATGCTTCAACAATCAAAAATTTCTATTACCTATATGGTTCTTGGGTCTTACAACGGCCCTCTCCTATTCAGCGCACATTCTCACCGTAAGTCCAAGTTTTCGAGAAAGCTGAACTCCAAAAACTTTCATGGTCACTTAACACTTTAAACGGAAAAGCATAATGTTTTGATATCAGAAATGCTCCTGTAGTACTAAGAACGAAAAGCCGCTTGATTCATAGGCAAACACCTCAGTAACCTGCAGATCATGCGAAAAAGATAATACAGCCGTAGAGATGGCGACAGCGTATATTTTGAAATCTGTACTATCTCAATAGGTGTCATGTCAAATATATTTGACTCATTCTCATTCACAGTCCACTTCTTTGCGTTATTATTATAAGTGGCGGAGCTTCACCAACTCCGTAGTGACGAAGGTCCATCATTCACTGAAATCATGAAACCGAAGCTTCCAAGGCTACTAAGATCGCTTTGCAAACAGGTGGTATTGTTTTCATATTGGCTTCGAAATTGTCGTAGTTCGAATTCAGAAATGGATATGATTTTACCTCTTCGGGTTATTTATAGAACAAAAAGTTATAGGTGAAATCAAAGCGCCATGATAAGAAAAGCTGAAACAGAAAGCAGCACAAGTTGCTACCGCTCGAAAACTATCTGCTGAATCAAATCGAAAAAGTAATAAAAATGTAAGTAGTCACTGATATACCACGGCTGAATTCCATTATTCGTAAACTTTAGGTAGTGATTTCACACTGAGTGTTGCAGGAGATAATGGTGACAAATTTAAACGAGGAAAATCAAGTTGAAGAGAAGTTTAAACCGTATCCCGAAGTAAAAGAGCCAACACCGACAGAGAGGGTACGCCGGAAAAAAAGAATTAATGGAAGACAAAAGGAGGAAAATTGCTGAGGGATTCTACCAGGTGAAAAGTGAATGATTTCTTCCGAAGCACGTAGCTACGATGTTCCAAAAGTTTAGACGCGTTCCGATCAGGATGACACGTTGAAAGTTGTGCCAGCTTAAAAATGGAACACACAGAGGATAGCCGGAAGAGTAGAAGAAACTTGAATATGGGGAATCACACGAGAGATGGCGAAACCAACTTGAATATGGGGAATGACACAAGAGATGGAGAAACAGGAAGATTTGCTAGCGAAAAGACTCTGAGAAGCTTTGAACAAGAGAAAGAGAAAAGTGGAGGAGTGGCGAATATCGAAACAGTCGACTTAGTCGGAGAAGCGAAAAAACCCAACAAACAAGGAGATTGATAGCAAACGTAGCAGAAAGAGTTCTTCAATAGTCGGCTCATCCACATCACATACCGACTGCCAGTTGAAAGTAGATGGATTGACTGTATGGAATTTTGAGGTCCTACCCAGTTAAAGATTATCTAAAGTAACGCTGAAAGCTGAAAATAAAGACTTTTTTATTGGTTTTCTTATGCGCAAACATGATCTGTCCTCAATGAGACTTAGAAAAGATGACGAAGCTGAAAAAGCCGACACCTAAAAGAAGTTTTTGGTCCCACGCTTAATAGTTAAATTTTTACAAACAATTGTTTTTATTTGCTCGAAAGAAAACAATTTTTGTGATTTTTCGCAGTAACATCAAACTCCGGTGCACTAACAACGATTTTTGTGTTATTCACTCTTGTTATCTTCCGCCATGCCTCCGACTTATAATCCAAGAGGCAGAAGCCTTCCCTACGCAGCTAGCATCTACGTCGGTTTTGCTGCACTTCAAGCAAAGTCAATCAGCGACTCAGAGCATAAACCAGATTTCCAATTCAGCTGACTCGGAAGACTATTCTCCGGTGATTATCAACGTATAAGGTCGAGTACTGCTAAAAGCCAACTTGTAACATTTGCATAATCCCCAATCTTCCACCATCTCCGAATTCACCAACTACCTTCATGAACAATTGGCCGAATTAGATGGACAAGGACGTCTAGATGTACTACGTATTACACAAGTTCATGTCGATTATCGATTCAACTTCACATGTGCTTATAGTCCTATTTGAGATTAGAATGATAAATGAAGAGGCTGTACAATATTTCAAAAATTGCATGCTATCTATATGTGGGTAATTTGACTTCCACTAATGGTTAGGTTGTTGACCAAAATTTTTCCACAGTTTTAGAGATCTCTGAAATGTGGCAATCAGTGATGATATCGGAACAGGTAAAGCTACTTACTTCAATTCATGTAACTTTCATTGCTTTGATGATTCAAAGTGGAGTCTTTGGAATGTCTTTGAAGAGGAATGTTCTCTGCAACTATCAATGACTGTTCGGATATTGCACTTGTTGAAGCGTTTGACAATTAAGCGTTTGCTTCGTTTTCTAGTCGCAGAGAGCTTTTTGACTAAACTTTCAGCAGTAAATCGATAACTCAGAAAACTGCGATTCTAATTTTTGGGCTTGGTTTTGGAAAAGGTTTTTCCATTGCGTCTTTTCAGCAAAGAGAATAATACGTTTCGCTGCGGAGTACACACTATACTCTGCACTCGTGCTTGCTAAGCATCTTCGCCGCACGAGGCCTCTTTATTATTTTATAGTGATAATTTCATAGGTTGAAGAACGACCATTCTAACACAAAACTTTGTTAGATTTTGTGCTGTGCTCCGGAGCACTTAGCTGAGCAAGGGAGGATATTGTTCCATTGGTGATGTACTTAAACTTTCTAGAAGTCCGAACTCTAAAAAAGAGGAGCACTTGTAGAAAACACTCGATACGAAAGATATGATAACATTTGACGATACCAGCCAAGAACAATTGAATGTACAACACTACTCATTCAGTGATATTTCCATTTAATGGCAAGTATAAATAGTACGTCTGTGCCTACTCTATGTAGGGAGCTGGATTCCCCACGAGAGGATTGGCTAGAAGACGAAGGGCTTGCACATCTGACGATGCTGGCAAGACCGAAACACGTGAACTACGCTATACAACGACCCATAACAGACCGCATGCATGACCCAAAAAATTATCATCAGGCATATCATACCTATGGTTTCGAGTGTTTTACTGAAACTACGCTCAAATATCAATATGACCGGTAATTATTTTTGAGGTATGCATGTGGTCTGTTATGGGCACTTATCTTCAATATCCTATGACCGACTATCAATTAACCTTGGCCTTAATCGAATATCTTCTTGATTTTCTTATTCAACAATTACGAGTTTGTTAAGTAGATAATTTATTCGGTACAGATGAAACAGTACAATAGACGCGATCGCGATGGCTGGCGTTTCGGCTTTGTCGCCTTCTTCATCTGAATATTCTACTTAACAACCTCATATCTGCCGGATAAAGATGAATGAGTGCAATATCCCTTTTGGGATTAGCTCAAACGAAAGGTAGTGTACAACTGACGAGGCTGCAAGGCCGGAAAACGTGCATTACACTGTATAAACGCTCACAACAGACCACATGCATGGCTCAAAAATAACTATGAGATATATTGATGCAAAGGTAATTTTTGTATATAGGCGAGGCAAATGTAATAGAAAAAAAGCGCATTTGCCATTATGCAGAGATCATAATTGAAATAGACACCCAAGCTGAGTACGACGTTTCCCACCTAAAAAGCTTAGCTAAGAGTAAACCGCAATAAGAGTAACCCTCGTATTGGTAGCTACTAAAGGCAAGGTGGTATTCTCCTTCTGACCCACAAGGGCCGGCGACTGTTCTTACGTGGTGACGACCTGAAGAAGCCCCTGTTAAGCTTACCGCGCAACTCCAGAAAAACGAAACAGCTAAACCAACACATTAGTGAAGACGAACCGTCCAAGTATCCAAGTAAGTAACCATAAATTCATAACTAAGGCATATGTCAAGTCCTCTCGAGTATTTTATTTCCTTTACACGAAAAGTGTCTTCCGAGGTCGAATATCATGGCGCACTTCTTCAAAATGAACTCGTCCGGATATTTTCCTACGTCATTGAGTAAACACTCCATTGCTTCTGTTCTCATGCTTCCTTTCTGAATATTCAATCGATTAGCTATAAGAAGCGTCAGCATTCACAATGTAGAATAAGATTTATTTACATTTTCAGATAGAACAAAACTCTAAAACACAAAAACGACCCGAATTTTTTCTTACAGGTGTAGTATGGAGAAATCTCATATGTACTGGAAACCTGGTGAGATACACAATTATGAAGGCAATGCTAAACGAAGAAAGAACGTATAAATGCGACAGAATCATGACAATATTGAAGCATTTATGAAAGCACACATATTTATAAACAAAAAATACTTTACTTCCGACTGCTGGTATTTGCATGAAAACAGACAAAAAAATGAGGTAGATATGAACAGTGTGAACACAAGGTTCATAGAAATAAAGAGGAACTGCCATTTCATACCTGCTTAATGTTCTCTTCAAAGTGTAATCTACTTAGCTTAGTAAAAATATCTTAAGAGGCGGTGCATGCAATTTCACTAAGAACAGTATAAACATGTTCAAAGACAGAAAGTTGCGGATTCCGCTCACGTTCCTTTTGATACGACGTCAGTGATTTATATATTGCACCTGGAAGAGCTTACAGAATATGCAAAAGTCGAAAACAAACTGCTCAAAAAATCTCTTAACAAAGAGATGTTAGTGAGGAGCGCGCATGGCACAGTCGTTGAAGCTGTCTGCAACATACAAACGTCGCTGGTTCGATCCCACCCTCAAAGCTCACCAAGCCTTCCATCTCTTTCGGGATAGGCGAATTAATATCAGATTGTTTGGGAAGATAGCGGCAGTAACTTGATAAACTGATAACTACTGCGGGTCAATACAAAGGCTGAATATTCAATCAACCACCTCCAACAATCCTTGATAGAGTCAAATGCGTGGCGCACTGCTCAAAAATCGATCCACGCTGAGAAGCTTTATCTTTCATTCATTCCTCATTATCGAAGAGATTTTTATTCTGCTACTCACCTATGCTTGCTTTCCTATGAACCATCTTCTCATACTGTTCATTCGCATAGTACTGGAATGATGGATTACCAAACGTATAGTAGATCATATCACGTCCAGCACGTGATGCTGCCATCAGCTGGATGAGAACTGCAAAAACTTAGTATCTTTGATTATTACCCTGTAATAATAGCGAGTTGAACACAATGCTAGTCCCAAGTGCTAGCCCAATTGAAAGAAGTCTGCTGAGCTCACTTTTCAATTCTTTGTCGCCTCCAAACACTCCACAACCCCAGTTTCCAGTGGCAATCGGAGGAGCTTCGTCTTGCGTTGACATGAAGCCAACATAAGCCTTGGAAAGAAAAAAATATAAAAGCACAAATCGATGTCCATTGAGACCCCATTAGAAGGGTCAATTGAAAGAAACAGGAAATGAAATTGAGTAACAAGTACACGGAAGTAGACTTCGAACAGAGAGTAAGTCAAACAAATGTCAGTGGACTAAGTAATTTGTTCAAGTAAATCACCTTGTTGAGCTCTCTATCGATATTCCTCTTGTCATACTGGCTTTGTTTGGAGTTGGACTTGAACAGAGTTGCATCCATAGCTACTACCTCACATTTCACACGACTGCAAGTTTTCATATCACTAAAATCAGACTGAGAATAGAAATCAGTCGAAAAGACATCTGCCTACCTGAACTCGTCCCTTGGCTCTAATCCAAATTCATTGTACGGAGCCCAACGAAGAGTTTGTGCTTAAAGAGAAAAAAACCTCAAATTATTTGATACTGAAAAATATGATAGAAATGGAAGTATAGACCAAGGCAAAGATACGTACAAAAATCACTGAAAAGAAAGAGAATTACATTCCTAAAGAAAACTTCGTTGGAAAACTACGGTTATCGGAAAAAACCATAGAAAGTGTCAGCACTTGAAGTTTATTCTTTGTCTTCATCACTTGTGATTACTAGTGAACACTTAGCAAAACTTACTCAAAAAATGGCATTTCATCTTGGCTTATTATGACAGATGTTTCGCTAATTACAAATCTATCCTGAGTAACAAAACCTGAGGATAGAATTATAAAGAAAATCGTCAAGGACTTATGCTTCAAGATTGCAGAGTCCAATAAAGTTGATGATCATCAAAATGGGTAACTAAATCTGCAAGATGATCCTAAAGTTAATTAGAAACGTTTGTAAGATGACTTACCGTATCCATCATAGCTGCTATAGCGTTGAGCACCTACGATATGAACCACTTCAAGAGGACCCATTCTCTCACATAATAAACATGAAACGATCATTTCGGGGCAGATTAAGAATCGAATCTCTTCCTGATAATGTAAAAAAGTGATCAACAGAAATCCTTCGTGTAACCGCTTTTTAGCAGTGATATGATATTGTAGTTATATACCTAACAGCGCTGGGTGATGTGCAAAACTCGGAAGCTCGTGCGCGAGTTGAGCTAAGTCTCGCCCATTTCGAAGGCGGGTGGTTACCACTACACTACCAGGGCTACTATTCGTCTACCACTCTTTCTGCGAACAATACAGAATTCTTGTCGTTTACGAATACTAAGAGCTATCAGCTGGTGGTTCAATGTCAATATGTGCTTACCAGGACAAACCGCTGACGATTAATTGCTGACAGAATTGATACTCTGTATCGCATGGAAAGTGATATAATAACAGGAGTCGTGGCTGTGCAGTGGTTAGCACGTGCCCTCGAAAGAATGAAACACAAGTTCAACTCCCGCCTGTGAATCTTAACTTTGTATGCCACTCAACATTATGAGAAAAGTAAAGAGTATAGAGAATGCAGATTAAGAGAACGCTCACTTGGACAGCTCCACAATTTAGCACACCTCCGCCGATATATTCGTTAGCAAAGTCGACTTGGAGACATCCGAAAGAGTCTTCTATTGACGAGTCACTCGCTGTTGCCATCAAACGCATCTGAAGATGTGGTACGATCGGATATATTTACGTATTCCGTAGCTGTTAATAATGATAAATGGTAAACAAACCAAGGTCTGGTCTTCTTCCCAATTAGGGACCAAATTCTCTGCTAGCGATTCACGTCGAAACGATACACATCCAGTCGGCATCTTCTTCAGTACAGTTGAGAAATAATGCAAAATAAAACGCAGTTTCACATGGCACATGGGATTTCTATCATCGAAGATACTAGAAAGCATATAATCGTCAGCTCATCAGACTGATTGTGAAGAGAATTTTTCTTGAAAAAGCTCCAATATCGATTACCCTGCCATATTGATACGATTGAAACTGCGACGTTCTCGTCGATATGTACAGAAGAATGCATGCGCAAGTAGACATGCACATTGTTCTTGGCTAAGGGTTACGGATCCACAACTATTAGCACGAAGAAGTGGTACAGGCTAAACAGTACAAATAAATCGACTGCTAGACATCCGGTAGTGTTGCATGATATGCAAAACCTTGGAAGCGAGTTGAATCCTTGTCTCATTCTTAGCAATGGGTGCATCGAAACGCAGATTCAACCGCCACTAGAGGTTCAAAGCTTTGCATATCATTCAACAATATCACGTATAAAGTTATGATCTCACATCACTGCTTAAGAACCGGGTTAAATAGAGAGTTCTTGCAAATCAGCTGCAATGTTTGGACTAGACTTTGAAGAAAAAAAAAGAATCTCATGATTTTTGTGTACGAATAGGATTTTGACACAATATGGATCCGTCTCCATTGTTTGCTTTCTTGAGTGTGCGGATCCCAGCACTTCTAGCATCAAGTCGTTTTTTCGTTTTTTTCTTTAACTTTGTAGAATAATGATTCAGCAAGTCTCCTTGCAATCTTGATGATACCCTGGCTGTGGCGTTCCCTAATGTATTGTTGTTGACTGCCGGAGAGAGTTGAGGGGGGGGAGGGGAAGGGGTAGCTTGGCCCCATACGCGCCGCTACCAGCATCACAACCACTCACCACGGTGTCCCCCAATAAAATTTTCAAGACAAATCCAAATTAGGCTGATATTCTAGAAGAAACGACCTCAAACTGATATCATGGCGACTTCTGACATTCTGAAATTCTGTGGATAACTTTATCGGGACAGTGGACTCCTCGGCTCTGCCTCTCTAACTATTTAGCAACGCTGTGCGTTTTGCTCCACCTCGTCTGGATCTGCAATTCCGAGCTTGGCAAAGGACTGAATGTATTCCTGCATTATTTCAATCGTACTGTCGTTGTGTTTTCCTATGTTATGTTATGTGTAAAAGTAATAGGTACACTTCGGTTAGGCGGCAAGAAATTTTTTAGCCGATCTCATGCTGGACAAGAATTTTGCATACAAGTGTTAGCGATATTTAGAAAGCTCAAATCTTTGGCTATCACTTCATGTCGTCGGTTTCTCAAAACATCCCTTTACAACACTGTAGCATCCAGAATAATATTTTGCTTCATATTCGCTTTTCGCCTTCATATTTATCACGCACTATAATTCGCTGGAAGTCGAAAAGAATATCAATGTGCAGAGAATTTTTGTAGTATCTTAGTCAGTCGTTTTATCAAGAGTTTCTTTCGCAGCTTAAGAATTCCCAATTGAATAACATTATATCGATGGTCCTAGCTCATCCCGCCCCTGCCCCGCTCCCTGCTGCGGCCGTCGCCTTGCCGAATAGCCAGTAAACAACCTGTGGAAAATGTGAAACTCGATTTTATTTTCCCTGCTTAACCCTGATTGCAGAAAGTAAGCATACCGGTAGAATTGCGAAGCACTACGCTATCGGATGATTACTAGTTGTCCTAGAAAAAGAGCTTTTTCCAGCGACATTCAAAGCACAAATCAAAAGACCAATAGAGATCAAGGATCAAAAGAGCTTTTTCCAAAAAGCAAACACACTTTTGAGTTCTTCGAAGTTTGTGCTACAAAATGGTACTAGCACTCTAAGCAAAGAGTTTGTCCAGCAAAATATAAGTGAGATAACTAAGAGAACTGAGTGGTGAGCAGAAACACGGCCTCAGGCGGGAATCGAACCCACGTTCCATCCTATCCGGGGACGCGTGCTCTACCACTACACCACTGAGGCACATTTGCCCGACCACTCATTCTTCAACATCTCAATGTTAGCTATCAGCCACCAACCTTTGACAGGTTTGATCGGATATGCGATTTCGCTTTATAAATCCCGTTAAGCTGACAGCCACTGTTATACCTAATACTTCGAAATTATAGTATTTCTACTGCTTTTTTCGCAGCAGGAGAAATACTATAATTAGCAAGAAGAATTACTAATAATACTATAATTAGAAAAGCAGCAGAACTACTATAATTTCGAAGTATCAGATATATCAGTGGCTGTCAGCTTAACGGGATTTATAAAGCGAAATCGCATATCCGACCAAACCTGTTGAAGGTTGGTGGCTGATAGCTAACATAGAGATGTTGAAGAATGAGTGGTCGGGCAAATGTGCCTCAGTGGTGTAGTGGTAGAGCACGCGTCCCCGGATAGGATGGAACGTGGGTTCGCTTCCCGCCTGAGGCCGTGTCTTTGCTCACCACTCAGTTCTTAGTTATATAAGTAATAGTTATATAAGTAACATCATAACACTGCGAAAAAAGCAGTAGAAATACTATAATTTCGAAGTATTAGATATAAGTGAGATAAAAAAAAAACACGAGTCATATGAAACATAAATTTATTTACATTTTACAGCGCTATAAAAGGGTGTTTGAAAAACCGTAACGTAGGGCTTTAGCCAGACATGAAGCTTTTGAATGATTATTAACACTCCTATGAAAATCTCTTGCTCAGCGAATGAGATGGGCTTGAAATTTTGCGCCGTTTTACCGGATGTACCAAGTATTATGTTATTATAAGTATGCTGGGGTCAGAGATCCAGAGGAGGTGAATCAGACCGTCCAGCGTTGCCATGCTGGGAGTTAGAGATGTGGGTGAGGTGGGTCCACAGCCCCGAAAGGGATAAACTGCTTCCTCTTGAATAACCAATATGAAAGGAAACAAACAAACAAAACAACATACCGATGTGAGGATAAATTTGGCGTTCACCGCTAATCGAGCGATACCAGCCATAACATCGAGGACTTCTCGTTGTTCGGAAGGCGATAAGCTATCCATAAAATTGAGTAGACCATGCAACGACTTTAACCAAGGAGCACATTCTCGAAGCGTCACCTTAAAAGAGGTATACCTACGAGATAAATCAAAGTATCAAAGAGATCTACAAAACAACACTGCCTCGAAGAAGGAAAGGATTCACTCACAATTACAGCTTCGATACAGTGTGCACCGTCGTGAACAAGAGCACGTAATGCTCTGTCAATTATGATGTAACTGAAATAACATCTTAAGCAGAGAAAACTACTACATAGCCGTACGTATACAAGGATTTTACTGAAATCTATGAATTCTATTGATTCACAGACTAAAAAGTACGTATCGTATGCCTCCATTTGATGGAAAAGCATCCTAAACTTACTGATGAAAGCCGCTAACAATATTGGCAGTAGACCATGGAAGTCTGACATATTCCGTTGAATTCCGGAAATTTAAATCTGTATTTCCACATGTTTCAGGTGATGGTAAAGGAGGTCGATCTGAAAATCACTGATGATCGGGTTGGCAAGAAACTTACTGGACTTTTCCATCTTTGCCAATAATTTTCCATGCACGTAAGTTTCTGTTTTTACATCGTTAAGAGCAGCTTTCCCGCGATTATTTCGATATATAACATTTATACATTTCTTTCGAGATGGAATTGTGCTAAGAGCTATTCGAAACTATTTGATGGCACACGAGCACCGTTTGGGTTCAAGAGCTGCTGAGACTGTCCGCCGGAATAACAAGGCCTGGGGTGACGTAACAGTTGGGAGAACAACACTTCCTGATCGTTTCAGTGAATTCAAGGCTGGAAATGGAGATCTGACACAAAAGCAAGAAACCGGTCGTCCACAAGAAATTGATCGCTAAGTTGTTCTGACTGCAATTAAGACGTCTATATCGACAATGCAAAGCCTCTATGTGCTTTTATCCTAAAAAGACCGTTTCTCTGCAACACAGCAGGTGGATTAATTTGAATTCGCATACGCAACCAAGGGAGTCCTTGGCCAATTCACGTGCCGCTGGCGCTATATGGTTAGAACGGCCCAAGACTGATCGATCATCGCCTTAGCGCACATATCCGCCTCTGCCAGCGCATGTGAATCAGCAAAAGACCCCCTTGATCGCAAATGCGGATTCACTTGTTTTTAGCTCATGCGTTGCAGAAAAAACGGTCTTTTCAGTATATAGGCTCAGTGTTGGAAAGAGCAGCGCTAATGCTATCCAATGGTTACTAATAGTCCAAAGAAAGAGCTCTGTCTGGCGAGAAATATGTGCGTCTGGGACAAGATTTTGTGTGGATTTCACAGCATTATAAAAGGGTATTTTAAAAAACCGGCGCCTTGGGGCTGTAGCCAGATATCTCAGCTTAGAATGGTTACTTATACTCCAATTGAAAGTTCCTGTCGAGTGAATAATGTTGTCTTTCGTTTGTCCTTTCATAACCGGACAGAACTCTTGTTTCTATTTGTTGAAAAAAGTGGTTAAACTTGCATAAAAACGGGAAAAATCTGCAAAATTTCTTGCCAGCCCAATATCCCTTTCGAAACTCAAAAGCAGGAATTTTTTTTTGCTCTTTTTGAAGAAGGTTCATTATATGAACAAATGTGTACCGTAAGTGCAAATAATGGGTTGCTCCATAATTTCTTTAGCAAAATTTTTTCTATTCAATTCTTCTTTCGTCTCAAAAATGGGCTATTGCCAAAATCTTGGAGAATGTTTTACTAGCTTCAGACAAGAGATAGGGTATTAGAATACTAACAGGATATTAACGTACTAAGCCTTAAAACTAACAGCCAGACCTAGCAGTCAACCAAAATCCAAGTTCCATGCTTGGGAAAAAACTGCGCTCTCGGCTTCCTAGAATAGCAGGGCATGGTGTTTTGCGACCTGCAGACAAGAAGCGGACAGTCACTGCCCACCTTTAAGGGGAACAACTCTGGGAAAAGCTGCAACAGTGCGAGAAAAGCGTGCAGAATGACTCAGTGTCTTTTTCCCAAGATAACGCTCCACCCTCATATGTCACATTTGAGAGAACTAGATAGACCACGGCACACATCCACCGTGTAGCCCTGATATGGCTCCAGTAGATTACCATCTCTTCTGGACTTTGAAGCTGCGTCTGTGGGAAGAAAATCCAAGGACTATAACCAGCTCAAAAATGACTCTAAGACTTTATGAACCAGTCTTATTCTTACTAGGAGGGAACGCATCCAATACTTACCCACCCAATGGTTGAATATCATTGGTTATGGCGGTAATTATATCGTTGAATAATTAATTTCTTAGATAAATGCCACATTGGATTAGTAAAAAATCGAAATGCGAAAGAAATTATGGGCAACTTAGCAGAAACGAAGACGAAGCATATACTAACTTCCACACAATCTCGCTAATTCTAAAAGGTTTTCCTCCACAGCTTTCTGCAGGAAATATTGCAGAAAACGAATGTTTAGAGAGGAAACTGGTTGAGATAGATAGAAGAGAGAGGGAGAGGAGGGGAGCGGGGGAAAGGGGGGGGGGGAGGGGGTGAAGTCGCAGTCATTTTGATATCAACCAAGTTGAAACGTATCAAATCTTTCTCCGATTCACTACGGCCATAAACTCCTGTAGTAAAGACATGTGAAGACATTAATCCCGGTTTCTCAGACTTTTAGAATAGAAAATGTTCTTATACCAGGAAATTAACATGAATGAAAACTATTCAAAGTCAGAGTCAGCATGACTCGCTGTGAAAACGGACCACTCAAATATTCATTTACTGCTGTCACAGTGTTATCCTCACTCTACTGAATTACTTCGTAGTTAGAATGATTTATTACGCTGTGCAACGAGTTCGTGACATTCTGGTCTTTAATATGGTTTTTGCAATGACAATGCGTATTTTAGTTCCTGTTCAACTGAGCATTTTTTGCAAAGATTGTGGTGTACAACTTGCCTATACCGACTCAAGATAAAGCTGTCTTGGGAACAAATTTGCTTGCTACTCATCGCCACAAGCTCTACTAGTCGTGCGCGCCGCTTCACTGGCATCTTTCTCTATTCGTCATTAGTGCATGAATAACAAGCGAAGTTGTTCCCAAAACAGCTTCATTTCAAAGACGGTATAGTCAAGCTGTATACTAAAGTATTCGCAAGAAAATGGGTAGTTGAACGAAACCAAAACCGTGCAATTTCATTGCAATAACCATATCGTAAAACCGGAACGGCACGGACTTTTTTTAGTTAACCTAATACACAAGAAAACAACAAACAAAGCCATGTGGATGTTACCAACCTCTCGAAAGTGACGACACTTCGAAAGCACAAAAATCTTGATCCGACATTTTTCCAAGATTAGGAAGATATTCTAAAAGAATTTTCAAAAGCAGAAGGCGTATGAGAACTTAGAGCCACTCGCACGTTCTTTCAATATCCTGACCTATTACCTATGAAAAAAGATTCAAAATCTCCTTATCGATTCATCCAACCCTCCAGGTACAATGACCATAATATTTTTTTCCAAGCTCCTAGTAGTTATTCGAGAGCTGAAATCTCGGCAATTTTAGATGATGTACTTGGCTTCCGAAAAAGATTTCTTAGAGCGCTGTAGAGGCAAATATAACATCATTATCACACTGGCCGCACGTTTTTGCTCAGTTATAGTTCGGTAATAGTCTCTAAAACAGACTTTATTAGTTATTTGATCGCAAAAATTTTGATTCTAAAAATTGGCTTTTGAACGATCTTCACAAAGCGCTAGAAGAGCGGAAAGAAAAATACGTTTGGCATGTAAAGGCTTGGGATTTATGGGCGAGTTTTTTGCAATACTAATTGGAAATAAAAGCCTAAGAATGCAAAACAATATAGTCTATTCTGCAAGTCTGATATAGAAAACCTAGAAAATTTTCAACGATCGAATTTTCCTCGCTTCGGCCCGAAGGCGCGTCGCGTTATTTGAGAGACATCATGATTTGCGTCAAATGGGGATCAAATTTCGTTTTCGCTACTGCAACGCATCAAAACAGTCTTTCCAGAAACTGAGTATAGTTTAAAAATCGCGAGACTTAAGGATTCGAATGGCCTCTGCGAGTTTGAGAAAAGCTGAAGAGGCCATGGCCTCAAAGGGTTTAATATTGAACTGAGAGAAAGGAAAAGTACTGAAAATTCTCATGTAAGAAAGGCACAGCGTACACAGCACGGTCATCGGATGTGATCCGATCCAAACTAACTCACCGAAATCATTCTTCGTCTTGGCAAGAATCGTTTTGAGTCGACGTGAGTTGCATAGTTCCATTTTTTGAGGCGAATACAGAAAGGTCGAAAGAGACCTTGATCTAAACAGAAAGCGGAATACTCGCATATCGCCTATCATGCACAATGATGATGACGATGAAGGTTGTAAGATTAGGCTAGGAGACGATATGGATGATGGGCAAAGTAATGTCAAAGAGCAATGCACCAGTACAGAGCTTATGTGGATGAGAAGTGAATATGAAAATTGAAATCAAACGCCAAGCATAAGAAGAAAAAACCGGACTCGAATACCAGTCAAAGGTTCTACGTTACTTCTTTCATACAACAGAAAGAACTGAAAACAGCCAAATTCAGAAGGGGACTACAAAATGAATGGCATGATTCAACTACAGATTAAGTATCTATGGATATCTCTAACTCTTCCGAGACCATGAACCACATTCTCTGCATATCCGATCGGCAACTCAACGTTCTGCCTATCTTCCCTCAATCTCTAACCCCCAACGTGCTGCGTCTGACAATGGTACGTTGGGGGTTGAACACAGAGGGAAGATGGAGCAGATCGTCCAGAGTTGTCATTAAGAGATGTAGAGTCTATGGTCCCGAAAAGGCTAGTGCACAGCTACACAGCGGACCCTTCCGTTTCTTTTTGTTTCTAGTATAATAACACCACTTCACCAAGTGCTGCTGTCGTTTCATGTATTCCGCATAGTTTAGTCTGACTATAGAAAAGGAAATTAAAAAATTTGCTCATTAAATTCAAATAATTCATGCACAGGAGAAGTATCAAGAGCGTAATCTGCTATTAAAAGGCTAGACCCACTTGTTTTTACCTTAAAGTTATTGGTACCTTTCTATTATCACGACGGATTTCTTCAACCGTTTTAGAACATAGTCCTTTTCGCTTTTTTCATAACGTCTTGGTAATCATTCGGTAGCTTTAATCTCAGCGATTTGATCACTGCACTTTTTTCTTTTTTTCTTTTTTCAAAGTCTTCTTAGAGTGCTGCAGCAGCGAAGATAGAACTGAGTTTCAAACTTGGAGTTCTTCGTTTGCACGACTGGGTTTTTAGACAGCTTTTCACCGGATTTTGAGAACTCATTCGACAGTATAAATCTCGATAATTTTAAGACTAAGCTCGATTTTTGAGCAGGTCTTCACATAGCGCTGTAAGAGCGAAAAGAAGATTATGTTTGACACTTAAAGTCATCGTTTCTCGGGACACCGGTCGTGCAGCGCGAGTCAAAGGTGGTGCGTGATTACTGTTCTCTAATTTGTGACCTTTTCTCGTTTTGGAAGAACTCTAGATAAAATAGTTGGTCCTGATACTCTAAATTTTCCTCTACACGTCCATCGTACATAGGTTCAGGTTTGGTAGCGAGTTTCTTTAGCAATATGACATGAAAATAAAAGCCTAAGTCCTTAGAAATAAAGAACAATCTTTTTCTGCAATTCTGACACCGAAAACCTGGAAATTTCTACGACACGGAGAACTTCCAAATAAAAAACGAAAATACGCGCGATTACGCGCACCGAGATATTCGTCGATATTCATGCTTTCATAGTTACTGAAAGTCCGGTGGAAAAGCTCCGCATAGTGAAAAAGGCCTCTGCAGAATCTGCGAGACGATAATAGAAAAGTAGAAAGTCATTTGATACGAAAAAGCCTAAGCATACGCCATTTCATCTAGTCTATCGGCTTTTTCGGTTTAATAGTAATCAGTATCTGAGAACTGAGAAAAACTATAAAATAGGAAGAGATTCATGGACAAAAAAAGCAGGACTACAATCGCCGTGGTGCTTATCTTTTTCAAAAAGGTAAGTCAAGAAGAGAATCGAACTAGAATAAGTCCAGAAGAGAATCGAACTAGAAGATCATTATCAATGTTGCTGACCATCTCATTGATAGAACAAAGGCTTAAAAAGGCATCAATAGCTCGCTTTCCTACTTCGGATGTCTTTGAAGTGTTTAACCTGGGAGAGCATAAGCTGGGGTCACGTAGTTACATGGTGAACTGTGAAGTTGATATAGGTAATCAACCAGAATTTTTTGACTGATACCTATACTTCGTGCCGCAAAAAAAGTGAAAACACACAAACACACTGGGGCCGCATCAGAGCAATGATCAGCGCCCCCCCCCCCCCCCCCCCCCTCCTTTGGAAAGGATGAGACGCTGATTGCTTCAACTCTCGCCCGAGGTTTAGTCCTTCAAGGACCAAATGGTGCGCTTCGTGGCGTCTCGCGGGAAAGCAGGCAAGCAGCCACACATGCATGCACAGGCATGTAGATGCCGCTTGTCTATCAGTAGTGGTCCTCAAGAAGTTAAAGCTTCAAATATCACTGAGTTTTATTGTATATGAACTTTATATTTCAGTTCTGAAGCAAGCATATAAATATCAAAGAAATAAATATATCTCAATTTCTTGAACCGAATATGAAATGCAATAATGTTGACTACGATGAGAAATCAAACGACTTCCATGTTTTAATAAAACATTTGAATCAAAGTAACAAAATCCGCAACCTGAATGGATAAGAGAAACGTCTATGAATAGAATAAATATAAAAGTCAAAGAAAAGTCAACCAGATCTGTGGCAATATATACTTACTTGGAAGGGCTGATTTGGACGGATTCCAATACGACTTCCTCTATACGTTCTGAAAGTGTTTTCACTGGGCTTCTTTCATTGCCTTCTACATTTTTCTCACTGGTGTCGTGGCACAAACTATCTGCATTTCGATGCGTTTCCAATCTTTCTTGAAGAATTCTTTCACTGCTGAAATCTCCCATATCTTTTACAAGAGTGATTGACGAGTAGGAATTGGACGTAGACGGTATTTCTATTGCACGATCGTTTCGAGAGCAGTCAGACGTCGAGGTGGACGGCGCAACGATGGCATCACTCTCCACATTATCAAGTATACTCGAAGAATGAGATTGCGTAGGATATCTGAACGAACACAGAACTGAAAACGATATACGACTTGTGAATATAAAAAAAAGTAGGGAGCAACTAACGTTTCCAAAACATCCGTTGCTGGTGAACTGGCCGCTGACGATGGACACTGGCGCTGGACATCGCCGCCCTCCGCGGCTTTCTCAACTTCTCCTTCAGAGACACCCAAGTCAAAAAACACTTCTCTCACCACCAGTCCGCTTTCGACAAATCTTTGGTCTTTCCGAAAGGAGACTACCTTCCTCGTCATCCCAGATGAAATGCAAAGGCGAGAGCGGTCTCAGCTGTTGGGAAGGTTTGCGATGCGGCGTGGTTTGCGGAAGTTTAGTGATTTCTCTTCGTTCATTGTGATTTCTACGACGATAACGGCCAGTTGTTAGTGAGTTCTTACGAGATATTCGGGGCGTTGAGTAACAGAGTCTCTTATTGGGAAGTGATTTCGACGAACTAGGAATTTCAGTTAGAAATTCCACGTCTTCTGGTGACTCGTTATCAGGAGTCCTTGAGGAAGAAACCAGGTCTATGACTTGGACATGGGAGGAATTGCCACTTTCAGTGGATAGAGCTTGATTTCGACTGTTACATGTAGACTCTGGAGTCTCCGTTCCCTTCTGCTTTTCTTTTCGAGGATGTGGTGCCGTCTTCGAGTTTTGTTGAATAGAATCGTTCTCTTTACGTTCCTAAAAGCAGTGAATCAAACACATTTAGAGCATGTACCACATATTGAGGAGAAAACTGAAATCACTGGAGATTATTGAGGACAAAGTTCTTTTCGTTACGATAGTGAACAACGTACATGAACAAAAAAGCAACCGAGCACCGCTCAAGCTGAAGATAAAAACGATAAAACTCTTGGCGTCGATCAATCTCTAAGGGATACGCCATGAGATCGATATTATTAAGCATCGTTATGGATGACTGAATGCATATCTGGCCTATGCAATGACTCATGGTGACCTAGTGATGCATTGAGTTACTGCTGCTACCCACACAGACAAGCCTGGTGCCAATTCACCGACCGGGGAACTGGAGGCTCGGTGATTCTAGAGTGCAGGATTGAACCATCGTTCATCGATTTGATGGACCACGTGTAAGTCACAGAGAACCTCTAACCACTGCGTCACACGCAATTACTAAGTCAAAGGTAATGATAAGTAAACTATTAGGTACTTGTTCAATATGAGGCGTCAAATGAAATACCGATATCATTCGCTGCTGAACAGGAACTTCTCATATGAGTGTTAGTGATCATTCGAAAGGTCAGAGTTCTGGCTAAAGCCTTACGTGGCCGGCTTTTTGAAAAAGCTTTTTTTTACATTTTTAAAGAATGAATCTCCTTGCGTCCCGACGCCCACATTTTTCACCGGACAGAGCTCGTTTTTCAACTATTAGTAATCATTCGACAGCCTACTGTTTGCGATTCCTGCGCTGTGCTTTGTTTTTGGAAAGACCATTTCTCTGCAATGCAACATGGAAAATAAGTTGAATTCACATACGCGAGCAAACGGATCTATAGACAATTCACGTGCCGGTCGGTGAGACGACTACGTGAAGTGCTGACGCGTTCCTTCTCTATACATTCATATGCTCAAAATCGATGATCATCTCGTGAAGTGCATGTGTCACCTTAGCGAGCGGCACTTGAATTAGCCAAAGACCCCTTTGTTCGTGTATATAAATTTAACTTATTTTTCCTGTTACATTGCAGAGAAACGGTCTTTCCAAAAAAGTTAGCATAGCGCTGAAATCAGCAAGCATTGCGTTATTGAATGATTACTGCTGGTCTTAAAAAAGCTCTGTCCGGCAAGAAATATGCGCATCTGAGATATATTTTGCGTGAATTATACAGCGCTATAAAAGGGTCTTTTTGAAAACCAGCGACGTCAGGTTGTAGCGAGAAATATAAGTTTTCGAATGATTACTAACATTCCCACGAAAAGTTCCTTTCCCGCAAATGAGGTCGGTTTTTCCATTTGACGCCTCATAATGGATAAGTACCAGTTGTTGATAGTAGAGATCCAGTTGACAGGATATAGTGTAAAGAAAGGAAAAATGTAGAGGAAAAACATGAACAAAAGCACAGTGAGAAAGTGACGACGTGAAAAGGACAATGGATGATAAAGCAATCGGTACGACTTAACTCCACCAGAAATCGCTTGATAGATCTTCTTCTAGCCTTCGCTACCGATTTCTTCAACCGCTCATGTTCGATTTCGTCGAGACTGTTCTCGCCACTTGATATCTGTCATGATCAAACTATTAGATTGAAAAGGAAGAGTAGTGAATATTGCCGTTGAGATATTCATGGAACAGGCACGTGTAGTACTTTCTATTGATAAAATTCTAGCTTCACTATATGTGTAAACGGGCGATAAACCCGCGTCACCCATACCGGCGGCGAACAAACCCGTTATAGGTTCGTTGCTGACAGTATGATAATTTATATAAAAGAAAGAATGGTAGCAGAGCATTAGGGTCGGTGATGTAGTCGTAGCAAGCGCCGCCAATGTGGGTAAAACGCGGGTTCAGATCTGGTCTAGGGTCAAGTGCTCTGTATGCCACTCAATATTTTTAGATGTTTATACTAGCCATCATTCCACTTCTAAAAAGCAGTAGAACAAGGATTTCTATGGAGCAGAGAAGACTTCGCAAAAATAGTTACAAAACCTTCAAACAAACCTCTGTCACAACAGAGGAGACTTTGGTCGGCTTATGAGATTCCGGTGGATCAACAGCTATCCCTGGAACATGGTAATTTTGAAGAGAAAAGGTATTTTTCCAGTATTTCGTCAAATATCTCACTTTTCTTTCTGATGGTGATCTTTTTCTTTTCCGATACCTGTTTTTGTAACGGTTCCCATCGCGCATTGCTGCTAGTAGGCATAGTAAAATATTCACCAAGAGAGCTCTGTTTTAACGATGACCTCTGAAGTTAATTCGATTGTGCTATAAGTGCATGACACCTCAGCTCAATAACTGGTATTTTCACTACAGAAAACCTTCGAACTAGTACTATAAAATGGGCGAAAGGTTAAAGAATAAAGCTCTTGGTATTGAAGAATCCCTGAGGGAATGCGCCATACCACTGTCTTCAACAAGAATCGTTAGAAGTCACTGAACGCCTATCGGGCCTTTACAATGACTTACCACAGTCTACTGATGTATCAAGTCACTGCTATTATCCTTTCAGACAAACCTGGAACCCATTCACACACCCCGGAGGAACGGAGTCTGGTGAGTCTTGAGGGTGGGATCGAGCCACTGACCACGTGTGCGTCACGGAGCACCTCTAACCAATGCGTTTCAGACGCCTTTCAGGAATGAAATAGCTATTAGTCACATGAATCAACCATGACAGGTCAAAAAAGAAACTTTGAGCACGAGATCACAGACCTGACTTGGGGAAAATCTGATGCTTTTGTCAATCAACGCTTCGGACGTCAGTGACTACAAACAGTAGAAAGCTCAGCAACCAACCTCAGAACGTGACTGATATGTAACAATTACTGCTCGTCTACGACGAATATAAATACGCACTGAAACGATCCAAAATGCTCCATTATCCGAAATACATCATCAGAAGTAGGGAGTGCGTCTGGCGCAGTGGTCAGAGGTGTCCTGTGATATAGATGCGGTCGATGGCTCGACCCCACGTCCAAGTCTCACTGCGTTCCAACCCTCTAAGGGTTGGTACCAAACTTCTCTAGGAGAATAGCAGCACTGACTTAATACATCGCTAGGCCACTGCGAGTCACCGTGAAGACTAGATTTGCATTCAATCACCTCCAACGATTCTAAATGAGGTTGAATGCATGGCGCATACATCAAGGATTGACCAAAAACGAAGGCTTTATCTTTTTATCACATGAAATAAAAAAAACAGGGTCCTCACATTGTGTACTCGCCCAGCGTTCTTACCCTGAATCTACTCATTTTCAAAAAAAAAAAAGTTTTTTAACGTTAGACAGCGATGAATAAAAAATCGATCCCTTTCGCTGCACAAGAACTTTTCATAAGAATTTTCGGAAGCTTAATCTCAGGCTGCAGCCCTACGTGGTCGCTTTCTAGAAGAGCACTTTTATGATGCTCTAGCATTCAGGATAAGACTATGTTTGACGCGTACCACCTGCTTTTCTTCTCAAAAAAATGGCCACGTACGGCCCTAGCCAGAGCCAATTGACTTCCGCAGACCCACGGACGTGTATGGCTCCACCGCCCCTGCCCTGCCCCCTCCACGTCTGTCTTTAGAGAACAATCTGCAATTTATAACAATAAGATTTAACAATCCGTAACATAACAACAATATATTTATATATGTATATATATATATATATATATACATATTTATATATAACAAATGGTGATAACTAGATTATATACAGTGATCGCTTGTGTTACGGTATTACTATATTAGATACGGTGTGATTTGGTGTGCCAGTGATTCGATTCGAGTGTATTGGTGAAAACAAAAATAACAGCAAAAAATCCACAATGAAGTGTTGTGGTAGGAAAGCGAACCAGCAACCTTCTTCCTCATGGACGAATGGCCGAGTAGCAAACAGGAGTGAGACAGACGTGACTGGAAGAGGCGAGGCAGGGACAGTGGAGCCGGACGGGCCCGTGGGTCCGCGAAAGTCAACTCGTTAAGCTTTCGAATGATTACTGACACTCTCATGGAAAATTCTTGTTCTTAAAAAGGGATCGGTTATTCATTTGTCGCCTAAGAACCAAAAAAAAAACAGCAGTGTCGTTAAGAGGGTTGTTAAATGAGATACCATCGCCCACTGAAAGGACTAGGACCCCTTAACCCGTTAGGTATGACAGGGACATGAGGCCAGCTTCTCCTCGCTCCCGCGCGGCGAGCAGTCTGTAGTGCCGAGTGGTCAGTGGAACTCGCCACTCGGAAGAAGACTGGTGGTTCGATTCCTGGCACGACGTTCAACGGCAGACTTGCGGTGTTATTGTTTGGAGTCGACTAGTATGAAAGATTCTTCTATTATCATCATAGCAAAAAAAAAAAGCTCAGTTGTTAAGAATTCTCGAAACAAATCGTTGATCCAAGGGGTAACAACGCATATCCAGCTTTTCCTTATACTTCTTTCGACGACGTTGTAAAAGTCGCATTCAAAATATACAGAAGAGGATGCAGCCAGTTTTGCATAACCTGTGGGTTGGTTCCGTTATAAGCCCATGGATCTGCCTTGTGTCTCAAAAAGTATTGAGTTGTTAACCCGTTCGGGGACCGTAGATCCACCTCCCTTGCATCTCTAACCCCCAACTTCGCAAGGCTGGACGGCCTGTTTCACCTCCACTTCATCTCTAACCCCCAGCGTGGGAATGCATTGGATGTATTATTGTTTTACTTCAATTGTATTATTGCTGTTATCTTCCTGTGTGAGTTATATGTAAATGTATTATGCTGCTATAAGTAGGGATAATAACGAGAACAATACAACTGAAATAATACAATGATACATTTAATGCGTTCCCACGTTGGACATTAGAGACGCAGCGGAGGTGGTCTGCAGTCCCGAAAGGATTAACAACCGAGCTTTTTTCTGTGATAACAAGTATTTCTTTGCAATAACCATTCCGAATCGACATCAAGCAAGAACGCCAAAAAATTGCTGTGAAATGTCGTGGTAGAAAATTAAACTAGCAACCTTCTTCTCTATGGCCCACAGCATCACTAACCATTCGGCACTACGGAGTGCTCGACGCGCGCGGCGATGCAAGGTTAGCGCCGTTCCCCTATCGTACCCAAAGGGTTAGAAACTTTCTAGCTGAGACTGCATCATTTCGAACTATGGACGAAAACACTATAGTCGGAAGACGACCAAAGTCTCGATAGACCCATCTAGTATCTAGTGTTTCAATGCCCTCATAACCCAAAACGATCGCCGCGGATGCCGAAACCCCAGAAGAAGAAAGAGTCTAAAGTGGGAAACCTTCACTTCTGACTGAGACTGTTGTTGTTGTTCTTGATCCGATGACGACTCTTCAACCTCAATGTTGAGATCTGTAGTGTCTATGGCCGGTGTCGATTGTTTCTTCAGCTTTTTCGAGCTTTTTCTCGAGCCCACCATGGCAGCCTCCAATACAACCGGTGGTATTATTGAGTCATTTGGTTCGTTGTCGTCGCCACTGCTCATACTAAAAGCAACAAACTATAGAAAATGACTTTCTTCTTGAGATAAAAAACCAGCTAAGTAAAAGGGTCTACGACCAACAAATGTCTCAAAACCGATTAGCTAACCTTTTGATTTAAGTGGCAAAAAACCAACAACGTAGATAAAATAAGAGATAAAGAGCAAGTGAAAGTCGTAAGATCGGACTTGACTGCAGAAATGTATAATCTATCTCAATTATCTAAGAGAGAGAGAGGCAGAGAGAGAGGGGCAAGAGAGAGAGAGAGAGAGAGAGAGAGCGAGAGAGAGAGACAGAAGACAGAACGAAGAAGTGGTAGTAAAATGTGAACGCGGGTTCGATTTCCGACTGGGATCAAGTTTTTGCATACTAGTTGGCATTCTCAGATCTATAAATGGTTCTTGTGCATTACAAAAAATGAATATTTGACCCATTCGCTGGACAAGAACTTTTCATAGGAGTGTTAGTAATCAATCGAAAGCTTAGATCTCTGGCTAGCGCGTACGTGGTCGGTTTTTTCGAAAGACCCTTCTGGAACGCTGTGATATTCAAATAAAATTATATTTCACATCAACTGCGCAAATGAACTCTTGAGGCTGAAAGCACGAAAAACACATGAACGCGTAGAGAAAATATTTTAGTATTAAAGTCAGACGTTTAGTCTGGAGTTTCCCTCGAAGCAGAGGAAAATTTTCTATTCCAGTGACAAAAATCTCACTTCTTCGAAGCGCCAATCGATCGATCGTGGTCGACTGCCGCATCGAATCGCGGCCAGCGGACCCCTTCCCCCCTCCCCTCGCACTATCCCGTAAACAAGCAAGCCGAATGTGTGAAACTCGATCTGATTTTCTCTGCTACACTGCAAAGAAACGCTCTTCCCGGAAAATAAGCACAGAGTTGGAATCCTCGAATCCTTCTCTATCGAATGATTACCAATAGTCTAAAGAAAGCTCTGTCTTGCGAGAAAAATGCGTATGTGAAATACACAGGTTCTCACACTGTAACAATGTCAGAAAAAAATTTTTTTTTGAAAACCGTCCACGTATCGCGCTAGCCCGAAATTTGAGCTTTCGAATAATTGCAAACATTCTTATGAAAAGTCGTTGTCCAGCGAATGGGGTCGAATATTCATTTGTCGCCTTATGATGGACAAGTACCTTATTAATCTTGGTCCCGAATGTCCTCATTTATAGAAAACGAGGTGAATGAGGCTGGAAAGAGGTTACATACGAAATGTAGGGAATACCAAAAGATCGACAGACCTACCGCACACTATCGCCGGCATTGTTCCCATCGTTAACCAATTTACTTCTTGACGAGCCAAAACGGAGGTTTTTACGAAGTTTCATGACCGAATTTGATAATTTTTTTTATATCAAAAATTAGCACAGACAATTTTGTATACTTCAAGCGATTTTTGAACGCTAGAGAAAAACAATATGTAGTTTTTTAAAACATTTTTGGCACTTAATAGATCCGTTGTCACAAAGTTTTTTCACTGTACGGATCCCAGTAATTCTAGCATTCAATTCGTTAATCTGTCTTCTTCTTGAACGCCGTCGTCGAATACTGGTTGAGCACGTCTCCTAGCAATCTCAACGATAGCCTGGCTGTGGCGCTTCGCAGGGCGTTCTTCTTGTTGACTGCCGGAGAGAGTTGGAGGAGGGCGGAGGGGGGAATGGAACTCGGCTCCACAGCGCCAGAAAGAGCATTGCAACCACTGGGCCACGGCGCCCCGGCCAATTTTCAAATAATTGTCGTCACGAATATGGTAAATTACAATGAAAATCACTTTGACCATAGCGGTTTATAGTTTCATGTTCCTTGGTTTTTTCCACGACTCTTCCTTCCAGAAAGCTGAGCTAAGAGTCAAGCGTACCAGGAATGACCGTCGTCTTCCAGCTACTACTAATCGCTAGGCGTTAATCTCCCTCCGATTCACATGGATCGGCGACTGCTCTAATGTGGTGGCGACTTGACGAAGTCTTGGCTAGGCTAACTTTCGCTAATAGCGTGAGATGAAAAAATATGCAGATTGCACTCATCGCTTGATTGAGGCTCTGTCTACCTCATGAATGTCGCAGAATACTGATCAATCAGGTCTCCTCGTAATGTCGAGGATAGCCTGACTCTGGCATCCATGGGTTGTTTGTTATTGATTCCGAGAGTGCATTGAGAGGTTGTGAAATCAGCTGCTGGGGGTGGAGCTCGACTTCACGCGCTCCGTGACAAGCATCACAGTAACTCGGCAACGACGCCGCCATATAAGTGACAAGAGAGTAGTTAATGACAAAGATAATGGAAAATAAGCGAACTGAGTAATAAATATAAGTAAGAACAACAAACCAAGTAAGTGATGAAAAAAACCAAGTAAGTGATGAAAAATGCAGCAAAAACAAGTAAAATGATAAGAACACTATGATTGCAGTGTATGACAGTAAATGGTTTATTATCACAACAGCGACACAAAACTCGACAATAAAGGATAAAGGATAAAGCTCTCGGCGTTGATCAATCCCTGAGGGATGCGCCATGCATTCGACTTCAATTTTTAACTGCGTTTGAGGTGATTGAGTGCATATCTGGCCTTTACAATGACTCGCGGTGGCCTCCGGCTGAACCGAGTCAGTGCTGTTTATCCTCCCAGACAAGTCTGAGACCTGTCTGGTACCAATTTACCGACCCCGGAGGGATGGAAGGCTTGGTGAGCCATAAGCGCGAGATCGAACCAATGACCTCGTGTGCGACGCAGAGCACCTCTAACCACTGCGCCACATGCTCGACAATATGAAGTGAAAATGGAATAATATAAAAATTACATAATAAGTGAGGAAGAAAGGTGGAGATATAAAAGTAAACGCTTTTTTTGGTAAAAAAAAATATCGCAAGAACCTCGTATTATTCGGCCGAGTTAGAACGAAATGCGGTCACATGCATGGAGGGCCACCATGTCGCTTAATTCTGTGAATTTTACCACAAGTAAGAAAAACAACAACAAAAAAACGAGAGGAGAGAGAGCAGCGATTACTGAAGACCTTACAGTTTCGAAAAACCCGGAGGGATGGGTTTGAAATACGTGCGAAGCTGCGAAATACACAAACGACATCGTAAATTACGCGCAAATCTTTCTCTTCCCGCTCTTGACTTTTCCTTGGTTTTCAAATCATTCGCTTTTTACCGTAGCTTCTTTTCTAATAATTTATGAGTCTGTATTGTAATATGACTCGTAGGAGGCAGAGAGAGAAAGAGAGTAAAGGGAAAGCGAGAAAGAGAGAGAGAGAAAAGGAGAGAAAATCGGAGAGGGAGAGATCGCGCGCCGCAAATTTGAATCGTTTTTTTTTAAATCTGAATCGACCCGATCTCAGATCTACCCGTTATGCATTCGATTCATTTCCACACAACCGTCATCGACGCCGAAGGTTTTCACCTGAGGATCGGTAGCGTGTCGCTTGTGAATGTCGGCGAATGGCGGTCGATTCGACTTTTTATGAAATTCTTTGATACCCAGACTAGAGCTGTCTCACTTAGATTACATTGGTTCAAACTACTCTCAGGGAATTCTGACAACTCAGTGATCTCGGGAGCATGAGAGGTTTGGTGAGCCGGGAAGCGGGATCGAACGTCCTCCGCGTTTGTCTTGATGAACGACATCAGTACCACTGCTCCTGTCGCCTAATCTATTCGGTCTTCGCATAAGTTTTGCCACTAGAGCAATAAATACCAAATTTATCAAGCAGAAGTGAGTGAAGTCGTACACTATCCAGAGTATGCGCCATCATCCTGAACACATTTCTGTCATCTCTCAGGCAACAAATCAGTATCGCTTTGTGCAGAAGTTTTTGAGTTTTCTTATAGTCAGAAAATCATCTTTGAGCCACGCATGTCATGTGGTCTGTTAAGATGGTCTGACTCATGGACCCCAACACACGTGTTTCGGCCGTGCGGTCTCGTCAGTCGGGCAGAACCCTTCGTTTTTTAGACAATCCTCTGTGTATGCTCCAGTCTCCACAAAAAGAGTCAGCGACGACGAACGTTTTACAATCTATGTCCAGTGAAAATCTTACCGAACATAGAGCAGAGCGTTGTAAACTCGATTGTTCTTGGCTAGTATATTTAGTACATCATATCTTTCGTTTCGAGTGTTTGTTCAAGATCACAGCTCAAATTTTAGTATTCAGATTTTTTTCTTCTAGTCCCAAATTGTCCATACTCGCCGCATTACGGCCACTTAACAAAGCCTTGATCGCACTTTGCTGCTTTACGAGCACGAATTGAAACGCGATGCACAGACCGCCTTCGAGAACATCAGAACCGTGCAAAGACTCAAGGATTTATGTCCAGGCGAACAGCGTTTCGTTTGTTTGCTGAATTTCGCTCCGTTAGCATCAACTTGAAAGACCAGCTGCGCTCCGGACGTCCACGCGAAGTTGATCGAGAGGCCGTCATCGAAGCAGCTGAAGAGAATCCGACTTTGACTATCGAGGAGTTGGCCGACGATTTTGACTCTGATTATGCGATAATCAGCAGAACGATATAATTATTTCAAAATACCAGCAAAGATTAGTCGAGTGTACAAAACTGCCAATCTAGTGATTTTCACTTGACGACAGTGTAAAAAGTCGTGCGTCGTCGCCTACTCTTGATATGGGGACTGGAGCACCCAGTGAGGATTGTATAAAAGACGAAGGGTTCTGCTCGACTGACGAGACTGTAAGGTCGGAACACGTGTATCGGGCTGTACAAGAGCCCATTTAACAGATCACATGACATGACTCAAATAACAATTATGAGATATATTGAAATTTGAGCGTGGTTTAAAAAAAAACACTCGAAATGAGCGGTATAATCAGCAGGATATCGAGCAGAATATTGGGTGATAAATTTGTTATTTATTGCTCTAGTGCCAAATCTTTTGAGAGGACCTAATATTTGCATCGTACCACGTGACAAATGAGGCCATAATATTTGTGAGGGGTTAAGGACGTGGACACGATGGAGCACGTAATTCTGCTTGGCTACTGCATGGGACGACGTTTAGCTATATTTATTATCTGCTGGTTTTTTTTTGGGGGGAATGAACGATGTTATTTTTGCGATAACTAAAGGATCTGGTTACACAGTTCAGTATCCGTGCATTGCATGTATATCTGTAATTCACTATAAAAGGTTGGAGTTGAAACACCACTAAAGTATTATTCAGAATACGTATAACCCGTTCGAGAAAGGTTTTTGCATATTTCCACTGCGCAATAGAATTTCTACCGTCCTACATCTTTTAGAACATCTATAGTGGTATTAGCTGACTGCAAAATGCCTAGAGAAGGTCCTGTACGTCAAATATAACATAAATACAGAGGTTTCTGTAGAGGTCATTCTGGCTATGACGTCCACTTACAAAGAAGTTCTATAGAGATCACGTCGACACCTAAATGTTGATAAAAAAAGTCAACCACAACGTGCGATGAAAACGTTATCGTTTTTTTGGTTTTCATATGAAACTGAAACTTCTTGCTGTTGATAACAACCTCGGCTGTTTACGAGGTGTTGCCAGTTGAAGTGTGAAAAGTCATGTAGAGGAACAATTTCACCGAAAGAAATATATCCTATAGCAAGGAATAGCTATCTTGTGAATTCCAGAGTTCGCGTTTGTTCAGTCTCGGATGTTTCTGCACATATGTACAGTTTTCGCCACATACTTCAACTATTCATCCGGCATTCCGCTCTTTGAAGTCTTCCATTTTGTGGCTGAAAATTTCTATTTTCTCGGACGAATCAAAGTAATCGAGCTGAACAGCAGAACGATGATCTCAGAAGACCAATTTGTTGCTTTTATTAGTTGCTGATTACAAATAAGTACTGATTTCATCACGCATAAAAATTTTGTTTGACAAAGACGTTGTGTATGATGACTTGCCGTGCGAAACCACTGGCCCTAAAAGGGTGAATTAGTTCCTGAACAATGCTGTAGTATACAGCTCAGTAGCACCTATGTTAGATCAACATCCAGTCAATGTCTCCTATGGATTAGAAGTGGGGCTTATTTGTTATTGTGAGGAATGTCTCGTAAGTACCTACAAATTAGCCGAAGGTTGATGACTACGATGGTTAGAACAACGTTCTCTATCCCAACTCATTTAATTCTTGCAGCGGTAGTTGTGAAGCTCGTGGTCGAACGTTGTCACAAGAGATAAGCTTTTTTCGCTTTACAGATTTCAATCGGAATTCATTTTATTTGACCGCCTCTTGCGGTGGCATAATCTTATAATATACTCATTAATGTAGACTGCTGTGCAAGAACATTTACGTCAGCCGGGATTCCAACCCAGACCTTACTCTTTCCGGGAGCGTGTGCTGAACCGTGCACCTCCCACGCTCGTTTTGCACAGCACTCTTTCTACGCTTACAAATTTCAAATACATACGCCGGAGTTAAGGCACCATTTCATTGACCTGACTACCCTATGAAACAAGGAAAATCATCATAGCTACTTTCTGTGCAACGTTCAAATCTCCCCGTTGATTGTCGCATAATATCGTTTAGAATTTTTCCTTCATACTAGCCAGCACCAATGGGTCCTCTTTGCCTCAAGAATTCCCTGGCGTCGTATTTTTTTCTCTAGGAAATTCGTGAAGAAGCCTGCATAGATCACTAATCGCCTAAATATGGCTCATAGTTGCTCTCGCTCTCCTCCACAAACCTTGTGAACCATTAGGGCATGGTGTACCAATTTTGCAGTGTATATTCCACCCTTATAATTTTTCATTGAGTGGTGGCCTATTCGAAGGTATACCAATATTCGGCCCTCAAAGCACTTTTCAAAAAATGTCTGAAAAATTTTAAAAAGCTGGATACTCAAGATTGACTTTCTACTAAATTTGTAAGGACATAAGGCTGTTAACAGGATTTGGACCTTAGAAAAACTAGAGAACCCATAGATAATAAAACGAATCTTATGAAGGCGAAACCGCCGAAACATCAGCCACTGTTGTACTGAATAAATCTTGTTAAGTACCTGTGTCTGTTGAGTAAGAAATAGTGAATGACTGGCTAGACATAAAACTCGGGGTACAATATCACTGAGCTTCTCTTAAGTATACAGTGAGCAAAAGTGCAGTCAGTCGGCAGATTACTTGCTGGTAAAGTAAAAAAAATAACCTGGTGAGTTTTTTTTTTGACGGCGATCTTGGCAATTTTTCTACATGTCTCACTCTGATTTTGAAATGATTACGGAAATCCCGCTTTCCATAAACTAATCATAGGCAAACATACCACCAAAAAGATAGAAAATGCCGCGATAACCGTTTCCTCTAATGAACTTGGCGCACAAAAGCTTTTTCAATCTGAATTTGAAGTGATGAGTTTTGATTCTTATTCGGTTCTTCTCAATAGCGACTTGCTATTAACAAAGTTTTTATGTGAATATTAGGCCTATTGAAACACTTGTTTTTCTTTTAAAGATTTATCTACTCGGAGTTAGCATTACTAGTTGGAATTTTGTTTATTTGACAATGACAGTGTATTCCTATTATTGCTGATGAGAAGGTATCACCAAAAAAAGAAAATGTCAATAGAGAGTGAAACATAGAAGGGGCATGACAGCATCACGATACTGAAGTAGAAATAAGATTTTTAAGGAGAATATTATTACGGAAACTGCTCATAAAATCTTCTGCACCAGATATAATCTCAGATGGCGATAGCAAGGATCCTGAACATTTTTACTTGCCATAAGCACACTGGAGATGTTCTCATCTGTCGAACATTTATGGTCCTTGCTCCGGATTTGGGAAACCGTTGTTTCTCTTGAGACCTAAAACTTTTTCTTCAAGTTTTCAATTATTCTCCTCAGCCTATCATGTATTATTTCCACCAACTTTTCATTTTCTACATTTACTTCCGTTTGTCGCATAGCCCATGTGGATATGTTGATCGGATCCCAACACTTCGTTCCCAGATGTGCAGCGCAAGTAATTAGGCCTGGAGCATTGTGGAACTCGTGTTCGCGTGCATTGCACAACATCTCTAATCACTGCTACCCGCACCCATAACAATAATTTGATTCTTTACTCCCATAGTACAGAGTCTGTGCGACATTCGATAGCACTCCACCTAATTAGGATTTTGGATTATGTGAGACTACAGGCACCTTGTTAGTAACGTCGTAAATTCTAATGATACTATTTAGACAAATCAACTTTATGAGCGGGAATCCATAATTTGTAGTTGTACGCTAAAATCGCCCACTGTACCCTCTTGGAAATGCTTTTCTTTTGTGTATGGAACGAATCTTATTGCTAACTAGCACCCGTTGAAAGTGGGATGGCTGACTTCTGCGGTTCGCTGCGACTGTCGCCCTTCAGACAGCTGACATCGTTTGAGGGCCAATTTGAAGCTATGTATCGCTTTGTCTATAGATCTCCCCTCATTGTCTCTATTAGATTCGAAGCGAATTAATTTTGGATGCAGATCATTTCATTTCATGTCATAATGTCCCTCCTCTGAATAGCAATAGAAAATCTACCCTAGGTGTTCATTTAAGAAACAATTTCGTATTGGGTCACATCAATTTTTTTCTTTATTATTTTCTACCCCTTTAACTTTGTTTTGAATCTGCAGATGTTCGATTATGTGGATATTTGACCAAAGACTGCTAACAGCAGCGTGATTTGAACAAACGTATATAGAGGCTAGTTGTAAACATTATCTAATGCTTTTATTTCATCATAGCAGGATCTGATGTGCAATACAGCCTTAACAATGCTCAGAAGCGAGCAGAACCTGGAACTTGAGTTATTTTGAACCCGCGATTACTGTTTCCAGAGTGTCGCGTGCTATTCACTACACCAGTGCGGTTCTCGCTCTGTCTTTCTCTCAGCTATGTTTTGACCATAGCAGTGCTTTCAAGAAACACTTGTCAGAAGGAACTATTCGGGAAGATCGGCAATGAACCTAGTTAGGATGAATTTAGAAGACTGAGGTAGTTTCGGGATTGATTGTGCTTCCAAGCGTTTCAGTGTGATTTTGTGCACTTGTGTATATGAATGTTTAGCTAGTGAACAGTTGTTTAGCGTTACTACAACGAATTGCAGCGATCGACTTCCCTCTTCACATTGCTGTCCATCTGGCTGCAGCCAGCACTGCCGACCAAAGCCCTGTCACCTTTAAGATTTGATAAAATTTTTCCTATGTATTTCTGTTCGTTTTTCAAGAGCTTAACACTAAATCATTAACACCTAACTATGTAACAAGGAAGTTAAGAAAGAGGTGTAAATGCACATACACGTCTCTGCATTCTTAATTAATTTTCATTCTTAATATAAGCTATCAGAACGAACTCCTCGGGCGAGGGTTCCACTAAGTCAAAGTTGAGAATGAGATAGTAAAGACCGAGCGGTTTACTATTTTCATCGAGAGATACCATAAAATTCGTGCTAGAAATATGCTGTATGCGGTGAATGTTGATTTGGCTCTAAGCTAATCGATTGTTCGTTGTCTGCAAGTGAAGCGATAATGGAATATTAGAATCCCGAATTGGTCTGGAAAGCACTGGCATGATAAGCATAACGTTCCGTTGAATCGTACACTTTTACGGGAATGTTCGACTTTCATGCAAAGTGGAAAGTCTCATAAAATCAGAAGTTTCAACATGTCATAAATAAAAATCTTCGATAGGACATCGTGTTAGAACTTGTTGCAATTTTGTAAATACGCCGAAGGAGACAAAAGTTCGCACTGATTTTGAGACACAGTTTTTTGAAGTATTTGAAAATCGGATCATATGTGTATACCATATTCAATCATTCCCAAGTTTCGTCCATTCATTATTGCATTCGTACTTCCAGTTGTGATATTCATGTTCATGCTCTCTGTCTCGTGTTGCTCTTCGCCTTTGCATTATATATATACATATATATATATATATGTATGCATATATATGCGTACATATTCGTATATATGCACGTACATATATGTTAAAAGACAAAATATATACATATATGTATATATATATAATGTATATTTGTATATTTTTTTTTGAAGTATTTGAAAATCGGATCATATGTGTATACCATATTCAATCATTCCCAAGTTTGTGCACACATATTGTGCATATATGCGTAAGGCTTTCAATGTCGACGCCTTCAATTCAAAATCATGAAGAATAGAGGTAAATGAACGCATTTGTGGTCGGTAGAATGACCTGTGAGATCTGCTAGATGTGTCAAATGAGTGTTTTTATCACTTCAGGCGGTTTGGCGCTCGCTGTAGTTAGGCCCCGAGAAGGGCTTGTTTAACTTATGGTATGTGTTGGAACCATCGATCATTATACTGCACACCACTTCAAATTAGAGTGAATTTCGTCCAACCCTTCGTTTCAACTCAAAAATCTCTTGATTACTGTTAGATTAGGCACCGTGAAAAGAATATAGCTAGACTTACATAATATTCTTTGTGGTCTTTGGGTTTCTCTATCATTGCATAATTCTATTAAACTCAGCCATTTTGATGAATACAGATTATCAAGGTCAATCTTAAAAGTTGAGTGCAAAGATTCCAACTCTAACTTTAGTCCGATCAATTCTTGTAGCGTTCAACATTAAACCAGTCTTCTACTCCTTTCGAAAGTGAAGCAAATATCACCAGATCTGAGCGACACCTCATCGATAATACCATTGCTACCACGTGTTTGGGCTTTGAATGTTTTCATAGGCTGATAAGCATCTTCAAACATCTTCACATTAAGATAGATTATTGCTAATTTTTTGCAACAATAGTTCTGATTACACTTCTGATCATTTTGGTCAGTCCACTTTTGTTACAGGGGCGGATAGCTCAGGGATGCTTGTCATCACCAATACGTTGCTTTTTCGATCTTACACCTAACTCATGAACCCTCTGATTTCTTTGGAGTTGTGAAATTGGAACCAGACTCGTTTGAGAGAAGTTTACGCCTTTCATTGCAAGTGGAAACACTTTTGCCTGGTTATCAGAGGTGAAATTGGAATCAGACTTGTTTGAGAGAAGTTCACGCTTTGCAGTGCAAGTGGAAACACTTTTGCCTGGTTATCGGAGACTTCAAGGGAATCGGCTCGACCATCATTCAGCTACTTTTTCGACAAAGGGAGCATCCCATGTGTCAGCTGAACCCTCACATTGAAATTTCAAAGACCTTCGTAAATTATGGATGCGAGGTAAAGAATCGAATTCAAAAAGTGATGAGAGTCTCCACAGTAGTTATGAACTAGGGCCATGTAAGATAGGAAATAAATTTGGCTGCAAACACCCAATATTGTCGCAAAGTTATCAAAATGACTATCCACCCGGAACCGCTTCTTTTCCTTTGCAGCTTTTTGAAGTTGTAACGTTAGTGGAGAATACGAGGGGATTGTGCAACACCTTGTCGAAAAGCTGAGAACACCAATCGTTACTGGATCTCTTCTTATCGTTATGTCTTCAAAGGTTGCAGAAAGTTATCTAAAATCCGGCAAAAGCTCATCAACAATTTGATCTGGCTGTGTCTTTCTACAGTAGTTCAGAAGGCGTATAGCAACGCCTTCAAGGTTACAATGATATCGACAAGGCTATTTTGGCATTTTAAACTCTTTTTGGACCACTATACATGCAAAGAGATTCGCAAACGGCACGCAAGTTTCGTTATTTGATTTGCGCTCTTCCGTTTTGAATAATAGCTAGGCTTCTTGCTTCGCATTGATGCTTCCATATTTTTACCAAAATATAGCGCAAATCTAAAGCTTACAATAACTAGCAATGAATACCAATAAAGCTACTGTTCAGTTCAAGAACGGACTAACTCCTCCGAGTGCAAAACCTAGTCTTCTCTTCGTTGTTACAGCACTTTAAGAAAGCTTTCTATTGAGTAAACTATGGCCCTGAAGTTGCCGTTTCGCAGGTTATCGATTGACCAATAAAAGTCTAGTGAACTACTTTGCACAGCGAAGAAGACCCTCTATTCAATAGTGTGTCCTAAACAACACTGAGGGTTAAGCAGGTAATGACTGCATGGGAACGCCTCTAGCACAGCAGTTGGAAGATGTGCCCTGCATCAGGTCCGTGGTTGTCAGTTAGATCCTTGCCCCAGCTCACCAAGCCTTCTAATCTTACGGGGTCGACAAAATGGCACCATACTTGCTTAGGGTATTAAATGGATTAATCTGATACATTAATCGGGCACCGTATGTGATTGTATAGATCATGTATGTATACATCCACATTAATGATACTTGTTGGAATCGAATACATGGTGTTTCCTTGAGCAATTAAGCAGCGATGATGATTTCATACTTAATCGCTTTGAAAACTACATCTTTATTCCTACATAATCCACTTCGGACATCATGTGGTAGCATATGGTGCGCACATATTCGAATTTCCATTTCTATGCGGACCCATGTTTTCTAAAAATTAACATTTCTCGTATAACTGCTATTGTAAATCTTTGATCAGCGCGTAGTTTTGAAGCTCGACAATCATTAAATATGTGTGGGCCACACCGAACAATAGAATTGCATTGTAATATGAGGACAAGAGTTCAGAAAAGTAGGTATTTGACTTGTTACCACAGTTTTGTTAGTGGAGAATCAATAAGCGCAAACAGCGTTGAAGTCAATCAATTGACATGACACAGTGTAATTTTCGTAGTAAGAACATCACGGAAATTCAATTCCCTTCATCATCATTCCGATGAAATTTCATTCGGTAGCGTTTCACCATTAACGAGAATAGTTATGAACATTGATCAATCATGCACGCTCCATTTTATTTCTCCCTATACAAGTCGTTCGACAGCAACAAAAACGATTCAGTGGAGAAATTGTATATAAAGCCTAAAGCTTCAACCATTTCTGATCCTCAAATGATTGCTGACCAAATGATGAATGCATGAGTCCCAACTGAAGTCAACGGATTCTTTTCAATACCTGAAAATCTGTAAAGGGCATTTAAATATTTGCAACGATCTGGAACACTTTTGAAGGGACAAATCAAGCATAAATGGTGCATTTCACATTCAGCGTAATTCTCTACTCTCATTCTTCTTACGGATATTGCGTTGTTAATCTCGAATATATGCATTTTCATAAGTTCTTCATATAGAAATAAGCCAATGGTACTCGTTTACCTGTCGTCTCGTTGATTTTCAAGGGACTTGAACAAGCGTCAGTGGACTTTTATTTTTCCGTGCGGCCTTCATAAGTACGCCATTTGGTTTATTCAGTGTAGAATTCCGCTGAGCCCTACATTTTTATCAGGGATTCCTCAAAGAATGTTGGCTAATGAGTCAGTGATCTTATCAGTAGGTGATTGACATGCCAAGCAATTCAATTAATAATGGTCCTGTAGATCTGCTGTCTTTTGAGCGCATCAAATCTTCATATCACTTGATTTTCGATAATCTGGCGTGTAGAACAACATCTTTCACTTCTGATCGTTGCCATAACTAGCAGCTTCGGATCTTTTCTATCACTTGGGAGATACGGAATACTCCTTCCAGTGACTTTTCAACTGCGCGTCCGATAACAGTAATTGATACTTCATCCTGCTAGCGTTAAGAGACATTGCTCAGTGTCACTGTACATCTGTAACTCACACGTGGCCGAAAAAATTTTAGCTCTTTTAACACTGAACTGACATATCCTCGTCAATAATAGTCGACACTGTGTCTTGGAATAAAACTAACTAAAGTCTAAAGATGTTTACCAAATAGTCTTTTAGCTAATTTGTTGAAATGAAGTTTTAGTTTCGAGAGCAGCGAAGCAATTTATTTTGTTTTTACACCGAAACTAAATTTACAAAGAAATTAAGCGAACAGAAATTTGCCTAACGGGCTACTCAGTTTCTCATTTTTTTGGAGTTTTTATCAATTCAAACTTTAAAACCTTTTCATATTATTATCGGAAATAGCGTTTAAGAAGTATATACGCTCTCGGAATGGTAGTCTTAACGCCAGTGAGTGTTGTTGGAAAAGATTGAGCAGTTATGCAAAAAACTATCGTGTTCGCAAGCGTTTGATTGACTTCAGCGTAATTTATCAGTATATTTTTAGGTAAATTTGTATTTCACATGACCCTTATTCACATTTATTGCCTGATTCTCAGCACTTCCTGCACCTACTCTGTTTTCTCGCATACATCATCGACGAAGCTCTTCGAGATTTTTTTTGTGTTGTTGCGGATAGTGATTGAGAAGTGTCTTCTCTATGAACGTCGTTTGATGGTCATTCATTTGAATCGAAATGGAGTTTTGGAGTAGTTGGGACTAGAGCGCTCTCACTTGGATTATAGGGAGTGTGTGCTCCCAAACTTGTCTGCTATGAATTTCCGACTGCGCAAGGGCGAGGTCTTGGAGAGCCTGGTAACCAACACCGTTTCGTTGTCGATTGGCATCAATATCACTACTCCATCCGGGCCCTGTCCACTTTTAACAATGGCGGCTAACAACATAAATATTACAAGTGAAAAAAGCCCATAGGTGATATAAATTATGAGAAAATTCGAGAAGGAGTGACGCTCAAACGAAAGCAATCAATGTTAACACAACTGCTGCTTTCGTAGTGACTGTTTTGAGTACAGTAAAATTTTTGTTTGAAATATGAAAATTTTGCTGATATCCGATAATTGCTTTCCTAATTATTCGTCCAATTTTTTGAGTAGAATAATGGAATTATGAAATTATGTTCATTTCAGCGCATTTTCTCTTGAGATATATTTTCTTCCTTTTTCTTCTCTTATTTTTCTTGAGTTTATCACACTTTTTACTCTTCTAATTTCTAATAAAGTTTCCAATGTTTTTGATGAAAGTGCTACTGAGCGTAATAAAATGCTCTGTGGCAGGAGAAGAAGTACTGGCTTAGTTTTCTAACGCTAATCTGCCATGATTACACCGACTCTGGGGATTTTCCGGACGACAGAATGTCAGCGTGTGTAGGTAACGGATTAACAATGTTAATCTGTTTTCATGTTTTGATATTGACATAGCGTCGTTGTTTGGTTCAATTTTCAAGACCTATCTCACTCTATTGAAACATTTTCATTGATATATTTAAGAATGCTGAGTGATGTGCCAACTCGGAACCTCAAGCAAGAGTTGAAACCGCGTTTCACCCATCTTGAGTGCGCCTGCAACCACCACAACAGTGAGACGCTTGCTCTGTCATCAGTCTATTATATGCTAGACAAGGCATCAAAGCTGTCAGGAACCAATCGTCAATGGTCTTACCAGCATGCATCGGCATTAACAGTTAAGCTGGCAGTTACTGATATATCTATGCATATGTACATATGATATATATATATATATATATATATATACATTTATACGTATATAACATGTATATATGTATTTATAAACACACATATGTATATATATACATGTATATATGTATATATATATACATATGTGCATATATATACATATATGTGTATACATACATCCTTTCATTATTATTTGAGCCAACCTGTCAAGTGTTCTGGTAAGGGTTCTTTTCAGCACGATACACGTGTTTCGTTTTAACAGACTCGTCACTCGGGCAGAACCCGTCGTATTTCGATCTTTTTATTAGTCAGTTCTCTCGGAAGCCTGCTCTCCCTACAGAGAGGTATCAAAGACGAACATTTTACACTCTATGTCAAGTGGAATTCTTACATAACACAGGGTGTTGTACAGTCGATGTTTGGCTGGTATTTTTGTCACATTATATCTTTATTTCGGTGTTTTTTTATGACCACGCTCACATTTCAATAGATCCTTTCATTATAATTTGAGCCAGCATGTCATGTGGTCTGGTAAGGGCTCTTGTACAGCCCGATTGGGCAGAACCCGTCGTCTTTGGATCTTCTATAGGAAAACACGTGTATCGGGCTGTACAAGAGCCCTCACCAGACCACATGACATGTTGTCTCAAATAATAATGAAAGTATCTATTGAATTAGAGCGTGGTCTTAAAAGAAACACTCGAAATAAAGGTATATATATACACATATACATATACATATACTTCCGACCTACGTCAACGATCAAAAATCAGAGACGCCGTTCTACACGCCAGGATATCGAAAATAAGGTGGGCCGGACACGTGATGCGCTTCAACGACAACCGATGGACGAGAGCCGTTACCGACTGGATTCCTCGGGACGTCAAGCGCTCTAAAGGAAGACCACTGACCCGTTGGTCCGATTTCTTCACGAAAGCGATGGAAGAAAGATATGATGCTCAGCAAATTCCTAGAGCAAGGAGGACCCACTGGGCTACTCTTGCACGCGATAGGGAAAAATGGAAGAGTTGCTGGTACCCGCTCGAGTCACTCGACGATCAACGGGACGACAGGTGATACAGGTGATACATATAATCCAAAAGAGGTGTCTGTTTCTTCCTGAAGTCACCAAGAAGCATTGTCAAAATGTTCTCAAGTAGTCACAACAGAGGTGGTGCAGAGATCAGTACAGGTTCAGCATAATTTTTCCTTTTATCTAAGCTACTAAATAATCAGATATATATATATATACATATATATATACATATATATATGAATAAATATGCTACATATATATACATATATATATAGATGCATAGCCGTTGCGCGCATGTGGCGCAGTGGTTAGAGGTGCCCTGCGTCGCACAGAAGGTCACTAGTTCGATCTCGCGCTCATGGCTCACCAAGCCATCCATCCCTCCGGGGTCGGTAAATTGGTACCAGACAGGTCTCAGACTTGTCTGGGAGGATAGGCAGCACTGACTCGGTTCAGCGGGAGGCCACCGCGAGTCATTGTAAAGGCCAGATGTGCATTCAATCACCTCAAACGAAGTTAAAAATTGAAGTCGAATGCATGGCGCATCCCTCAGGGATTGATCAACGCCGAAAGCTTCATCCTTTATCCTTTATATGCATAGCCGTTACCGACTGGATTTCTAGGGACATTAAGCGCTCTACAGGAAGACCACCGACCCATAGGTCCGATTTTTTCCGAAAGGTGTAGAAGGAAGGTATGATGCTCAGCGAACCGTTAGAGCGAGCAGGACCCACTACTCTTGCACGCAATAGGAAAAAATGGAAGTGTTGCTGATACCCGCTCGAGTCAATCACTCTGATAAACGAATGCCACATTAATAGTAGCACTTTACTTTCGACATTAATTTTTTTTTACTAGATCTGATTCTATTACACGAAAGTTTAATAGTTTCAATTTTGTTACTATTTTTTCAATATTTACACAGATTGGTAACACGCGAGCAAGTAATGGAAAAGGTTTTAAGTTGTCCTGTCCTAAATACATGATTGACCATAAAGTGAAGATAGCAGTAAATGTATTCAATTCGTTATCCGAAATATGAGCTGAATTAAGCACCATCTAAGGGTTCACAAGTCAGCGTGGTGTGGTTAAGATAGTAATTTGGACAATTCTATCCATTTGCAAATGAAATGGGCTTGAAAAATCTCTTTACTTTATCACTCTATCTGACCAATAACAATATTTTTATCGAATGGGCGTTAGTACTTCTAAATTCGATTCTCCTCGCATTCGTCGGTTTAGGATTTCATCTTGTAAACGGACGTCGTAGTTTACCAGTCGAGCGGATCTTGCAATTTCGGGGATGGCCAGGCCGAGGTGTTCATTGATTGATTACAAGGGAGAGGATTGGAGGAGGAGAGGATCGGCTCGCCCTGAGCATCATTAACCACTCAACTACACATCGAATAATAGCCTAGCCATAAGCTACCATAAGTTGAACTGGAAGAAAATTGTTGTCTGCATCTTTTCAGTGTGCTATTTCAAACCTTGTCGTAAACATTCACTATATCCGTGAGAATGTTCAAAGCCTTCGCGAGGTTAATACGTCAATGACTTACGTACGTTTCGGCGCTATCGCTAATCTCATCAAAGGCACACGCCCCATACTCAACCCTACTTTATTACCCCGGATGGATAGACATGTTTTTGTCGATAGCTCTGCATTTTCTCTATCCCCCATTTCTTATTCCTATCCGAATTAAGAACCTGAGTTGAACGAATGATGTTTTTATAACAATCAAAGAAGTTGAAACATAAACTTTAGTCATCACTAAACTGCCAATATTCTTTCCTATAGTATCCATGCGTGTGTCTCTTAAATAACGCTCCAAAAAGCAACTCATAATCTCCGATTTCGATTACATCGATATCCTCCTCTGAGAAGAAAACATTGGTCACCAAGAAGGAATATAAATTATGTTTCTGCTAGAGCTAGCAAATTTTTTTCATAATCAAAATTTTCTTTTTTCTAAATGTATGACATTGCTATGTTATTTCTTTTTATTGATAACCTTGAAAATTGCATAGAGAACAATGTAAGCAGCATGAAAACCGCCACGGGTATAATTTATCTGCTGTCTTGACGAGAATCTTATATGTTAGCCAACGTAAAAATTGTACGCTCACCTTTCATCTGCACGAGCTCTCTGTTTCCAACCAGGAACGAGGTTTTTATAATACTATCTATTAAATTAGTGACACTTCCGCAATTTCATCTTTTCAGAGCTGAGAAAGGCGAGATCCTCGCTACATCTACACAGTCATTTATAATGTAAGATAAAATCTTATGTACTAGTGTTGCTCAACCTTTCCAGGCTCTGAAGAAGATGAAATCGCCAAAATATCAACTATTATGAATAAGCCGTTCGACAGCAACGCCGTATATGTCATCACGAAGACAATGAATCAATGATTAATGCCGATTAACACATTCACAACCAAACCCAATTTGCCGTAATTGGACAGAGTTTAAACTGTGTCATTGATGCGTAATTGAAATGAGTGCTTGTTGAGTGATGAGTAATCTATAAGCGTTTGGCGAATCACTTTCTTAGAACTGATCGTTGTTTTGTTCGACTCAAAAATATAAAAGAGGCTTGTGTACCCAAATCTGTACCCACGCGGCGTGAAAGGCAGGGGCACTATGGACACTATGATGCCCATACTGTCGCGAATGCATTGATGGAAAATCAGTTCCGGAAATAGAAAGTTCTCTTCCAAATTGGGATAAGCACTTTCGAGAAGGAGCAAAATGAAAGAAGAAAAAAAGAAGAAGGAAGTGCTCGCCTTCAAGTTACAGATCGCTATCACTGTGAAATCTGGAGGCTAGTCTTTCTTATTTCCACCTTTAACGACGAGATTTTGTGAAGGAGTTTAGACATGTCTCTTATTCTTCTTCTTCTTCCTTGTGCAGTTATTGCAAAAAAGGTTACCATGTAGTAGTGTGAAGCTCATCAATATTAGTCTAAGAGGATAAAATGTTGCAAGCGAATCATAGTCAGATGAGATAAAAGGAAAGCTTTGATAGTTAGAAAGACTGAGCAGTTCAAAAAAAAGTCATCCAAGAACAGTATCATGAGTAGGTATAAATTTCAATCTAAAATCATCTGTAGGTGCGCATGTTTTTGTATAGATATTAATTTTATGACTTACTTTCTACTTAAATGTTTTTCCCTTACCAACGATTTTAGTAAAACCACATCTAATGAAAACTAGCATTATCTGCTCACATGGAGGCACTTCATCCCGTTGTAGAGATTTCTCTTCACTAGTTCAACTCAGTCGGTCATCGATTAGGTCGGCGTAGGAAGAAGGGAGGGCTCTCGAGGAGTTTGTTGGTAAACGCGCAGCTTGTGGGTGCCAAGTATCGTGCCTCGTCGAGTTGTATCTGGTACTATTTTACTGCCTTCATTCCTCTAGTAAGGCTTTGTACTGGCTTATCAAACATCAGTTACTCAACATTGGTGTGGTGAAGGTTCAGTGGTTTTGCTGTTGTGATCCGCTGCCGATTTGTGTCTCGCAACGGACAGAGAAGAGTTTAAATCCTTTATATGGATTATACCAAAACAACCTATAATATACATGCATTACTAAAATGATAATATAATAATAATATATATATATGATCACGACATATCGTTATGCGAACATATGCGTAAGTCAATATGGGTGACCGACTGATGAGGAGTATCGAGGACAGTGTTATGGCAAGTGGTGTTATTGTAGCTGACAGTGATGATGTTATCGTAAGTGATGATGTTATCAAGTGATCATGTTATTGCATATGACATTGTTATTGCTTTTTAACATTGTTATGACAGATGACAATGTTATTGTAATTGAAGATGTTATCGTAAGTGATCATGTTATTGCATTTGACATTGTTATGACAAGTGACAATGTTATTGTAATTGACGATGTTTCGTAATTGTCGAAGCATGACTAAGCGGCGGAGCCCATTTGGGAATGCTATGTTCGCCCCCAAGTAGAACACCGACGGCGGGATCCAGTGGGTGAGTATATAGTGTTAGCAGTGGGGTCGCTAGTGATTAGATATGGGCAGAATCCCTAAACCGCGGTGATGGGCCGAGCATAGCCAAAGTGAGTTTGCTCCGCCACGGAAGTACTATGTTCCGCTCACAAATCTATAGAATTCATCTGAGTTGTATGAATGCAACCTTATGAAAGTAATTAGTTACAAGACAACGAGGTTGTTTAGAGAGAGCAATAATGGATCGACAATGTACTGAGGTGAGGTGGTCCGGGTGATGTCAGACGACCGTTCGGATGATGACCCGCGATCGAACTGACTGTTGAGGTTGGTGGCAGCTGGGTGCCGCCCTTGTCACTTGGACCATTTCTGTCTAAGGTCCTCGAGCCTCTGCGATACCACTTGCTCTCTAAGGTCGTAGACCATTTGCGCTGCCTAAATTATCATGTAATTCCCGAAAAGATAGCAAAACTCCGTTGGGAGGTTTGCTATAATTGGTCATGTGCGATTCTCTTCACACGCACTTTCCTCTTTCCTCACACTTCATCACGAGTTAAAAGATAATCGTTGCACCTAACTGCCACATGATCGTTGATTGCAAGTGCAGATTACAGGGTGGCGGAATATTTTGATACTGGAAAATAACTCAATATATCAGTTCATAAATGAATAAATAAATAAATAAATATGTATACATATATACATGTACGTTCTGAAAATTTGCCTATTTTTCTTCATATTTGCTCTGGACGAACTTCCAAATTCTGCAGTATATTTAACACATTCTTCACAGAAAAAAAAACATTTGATATTAATGATTATCACGTATGCATTGTATATTCTGTTGCTTTGGAACTCTCATACTGTCATCCTTTTTCTTCATTTCGACGATTCTTAATCAGGACATTTTAGACGATCAACGCCATCTTATCCTATATTGTCTATTCTGATGTCGTCTTTGAAACGTGACATTATTACAATCTCAGTTCTGAGTGTTTTGGAGATATGAGTTATTCAGTGTTTGTTTCTGACATTTGGCGTTTATCTTAAGATTAAACGTATCTCATTCGCCTGTATATGAGGGTAGAGAGATTTCCAAGTTCTTCGAGCATAGAAACACTACCGGTGCTTTTACTGTTTTATTCACCTTTTTCCTACGATTCTGATGAGAATTACGATTTTTCATTGTTTCGATAACTGCAGTGTGAAATTTTGAGGCCAAAGCTGTGATCTGATGTTTCTACACTTTCCATTACTAATCACATCCCATCTTAGAATCGTGTTGAGGCACTTTACGTTATTGGTCACATCACAGCCTGGAAGTAGCTTTTACAAAAATAGTTTGTTTAGTCTTGTATTCACTATATTTCTTTCTTCTGTTTCTCCTCTTTTGTTCTGCTAGCACAATACACTTGTCAGCACCTAGAGTCTGACGTCTGATTTCGTGTGAGTTTCGCGTGACCCAAAAAATCCTTTGCTCCAAAAACTGTGAACTGAAAATTTATGCCAATCGGTCTGTCCCCATGCACACTCATATACACTTCATTAGCTGCTAAAACTTTTGAGCTGCTTAATGGGTACAAAGGAAATCAATCATCATGAAAGGCATAAGGGTGACAGAGGCATTTTAGCGCATTCAGTATCCGTGAATTTTTTGGTTTTTTTATATGTTTCATGGATAGCAATCTGCGTCTCCTGGCAAACATGTTCATCCAAGCGTAGTACTTAAATGTTCTTAATTGCAAAAAGTGATATTTGGTAGACAAGCTATTGATTGAACCCAAAAAACGCGAAAGAGAACTTCTTTGTTTAGAGAAAAATGAGGAGAAGGAAACTGAGTTGATGTCATTTCACGTCAGTCAACCTTCCCTATTTGCTGCTTTCACGTGTGAGTGGAAATCAACACACGTTGGCTGTGGAAATGTTAAAGTGCATTGGAAATTTCTAAGTTTACTGATGCTTTTCTTATTTTGAGAACTTCTTATTTAGTCTTAAGTTCATTGCATCGATAGTGCATGACCCGACATTGATTCGAACACTTATCTTGCTTTTCTCTATTCTAATCTCATATGAAAAGTTTATAATGGTCTTTTTCAAACAATAGAACGATGCACTTTTACTACTCGTTGCACAATTTAACGGTGTCCACGGCGTCTTTCGCTTTGATCGGATTGTTCCATTGTAGTCTGTTCTATAATTTTCTGACCACAACGAGTTGCACCATCTTTTTTGTAGAATGTGCTACTTAATCGATTGCTCATTGAGTTCGTTTCATTGATGCTGTTGAGCAGACAGAAGTCATATGGTCTTGTCGCGAATATTCAATCAAAGTGTGAATAATACAAACATTTGTGCTTTTGTGGCTGATGATCAATTTCGGTTTCGTTTTTATTCACGTTCATCATTTCACTCTCTAATCCTTTATCTTCACTAGTAATATTCAAACAACAACTTCTAATCTATTGTATTTTTCCCAATATTCAGATACATTGCTACTGAATTCAACGTCCTTTATTATTGAAGCCATTTTTTTATGAATTCGTGTATAAGCTGTACCAATATAGACTTCATAGCCATGGTTCGGTAGTGAATGTACTAGTATAGTCGCAAATTTTAGACAGAATGATCGACTTTGTACGAATTTTCCATGCGAGACTTTGGTGATCTTGCCATGGAACAGGTTCTCGATTTTGGTTTGAATAGTTTGTCGTAATAACCAAAATGCAATAATAGTAATTTCGGAATATGTCACTATGAAACGCACAAGAGCGCTAGTTGAGCTCACCACAGTAAGTGAGTTGATGTGCTCGAGTAACAGGTTAGACTCCTCATACGCGTTTCACATGCGAATCGCATTGTCGCGCTTATTTTTCACTGTAAGGAGCTCTTCGTCTAAGCTTTACTACAAGGAAAAAGCATAAATTTCAGTTTTTTCACACCGCTGTAGCAGTAAAAACAAGGCTGTGTTTTGCACGCGTCGCGCCTTATTGAGCGGACTTCGATATTTATTTGAGATCTTCTCCGTTTCATGGAGATTCCTTGGTTTTATAGTATAAGATTTGTAGAAGAACCTTTGTTTTATCGTTTTAGAGCTCACGATTTTGATTTTCATTCCATTACCAAATGAACTCGTTATCAAGCCTAAGCCTAAGCAGCCTGATCCTAAGCACGAAAAGCATATGCAGTGAGAGGGAATTTTCAAGTGCCAGATTAATACGTTTTCTTATGAGTTTTCTCAAAGCAAAGGAACGTTCTAATCTAAAAAGAATACGCTTCACATGTGATTTCGCTCGAGCGTTCTTTCAATAGCGTATCGATCCACGGACACTTATACACTCTAGCTGACAAACGGTGAGTGAAATGTTTAAAGGCTAATCTTATCTTTTCTGCTTCAGTGAAGTACGATGGTCTTTTAGGAAAACAAGTCCAGTGTTGGAATCGCCGGAGTTCATGCTATTGAATGGTTTCTGATAGTCTAAGTGAAGAAGAAACAAGAAACACTCATGTATGAACACAAGTCTATTTTCTTTGCTACAGCGCTGTAAGAAAACCAATTCAACAAACAAGATATTTTTGGAATTTCCAAGACATACGCTATCAAAATTGTTGATACTCTACGATAAAAGCTCTATTCTGCAGAAATTGACACGATAATGCGTAATGCGTGTGAACGAGAAATTTATTTTCTAAGCGACAGCTTTGTGAACATGCTTTTTCAAAAAACGACTGCGTTTTCGAATTCTTGGACTTAAGATAGTGCAAATTCTTTTTTAGCAAAAAATTTTTCTTCAAATTTACTCAATGACGAAAAGGTGCCAAAAAATTTGTGAAAATGAAAGTTGTAAAATGTGCTTTTCTTCAAGGGCTTATGAGGTATCACAGTTCAGCTCTTGTCAGAAAGTTTTCGTTGACGACTATCAACACTTCCCTGCAATGTCGACTTAATTGTCACAGTATAAGTAGCAGTTTTTCTCGTAGTCACTGTTTCTCTTGATTAGTAGACACATGGTTGTCATTGCAATATTCAGTTGCACAGGCAAGCACGAGACTTTTATTGCAATGTCGTCCTACAACATGTGAAATTTCGACGGCTTTCACCTTTTTTAACGGTTAACTTCACTGCAACTTAGTCACCCAATATTGCCATAACTTCAGCAGTGAAACTTCGCATGATGTTTGACCATAGGAAAACTATCAGCTTTTGCTAAGCTCAAATTTGGCCTCACCAAAATGTCTTGATCCTTGCTTTTTCAATATGATTAATTTTTCCTGGAATTTTCACTGAGAAAAGCTCATGCCTGGGTCACTTTCATTTTAGACTTCATGAATGACGGCCATACCGTGTTTTCCTAGTGCTCATCCATCACTTTTGCTAAGCTTCATCTTTTGTGTTCTACAGATTTTCTAGGTCATGATTCAACAACCGATCAACCAGTTCTCAAGCTCATCTCTCACATGTCGATATACGTTGGCACTCTGTAATTGATACATTTTCTTTTTTGCTTAGTTCGAATTTTTCGTGAAACTCTTATCGCTTAATTCAACATTTCCTTTCGAGCTGATATGTGAGTTATGAGCTTGCTACTAAAATCACTCCGCACTATTGCCTGGTGTATACGCTACGAAGTAGCCTTTATTACACTCACTTCATCAGTTTCCTTTCTATGAAATTGGAGGTCCTGATCTGAACAGACATTGAGTTTTTATTATTCTCCTAGGGAATTGCCTGTACAAAAGGACATTATGATCAATCGTTAAGGTTTCAAATAGAACTTGAGAACCAGGGAAAAAACTCGAATTAATGTTGATTGGTAGATGAATGATTAGAGCTATCGATAACTCAAAGTAATATACATCAAGATGGAAAAGTGTGCAAAAAAAAATCTCTTCTCTTGCTTGTGTTTTTTGTACCACTTTTTTTACTTTGTTATATTCGAATTACAAAGCTACAATTGTGTTGCCCAATAATGTTTGCCTTCTTATGCGATATATACTTCAGGCCTGTAGGTGAAGTCTCCTGAGGCTATTTACACCTTCTTTCCTTTGGTCTCATGTGCAGAACACTTCTTTATGCCGGTTTATGTCAGGTGGATAACGTTTTCTAGACAAGACAAGTTCTGCCATCTTAGCTTGAGTCGCATTTTTTCGGTGGGATATCATTGTAGTTCATTTGGTGCTAAGAAATGTTTAGAATATTGTCAGAACAACATACACACATATAATATATATATATATACATATATATATGTATATATATATATATATATATAGATAGATAGATATATACTTGAACAATATTTATCTTCAATCCAGTCTCTTTGAAGACAGCTGGAAGTGACTTTTTCAAATATCTTTGAAAATTATTTCCTTTAATAATCGCTATTTCCCTTCTCATGTATGCTTATTTCCAACGCATATCATTTCGAGTTTAATATACTAATTATAGATAATCAACAAAGTCATTTCATCACAATATGAAAAAGTTATAACAGCGACCTGTGACTTCGCTTGGCAGATGGGCCTGTTCTTTGACTTGCAGCTGGCCACCGAACTGCGTTTTGTCAGTCACATAGAAGCGAACATCTGCAGGGTGAAAGGCAAAGAGTCACGCTATCACAGTTCATTGCTTACAAACGTTATCCCGAGGTCGCTAGTATTCTATCTCATTTCTTGCCCTCTTGCTTCATCTTATCCGCTCACTTTTGCTTTGATAAACATAAACTCTAATGATGTTAACTAAGCTCTCTTACCTTTCGTTTCGATAGTTTTCTTAAGATCACGCTCAAATTCCAACATAGCGAGCGAGCGTAATCTTAAGAAAACACTCGGAAAGAAATATATGATATTCTGACGATATCAGCCAAGAGCAATCGAGTGTACACACTGTCTATTTGGTGATATTCCACTTGACAGGCAGTGTAAAATGTTTGTCGTCGCCTATTCATAGTATAGGAGTGTAAGCGCCCCGAGAGGATTGGCTAAAGACGAAGATAACCGCTTGAGTGATGAGACCGTCAAGGTCAAAACACGTGTATCGGGCTCTAAAAAGCAGCCCATTTAACGGACCACATGACATGTTGGCTCAGATAATAATCACGAGATAAGCTCTCTTAGTAATCTACGTAAGTCTCCATCGTCATACCAATGCATTTTAAGCTTTGTACTAGGCCTAAACTCATCAACACGCCCAACTCATTCGCATCTGTGTAATGCTCAACTCATCATGCTTCATATTAGGTCACCCTACTAGTCCTCTTACTCGTCACTTTGCATTCTAATCTCTTCAATAACTCAATATAATGCCCAGTTAACATTGTATTTAACTCTATTGTATACTGTCCTACGCTCGCACATCACATCATACCATTCGTCCTTCTCAGAGTAGCTCTCACGCCTCAGAAGTCATTATTGCTCACCATATCTTGCGTAAATAGCTTCAAAGTCCTGCTTCTCTCCAGCACTTTCACCATTGATCGCGTATTATTCATCTATATTTTAGGTACTCTCATTAATGGCGTTTTGTGTTCTTGCTGTGAAGGTTTGAATACCCAAATTTGAGGCTTGACCTGTGGCGGATAACGAAAAGCTACGCGCGACAAAACGAACGAAGCGAATACTCTTCACTAAGCAATATAATGTCGGCAATACCGTTCCCTTAAGAATTTTCAATAAACAAAAAAGAACTCGAGGATACTACTCGATCATTTGTTTTGGAATGGAATGAACGAAGTTATAGACGAATTTCCCCAATAAATCTTAAAATAAAATCCAATCACTACTATACTTAGAACTAGTCATCTGCAATCCCTTTGATTGTCGAGCGAAGCAATCGACACAACTAGAGCCATTTATGTTTGTTCTTGTTGTACTCAAGAACTTTTCATCAATTTCCTAATCATATGGAGATCGCGTAGAGCAACAACTTTTTGCACTATACTTAATTTTTACTATTTTGTTCATCTAGCCTTCCAAACAATGTTTTGATCAAAGTGACATTTAGTGTGGAAATCACCTTCTTGAAGTGCACAAACTACTCTCTCTCATAAAAAGTACTTTCTATTAGAACTCATAAGTTCGCTGTCTCGTAATATCATATGATTCTTATGATATTGAAAGGGTTCGTGTACTTCTATCTCATTTAGATATACGGAGACAATTTTCTTACGCTATCTGTAGAATGCGTCATTACAGTTGAGCCATGTTTTTTCCATGCAGCTGGTTGGAAAGTGCTTTCTAATGCCTTAGCAAGTCAACACCTGCATAGTTGGTGGAAGAGATCCATCCCCATCCCAGTAGCCTATGCCCTAAAGTAGTACGGAGGAGTCTCTATCAAACTCTGTGGTCATTTGTGATCTGCTACTTAATTCTTTCGCATTATTTCTATACCTACACTAAAACGATGAGTTACTCTAAAATAAATATAACGAAATAAAGATGTTGACGTCAGCTGCATTATTTATTGATGTTATCAATAGCGACGTCTTTTCAAGAGCTAACTAATGATTTGAATCAAATCCACTTTACGATGGCCTCAAAAATTTTTTCTTTTTGAACTTGATGGCTTCCTATTCTTTTCTCATTTGTTGGGCTCTTGCACCTGGCGATGGTCTAATCCTATGTAGAATGCGGGAGCAATAACGACATCGATTAAATTACCTTTCTTTCGAGTGATTTATTACGATCACGCTCAAATGTCAATAGATCTTTTCATTATTATTTGAGCCAACATGTCATGTGCTCTGGTAAGGGCTCTTCTATAGCCCGATACACGTGTTTCGTCCTTACAGATTCGTCAGTCAGGCAGAACCCGTCGTCATTCGATCTTTTAATTCGTCAGTTCTCTCGGGAGCCTGCTCTCCTTGCAGAAAGATATCGAAAACGAACGTACTACACTCTATGTCAAGCGAGATTTTGACCTAACACAGAGTGTTGTACACTCGATAGCTCTTTGGCTGGTATTTTTTATCATATTATGCCTTTGTAAAACGCTCGTCTTCGATATCTCTTTGCAGGGAGAGCAGGCTCCCAAGATAAGTGAGAAATAAAAAGACGAAAGACGACGGGTTCCGCCTGACTGACGAGTCTGTAAGGACGAAACACGTGTATCGGGCTGAAGAAGAGCCCTTACCAGACCACATAACATGTTGGCTTAAATGATAATGAAAGGAACGTTTGAAAATACTTACTGTGATGTAACTTCCATGGTTTTCTCATTAGAGCCTGTCACTTCCACAATGAGAGTAGAGTTCTGATACTGTAACTATCATACAACCTCTCACACCGGTCGTTCCATTGTGATTCAGTCTCAATGTGACTCCCTTCAAGCATTCTTCTGAGGTACAAGCTTTGCTTTGAACCTTCGAAGATGACACAAGAATGTAGGCTTCTTTCCCTACAAGCGTGCTGTAAGTCCACATAGAGCGTTTCGGCTTCGTCTTTGTTGTAGGATTGATGTCGGTGCGTAAACGAATGGTCACATCCGCTACCGATCCATATCGTTTAGAGTGTAAACGTTTAATCCTCGTTGTTAGCTGTCAGAATGAATCGATGTTCATGGCTAAACTCATGTTGTAGGAAACACCAACGTCTCCGACTCCTCTATTACAGAATATCTCAGGTAACATGCGGCAGTAGAGGAGTCTGCCTTTCTGTGTTTCGCTCACGCAGTGCTACAGTATTGATGTCTTTTCTGGGATAAAGAAATGGGCCCAGTTGTTTTCAAATTTGTTCTTGATGCCACTTCCTTGTTGAGCTCTGAACGTGGGGCCGGAGTCTTCGAGGATGGTTTACCAATTCCCTCAAGGTGGGCTAGAAAGAGCCTAATTAACCCCTAAGGGATCGCTATAGAAATCAATAGGCGCAGAGCGAATTTCATGATTTTTGTTGTTTCATTAAGGGCATTCATTCTTCTCCGTTTTGCAAAGATTTTTGGAGATCTTGTAGTGCTTTGATAGAGCAAGATTTTCTCTACTCGATCATATGCTTTTGATTTAGACATATGTGTTATATAGAGAAAAACGCTGATTTACTAAGCAATCATGCTGAATTTGGCATCCACCAATTGTATTGCATTTTATGAAGGAGATCACAATTAAAATCTTTAGTTTCGATTTCTTCTAGTTTTGTTTACGACCAAAGAGTTATCATGGTAATAAAAATTGGAGATCAGTATATAATTCCCTAGATCGACTGTCTATTAACCTCAGCATGCTTCTATTATTCCTGATTTTCTTCTTTGAGCAAAACGCGAGGTGTTACTTTAAACTTTATTTCACAGTTGACGTTTCGGCAGTTCGCCTACTTTAGAGCCTGGAAAGGTCAAATTGTCCGCAATCCAATCAGTCAAACACCTCCATTGTTCCTCTAGAGAAAATCACCAGACCTAGGTTTCAACGGCATCAAGCACAAAATCAACTCACACGATACTCACCGCTTTTGTATGTGTTCCACTGTATGATCCAAGTGGAGATCACCGGAAGGAGATCACATAGGCTCGTAATGCTCCTTACCCATCAAAACAACAGTCTTATATTACAGTCTTATTACTTGGCTCATCCAGTGGAACACATATAAAAAGCGGTGAGTATGTTGAGAGTTGATTTTGTGCTTGATGCGATTGAAACTAGGTTTGGTGATTTTTTCTAAAGAAGTAATGGAGGTGTTTGACTGATTGGATTGCGGAAAATTTGACCTTTCCAGGCTCTGAAGAAGGCGAACTGCCGAAACGTCAGCTGTGAAATAAAGTTTAATGTAACACCACGTGTTTTGCTTGAAAAAGAAAATCAGGGATCAGTATACAATTTATCAAAAATGGTTATGCATGTTGCGATCGACACGGCACCGAATGCGCTTCGTTATCATTTCAGTTGTAACAACGCAGTAAAAAGTCTTATCTGAAAACCAACCATATCATTTGAACTGTTGTGATTTCTATGGAACGGTTATTGAATATCTGAATGGAATGCTGTGTCCAGCGAAAGCTGCTTGGGTGTGAATTAAAATCTTATTTTTACTATTACGGCAAAATATAAAGAAAGTCTAAGAAATAGGATGCATTTTTCGAATTTTCGAGATTCAAACTATCGCATGATTATTCAAATGCCAAGAGGTAGTAAAGAACACGCATTCTGGAATAAGGGAAAGGGGGAAAAACGCTTATTATTTTCCGCAATGATGAACGCGTGCTCTTCCTACACTTACTCCAGTTACATACTACAGTTACCTCAACATAGACTTTTAGCAGAGGTGTTTGTTGTAGGAGATGTTTCAAAGATATGTTCTTGCAAGGCAGGCGATAGAAATGCACAAAAGAGGCTGATAGTTTGTTTTTTTTATGGCGATGTAATTTGGGATTTCGGCTTCCACATCATCCGTAAGGGGTCGGTTTAGTTTCTGCCTCTGCTTTTGATTTCGGTCTGACACCATCTCCGAATCAACTAGTAGGAAGCCCGGCCGAAGATCCGTCGCCGAATCCCATCCTTGGAAACGACATCATGAAGACCTGAAGAAGCCCTGGCGAGGTTGCACCAGAAACCAAGGATTATCATAAGCACGACCAGCAATATATCATATGGAATATGTGTTGGGGTCCGCACAGCTAGTGAAAACGTACCGTTTAAGTGCCTAAGTATCTAGGTAAATAAGTAAGTAAGTAGATGTGAGATTATCACTGAAAAATGAAGGATTTCAAGAAAAGTAACCGCTCTTTATGTCAAAAATCCTTCATAAAAGGTTCACTCGTGATATTTCATTCTTTGTGTAACGATAGGATACCTCTGACATATGAAGTTTATTCTTAGTTACCAATAAACCACCTACAACGTCCAAGCGGCGGTGTAACATTTTAGGCGTGAAATGTAATCTTCTTTACACTCGCACAGCATTCTATAATAACCTTTTGAAGAAAACAATTTTATAATCAAAGTCGTCGAGATTTGAGCTACTTATTGGCTATTAAAACTTTAGTAAAAAGCCATATTGGTCCCAGCCGAGCAAATGAAGCAAATTCAGTGTGAAACATAATTTTATTTTGCTGAGACAGTGTTTCAAAAAGTATCTTTCTGAAGATACTCATTGAAGGTGAAGAGATTTAAGCTTTTGAATAAATGCCAAATATTTGAGAGGAAACTTCTATCCAGCGAGAAAGGCCTTTAAACAGTCGTGTATCATATTTGATACACGCGGTCCCTTAGAGGTTAATAGAGGTGACTACTCACTACCTCACCATTCATACTCCAGTCACTTGATTACACGCTTTTGGCTAATTTGTTTGGTAAAATACAAAGAATGTATGTGTCAAAGTGGCTCATCAGGAAATCTTCACGAACGAAGAGTGTGCGCACTTCGCATTTCATGTTGTGCACATTATTTCCGATTTTCTCATGGAAACAGAGAAAAGTATCCATAAGTTTCAAAATGAATGAGAAAATCACACATGATTTTCTTGAACAAGCCAGTATGTTCAACCAGTGTCTGATTTTTGATGGTTTGTTTGAGCCGTTTTCTTTGTTTCATTGCTCTTCTTCTGCGTCATCACCTAAGTTTTAGCTATATCGTTCTACTCGTTCTATTGCCCAGGTGAATTCATTAGTTTTTGACTTTATCTATTTTTTTTTCAGATGTATTTAGTCGCACTGATATTCACAATGGTCTATTCTCGCCAGACTGCAACTAACACGTCCACCATTGGAAACTCATCTACCGTGGAAGCAGAACAATCAGCGAATACTGCGCAGTCTTCTGTGGGTTTTCTCGATTTGTCCATTAGGCTATGTTAAAATATATAGTATTCGTTCATTTAGTGCTTTTTATATATGTATTTAGATGTATTGAGAGATCGTTTGTAGTATATCCATTCAGTTTTCTAATATATAATAATAACCCCTACTAAAGTCGCCATTTATGGTCTAGGGTTATCTGGTGAGCGTTGCTTTTTGGATTTGATCAAAGAGGAGAAAAGTTTATTGCAATATGCTTTACTTTTAATGTTTTTGAGAAAAGTTAGCCGCAAATGGTTCGATGAGCTTCTTCAGTGTACTCGTGAGGTCTATTCCAGTGACTAGTGTTATAGACATGCAGGCTATTTAGGCATGAATGAATACGTGGAAGGTGTGATAGATCCACTGCACTAGAGAGATTTTTTTTTCATCCACGTGCGTCTGCAGCGAATTAAAACGTAACCTTTTTCATTACTTAATGAACAGCCACTTGTAGACAAGTCTAATAGCTCTGCAAATAACGCTCCACATGAGGTAAATGCAGTAATAACCTCTACCAGATATATCTCATTAACGCATTGGCCAAACGACTATTTTTGTGTTGCGGTCGTATGGAATATCATCAACCCAGGTTACATAGCAAATGACCCCTTTTCCATGTTTTTACTTTTCGCTCTGAATTTCGATTGTTCCTTGTTCTTAACGGCATATTCTGTCTTTTCAACAAATGTCTCATTTTCCTCGTCTTTCTTTGCAAAGTTCCATGTTAATTAAACATTTCGGAATCTCGTATTGAGTGACAAAAAGAAAGCGACTTATCCACTATCCGGAATCCGATATGCCTTTGATATGGCTTTATGGATCCTGTTACGTCATCGGAAATGGATATTTGAAGGAGAATTTTTAGCTAGACAAATTTTTTTATTGGACTCTTAGTAATCATTTTAGAGTTTAAAGTTCAGAGAATTCAGAAATCTTCTTTTTTCCAAAAAGGTTTTTTTTCACAGCTCTAACATTGAATTTAAAGTTATGTTTGATAAGCGTCGCACATTATAGCGCTTACATTTCGCAAAAAAGATCTCTTCCTTTAGAATGCCAATAGCCTTTCGATAGAGTAAGTTTTGATGATTCCAACACTCAGTCTATTTTCTGATAAGACGATTTTGCTGCACAGTAGCAGGAAAATTGATATTGAGCTTCAAACACGCCGCGCATTGCTTGTTGGCTATGGTATGTGAGCGGTTGTGAGTCAATAACGCAATTGATCGATCGTGCAGTGCGATTCACATGTGGTGCGTGATTTTTGTTATTTGGCTTATGGTTTTTTTTCCTTATCTAGGAAGAACTATGGACAAAATGTACGATTCGGAGACTCCACGATTCTCACTACATGCTCGTATTCTTTTCGTGCGTAGACTTAGTGAGTGATTTTTGGCAACATAGTAGGAAAATGAAGACAGTTCACTGAACATTAGAATAAAGTTTCTTCTACAATTCCAGTGCAAAAAATATATAAATCTTTTGAAGCAGAGTAGAAATCTCCAAACGAATAACGAAAATGCGCACGATGGCGCGTGGTGCGTGTGTGAAACAATTTTATTTTCCCTGTTACAACTCAGTAAAAAGGCCTTCTACGAAAACAAGAACTTCATTGAAACTTCTAAGCTTTACGCTGTCTAATAATTATAGTAATTGACGAAGAAAAAATCTGTCCTGCGAAATATGAGCGTTATAACGCGCAGCGCGTTTGAAACATAATTTCTCCATAAACATAAGCATAATATTCACAACTCATTTTCCATGTTAGAGCGCTGTAAAAGGTTCATTCCTAACACGCTTTTAAAACCTCCTAAATTCAAAGTTTCGAAAAATTTCTGATGCTTTGTGGGGAGTTTTTGTACACCAAATGAGATCCTAAAAAGTTCCTGCTCGATAACGGAAAAGTAATGATTTGTGAAGCATACAACTATGCTATTATTTCATTGGCGTTTTGCATATCTGTCGATTCTATGAAGTATCTTTCAGTGACCATAGTAAATGGAAATGAAATGAAGATTTCTAGAGTATTTGGAAGTAGCGCTGTTGAGTCGTCAGATAAAGGAACATTTAGACAATTTAATGATGATATAGAAAAAGTGATATGAAATAGTATTTAGTTTAAAACTTAATCTATGTGGACATGAGTCTTGTCGGCAAAATGCAAATTAAGTCTGTTTTCGACTAAGTGTTCTTTGAAAGTGAACCCATGATCTTGTTTACATTTTTGTGGAAAAGGCGTAGTTGTTTTTATTTACTGATAATCCAACTATCCGTCCAAAAACATCCACCATACAATGGAGGATAAACTAACAGATATGGGAGGAAGAATAAGTTATGGGAACTAACAGCTATAATCCTACGCGTTCTTCATGTCTCAGTATTTCTTGAATTTTTGAATATTCCCAACTCTTGTGAGTGACAAGAAAAACTTGACCTCTCTCCAGTCACTGTGCTACTAGGCTTTAGTAATGGTTCTTTCAGCACATTCTTTATCCATTGCAAGCTTAGAGATGCTTATTGCAGCGACTTCAACGGGAGCCTATTTAAATCGGGTAGACCATGAAATGTTTACAATATTCTTTGGATCACCATGTCATTTTTTTGCTCGGATATAAAGTAGAGCATAAAAAGCTGGTGATTCTCCTCTACTTAGCGTACAAGAAAGGACGTGATGAGAAAAATTGCTTGTATGATATCAATCCATTGGCAAGATTTGTTAGTGAGAGTTCAATGGAAGTTTACATTTTTCTTTGACACTTCTGTATCTACCAGCCTCTTGTGCCTTGTGACCAACTCTTGAGAATCGATCACATAGCGCGATTCGAAAGTGGCACGCAATCTTCGTGATTAATTAAGGTTTTTCCCCAATTTTGTAGAAACCTTGAGGTTTCCTGTGCTTTTGCGGTACAGTGATACTCCATAATTTTTTCTACTTGCTCAGATGCCTTCAATCCATGTATATCTTATATCTGCGAGAACAACTCCGAGAGCGAAACGTAAGTTTTTTCGCTTTTGAAACGTTATATAATAGCCTTTTTTTTGGAAAAATAAACATTGTTTCAAAGTTATCAAGATTAGAGCCATCGAAAAACTACTAAAAGTGTGAAAAATTTATCTAGAAGCCCAAGTCGAGCACACAAAGAAAATTTATGAAATATAACATTATTCTTGCTATTACGGCGTATTAAAAAGGTTTTTGAGTCTTTTGAAAAACAAAGAATATTGCTCAAATCATCGTTTCTCAAGATATTGAGTGACTGCCAAAATTTCATGAATAATCTTTCTGATGTAAAGACTAAGAAGACCGTCACGCATTCCATAGAATGCACTCCGTCGTTAAAGGCTTAAAAGAAGGGTAGCTTGCTGTCAAATATCTCACCCAAATATGGCACCACTTGATGAAAGAATCTCCTTTAACTTCGGCATTATAATCAATCACATAATCTTTGGTGATTAGGCGGAGGCACGAAGTTGAGAGAAAAAGGAAACCTATTTATTCAGCTGACGTTGTAACGTGTTTCCGGAATGTTTGAAAACTCATTCATTCGTCTAACTTTTCATCGCCAGCCGAATAAGTAAAACCTTCTGTTAACTTCGTGCACAATCACCAAAGAATATCGAATTAATTAGTGAAAATGTAAAAAAAATGTACAACATCGAATTTCAAGTCTAGCCGAAACTAATTAGAGATGGAGTATGAGAAATGAAGTATTGCTAAAATCTGTTTTTTTTTTACAAATATTGCGCTTGGTTAGTGTGTCTTCTTATCCATGATTGACAAGTCGACGATTTCACCTTCCACAGTGCCTGAACGTTTTTGTGCAACGTTACTGATATCAATATTCAAATTACTCGTAGTATATACGGAATTGTATGGTGTTTATAAGCGTCACTCGATTCAAGAGAAAACCTACCGTATTGTCAGCTGCAAAACATATTACGTTTTTTTGAGTTTGATTTTTTTTGAATTTATTGATTTATATTTGAAAATTAGAAAACTTACGACTTATCTTGTCTCCAAAGCTTGATGAACATATATATATACATATATATATATATATATGTATATATATGTATATATATACATATATATATATATATATATATGCATATATATCGGCTCGTGGATTGATACCGTCGTCGACAACATCGACAAAGAATACGAGCGGCTCGTTGAATATCTTCACGTTAGCGCTATGAAAGCCGAAAGTCCTAAAGTCACGAAGAGACGCTTGTCTCCACAGGCAATCGAGCTGATACGTCAACGTGAAATCGCACGAGTTACAAGCAACCGAAACCTTACGTCTGGCATTCGAAACACTGCAGAAAAGCGTTAAGAAAAGACCTCAAAGAGAGGATAGCAGCAGTTATGGCAGAAACTGTAGAAGCTGGGAAGAGCATTCGCAAAGCCCGGCGGGGCTTCGACAGTTATAAGACCAATATGATTACACTCCGATACCCTGACGGGGCACTTACATTTTCCAGAAGGGTAATGGAGGAAATCATCCACCAGTACGATTCGGATCTTTTCGCTAGCCACGTCCTCTAGCCTTCATATAGATTGAAAGAGAATGAATCAGTCGTTCCACCGGTCCTCCCTTCCGAAATCCGGCATACCATATCGTCGGTGAAGCACGGAACAACACCCGATCCAGGCAGGATTAGACCAAAACACTTGAACAACCTAGCGCCAGTTCTCATCAGCACCATGGCCCTGCTCTTCACTCGCTACCTGTCAGAATGCAAGGTCCCTGTTCAATGGAAAGCCAGCAAGACCGTTAGTTGTTCAAAAAGGGAGACCTTCACGACCTAGGCAATTATTGCCCAATCTGCTTGCTGTCCGTTGTTTATAAACTCTTTACTCGAGTCATCCTAAACAGGATTGACAGAACACTGGACGAAGGACAGCCATGCGAACCAGCAGGGTTCGAAAAGGATTTAGTACCATGGACCACATCCACACGATTACAAGACTCATTGAAGTTTCACGAGAGTACAAACAACCACTCTGTCTCACTTTCATCGAATGACGAAAGCCTTTGATTCAGTGGAAACAGAAGCGGTTATAGAGGCTCTGGATAACCAGGGCGTCCCTACTCGGTGCATAATGATCCTTCGTGGGCTTTGTAAAGATTTCATGACCAAAATATCTCCATTCTACAACAATATCATCATTGGTAAGAAGAGGGGTTCGACAAGGCGATACAATTTCGCCAAAACTATTCACTGCCACCCTACAAAACGTCATGCGAACTTTAGAATGGGACGATATGGGAATGAACTTGACGGTCGACATTTAAACCATCTTCGCTTTGCTGACGATATCGTTCTTATAACACAAAACGCAGCTAAACAGAACGAATGTTGACCGATTTCTATAACGCCTGTGGAAAGATTGGTCTTTAACTAAATCTAACGAAAACGATGTCTACGAGGAACGGATGGGTTTCGAATGCCCCATTCATGCTCAACGGAACGACAATATCGGAATGCTCCAGTTACATCTATCTAGGTCGTGAAATCAACATGATGAACGACCTAGCCCCAGAGTTGAGCAGGAGGAAACGAGCGGCTTGGGGAACGTTTAAGAGCATCGAAGATGTAGTGAAGAGGACAAGGAACATCCGACTCCGTGCCCATCTTTCGCCTCGACAGTTATCCCTGCCCTGACGTATGCAGCAGAAACCTGGTCGCTGCGTAAGCAGGATGAAAAATCACTTGGGGTTATCGAACGCGCAGTTGAAAGGTCAATGCTAGGAGTATCCCGTATCTCGCAAATGAGAAAAAGGATCCGAAGTTCCGACCTACGTCAACGATCGAAAATCAGAGACGCCGTTCTACACGCCAGGATATCAAAAATAAGGTGGGCAGGACACGTGATGCGCTTCAACGACAACCGATGGACGAGAGCCGTTACCGACTGGATTCGTCGGCACGTCAAGCGCTTTGAAGGAAGACCACTGACCCGCTGGTCCGATTTCTTTACGAAAGCGGTAGAAGAAAGATATGATGCTCAGCGAATCCCTAGAGCGAGGAGCATCCATTGGGCTACTCTTGCACGCGGTAGGGAAAAATAGAAGTGTTGCTGGTACCCGCTCGAGTCACTCGACGATCAACGGGACGACAGGTGATACAGGTGATATACATATACATATATATATATATATATATATATGTATATATATATATATATATATATATCATCTCTCGTTATATGTTGTAGCCATGTGGTAGAAGTTTGAGAATTCTTTCAAGAATTACATGCAAATCTAGAAATGCTGTTTTTGTGAAGACAAGGTGAGATTGATACGAGTTGTTATTTTCGTTGTTGTCATTGTGATTCGATAAGTGACGTCTGGTCACGGTCACTTTACCATGCTCAAAGAATGTTATAATTTTTGTAGCGTTATCCAAAGAGTTGTGTGAAATAAACATGTTGCTAATGAAGAGTGTTACTGTCACGATCCTGACGAACGAGTCTTAATTTTCAAAAACCAAAACTGACTTGGAAAAACGAGTATCTCACCATAATACGTAGCCTGACGTTTTTCTCTTTCTGGCTCCCTAACTTGAGCGAGTTTATTCGCTATCCCTCGGATCATCGAGTTTATCTCAAGCCTTACAAAACGATGAGCAGTTCCTCCTCATTGAAATGGCGCCAATTTGTATATGAATGTTCATTATCACTACAATTAATTTAGCAATATCTGTAATTAGCGATGGATAAAATAGATCCGCGCTCTAAACAGGCTAAGTTGCCGAAACGTTAGCCATCAATCACAATGACAGCATCCAGAACAATGACAACTAATAGTAGCCTTGCGTCAGCTGGACGTGAGCAGTCATTAGGGCTTGCATAGTTTGATTTGTGCCAAGATTTGTAGAAAATCGGGCATTTATCTCCCCTGAGAAACCCATCACCACTAGGGGGATTGTTAATGGTCAAAAAAGCATCAAGAAGCAACAAGAGAACGGTTGCAAAACTTCACTTTGGGTCTCACCGACTGAAATGCAACGAACACAGCTAGCAAATGTTTTAGTTCATCACACTGAACAAAACCATTTATGGTTCCTGAAAGCTTCAAAAACCATTTCGTGAGAGTTGAGCGTGTAAATCTCTCGCTGAATATAAAAAGCATGGAAAGCACTCATGGTTATTTCGTCACTTGAGAAGGCGCTCTACATTGAATTATATCAAATGTCATATAGATAATTTAGTTCATATTCGGACATGCGCTAACTTTCAGTGGCTTTCTGCTGCGTCGTCTCAAAATATTTAGAATGTCAGGGAAGGTTACTATAAATTTGCAGCGTGGAGGGAAGGGTACTTGATCTGCTCATGGTTTGTCGTTTGTCAAAACAGTCCTCTTTTCATCGGCAGGCACCTCTAATAAATACTCATTGTCCTTCCAAGTGTTGTAGTGCAATTTCCTGAGATTGGCTTTACAATGGTTTTCGTTGTCCAAGCGCATTTTTCAAATGATGAGACTATCTACTTTTTTGCGAAATTCTCACATGATGCCGTAAGGTTCAAAAAATCAATCCACAAAGAAACACATATCAATAAAGTGATTATTTTCTTTTGTTGGCTTCCCAGAGGGTGCTGTTAACAATAGGATCGATGAGTAATACAATGTAAGCATGCAACACCTTCTTAGTGGTGCTGAGGAGGCTATGAAGTTGAAAAAAGTTAACAGACGTTTGTCTCTCGGAAAATATTTGAGGTATGTGCTAATTTAACTAACAGTGATTTTGAGGTTTAGTTCATGAGGCTGTGCCTAAAAGTGGAATGGATCATTAGGGATGGAAAAGCTGCTTTATTGCTAAAATTTGAAAGAAAAACAACAGCATATACAGTCAGAAATGCCCTAATCATAAATCAAATGTTCACTCTCCGGGCAAAGCAGTGATTGCATTCATGAATACACTGGACAAAATTATCCAATGTTCTATTCCGATCTCTTTCGCTATAGCACCCACGTGTGCTGTAGAGTGCTAACCATTATTGTACTCTTTCTGCTTACATGCTAGGTAACAGAGCAGATCTGATCAATGAAAAGAGAATGAAATCATTTTGTTCCATAATATGGAAGATTTATGAATATTTGACCATTATTGCATCATCTTCATACTAAGGTCTATAAATTCTTTAACTCCTCGACTCCTTATACAAATGGGTCAGTGGCAAATACGCGGAAAGTCGTTCACATGTACATGCAAGAGAAATTTAGTGAAAACTTGCGAGTGTACGTGATGTACCTATGCTTACTTATTATTTTACCGACTTGGAGAAGAGTTTTCCTTTACTTTATACGGAACGATATGACCTGGAAGCCATGGTCCAGGTCATTCGCTTTCGTACTAATCAATGGAATCTTCAGCGCATTCGAAGCCTTACAATCATATCTGACTTCTTCTAGTGCCAAAGCCCTATTTCAATTACTGAACCAGTTCTTAATGAACGATATGCACTAAAGTAGGGTTTACTGGAATCTTCAAATATCTATCAAGCGGATGCAATTTTTACATTTGGTCAAGCTGTCGTTGCGATCCTCTGAGAGCCATAAAACTTCTTTTTTTCGCATTTCTTCGCAGAAGCTCATACTTCGAACGCCAGTGCAATCAAACACGCTTCTTGTCATCTATCACAGCGCATTAATCTCAGTGCATCGCTTGTATTCACATCCACTACTCTAGCTAGACAATCCTCACGAAAATCTGATTTTGCTTTTGGTGTCGTTTTCCGTAACAATTCTAACCAAGTTTACGTTTGAAAGAATGTGAAATTTATATACCGATATGGCATGAAAGACCACAGAGTTCTCAACCTCGAGCTATGCTAATGATCGAGAATATCATCATTAGTTACCGTAAGAACTAAACCATTTTAAATTTCTAATCAGGTTTAAACTACTCCAATTAAAAGTTTGAGACTAATCAGTTAACGGACGAACGCTTGGCACAATATGGAAGCTCTTTGAATGGAATTTCAATTTAATGTGTATTCCGACCATTTAATTTCCGATTAACTTGACTATGATTTAATTCTGGCGTGATTCCCATCGGGATTGACAACAAGGAAGTTGTGTAGCCCTCACGTATCGATTCTTCCAGAAGGCAGTCGTACCTCTGTCCTCCAGCAACACGACGACGATGACGATGCCTCGTCAACCAAGTATATTCGGCATGCGAGTCGAGTTGCCAGCTGACGACCCGTTCGGATACGAGTAGGTGTAGATTATATTTAGAGTTGCGTAGACCGTGTGCAATCAAATTTATTTACCTCATTTATTCCCCTTGATAGAGGAATCTTTCAAAGATGGAGGCAAAGTAAAATTTAGATTGCGGCAAACTCAATCCACTCGTCTTTATCCTTAGTTTTATTCTACACCACCCACATATATAGCGCAGTCCTCAGCACTTCTCGCATTTCACTCGCTTCCTCACGCTCATCATCCACGAAAGTTTTTGATTTTTGCATGTGGTCTCCACTGCTGCATGGGGATTACTCTTCTTTTCTATGAATGTTGTAAAGTATCATTCAAATCAAACTCACTGAAAATCTGGCACAGTCATTTTTGAGTGATGCTAAATCTTTTTCATTTTCTAATTGAATTCCTCTGAAATTGGGCGTAATCGTGTTCGAGTTATACCAAATCATTTTCACTATCATTTGCTAGTACTAGTGAATAGAAGAGAACGATCTCATTCCAGGCGTACCTGATGCTATTCTATAAGAATTGTGAAGCTCATATGGCCCATTTTGCGCTTGAACTAGGACCTTATAAGTAGTAGTCGGCATCACTACCACTAGGTTAACCTCTCCCTAGCCATAGTTCTTTCCAATAAATAATTGAGCTTCTTTTCTGTTGTGCACCGATACTACGTCGGGATTTAGTACCCTTTCTTGTCGAAAAATGCATTGAAACACATGAATTGTGCAAACTGGATCTTTGGAAAGAGAAATGGATAAAAAAATATGGATAAAAATGTAGTGAAGCATCTACTGTAGAAACTCTAGACAACGCACACAACGAAAAAAAATCCAATTCTTCTACGCGCAACCAATCACACTGTGACTGGTCAACGTATTGAAATCAGTACTGGTTTAGTAAACAGTAATCTGTGAATATCTTCTTCATTATTTCCCCCGATATTTCTTTTCGATTTTTAAGAAAGGAAAAAGGCAAAAAAGGGCTCAAGGAGCTTTTAATAAATATAATTAGCAGACGATTTTTGAGCAGCATGTGCAAAAAGTCTGTAAACATCGTGGAGAATTTCAAAAGAATGTCTTTCGTCATGGTTTTGGTCTGCGTGTCTATCGTCTGGTGGAGATGTCGCGTATCTAAATGTGGGAAAATTTACAACACACATTTGTAGCAGTACGGTGAACGTAGCTAAAAAAGCTTCAAACTGAGTTTATGTTGTGGATAAATTACATGGTTGCTCAAATACGGTAACAAAATAGGATTAAATATTAGGAGAGGAAGTAGGATGGGAAGTGCAACATATAAGGCTAATACAATCGTGTTTTGATGTCGAAAAACTTTTCAGCAAGCATGGTGTTTGTATTGTGACGCCAGAAGAACAGTTCAAAGTGGTGATCTACGGAAATCATCTGGACAAAATCGCTCAGCTGATCTTCACACCGACGAACAACTGCAGCGACAGCAAGCACATCATCGACGCTGCAAACGATTTTATCGTGCATTTCACGCATAAAGTAGGTTCACGGGTAAAATTGTAACTCTTGAAGTTAGTGAAAAGTTCCAACTTTTTACCCAGAAAAGGTTTTTTTCCGGCTACCGAATTCGAGATCTTAATTTTTTGTAGAAGATCATGAGTGTAACCTATATGCCCATAGTGCACACGCGACCGTTGTTCTAGTCGATGGTTAGTGGTTGGCCAACTAATCTATGGTCGACTGGGCTGACCACTTTGTCTTTGTCTTTGAAATATTCATGATAATTTTGCTAGTTTTCAGGAAACTGATTCTCGATTACTCCTCGATTACTAGCTTATCTCAGGAATTTTAAATCTTATTAGTTTGAAGAAGAAATTTTTCTCTAACGATTCATTACATTTAACGTTCTATGAAAGTCGTAGCAGCATGTAACTTTTTGGAAATTTTTAGCGAAAGAGCAGTAGCCACAAGTATGAACGATACTTTTAAGACTTTCTTTCATACTGTTAATCGAACTTCATTTGGAAACTTACTAGCGTGCTCAGGCCTTTTAATAACGATTTGGAAAACATGCATGTCAAGAGTACTCAAGGAAATTAGAACTTCGCTGTAATAAAGCAGGAGGATTCCTATACTAAAGGATTGGCTTGGAAATTGTAACACCTTTCTTTAGAGCGGAGTAGTAATAGTAATTGCTGATGCTGTTGGTCAGCAAGCAAGGTAATATGCAAGGCGCTGGTTTGATGTCCCTCCACAACAAGCCTATGCAATCATTCAAAGAACCCCTTAGAGATCGTCTTAGCTCAGCTACCTTCAAATTTGTAAGTGCAATCATCTCAACCATCATTCTGCGTCATTGATAAAAAAGACGAAGTCCTCAAACAACAATCTAAACGATACCTGAAATAATCGAAGACCTTTGTGGAAGATGAGTGCGAGAAAACAAAACGAATAAAAGAGGTGCTGAGATAAGCACACTAAATTGTCTTTGATCTTATGAAAGCTGTTGTCTAATTTTTTTGAAATAAATAAATAATTGATAAGTTTTGTTGCAGTATTCAATACTTAGTATGAGTTATTAATTTCAAGTCGAAATTGATCATCATTCTCGCATTGTAAAACTGATATAAAAGTCACACTGTTGCACATATATTGATAAGGTTCACAGTGTGTATGTCGAAACGAAAGTACGCTGAATTATAGTGTATAGTAAAATTTTCTGAGGGTAAATTTTGCTTTGAGAATGTTTGTAGCCTTACTGATGTTGCTACGTCAGAGTCATACGTACGTTTCAGCGGTGTCGCTTTAGCGTGGCCCACGCCCCACACTGTACCTTACTTTATTGCAGGGATGAGAAGATGTTGTTTATAGTGATAGCACATGATAATGAATTATCACCATTTTCTCAGTCGATGGATTACGGCTGGTAGTGAATATGTAGAAAACCATCTCATCGACTACATTTAAAGCTCGCTATAAACATTCAGTTTATTCTGTAAGGAGGGTCAAGGCGTGAGAAAGGGCACAAGAGAGCAGAACAACAAATCTATTTATATCAATAATTATAAGTAGCAAATCAGCCTTTTTCATATTTGTAATGGTGGATATAAAATATACCAGTAGCTGCATTATATTATCTGCGGCAGTTTCGTGGTGTAGTTCATTTTACATCTGTTCAACATACAGAGAAAAGGTCAGAGGTTCAAGTCTGCCCGAGGTTAGGCCTTCTGAAATCCGGTAAGTTATTGAGTAAGTCGCCACTAATTGATGACTGATAGTTTTTATTAAACATTGAAAGAGCAACTCATTATATGAATAGGGTGTACGACACAAATTTTATCCACCACATAGGAAATCACTGATAGCCCTCTCGTAGCCATTCCAATTTGTTGGCCTGTGATGCTTACTTCATTATTTGAATTCGAATTTTTATTTAGGCTACATTTCATCTGATATTACCGATGTTACCGGAGAATGTTCACGCATACAAAATGTGTGTGATGCCAAAAAATGCTCCAGTAGGCATGGAAGTTAATCCGGTGAGTTTGTTTGACTGTTTCCTTTTTTAATATTCGGTTACGAGCATTTTATGCTTTGAAGAACTCCCTGAAGACTGTTTTTTTGGTCCGTTTCACCTTTCATTCGCAATTTTAGTTGTTTGTAACCTGTATGCAATGAACTCATTTGGTTTTTTGTCTATATTCGATGAAACCTCTGTAGATGTATTCCAGCTTGACGATATCTCAACGTGGATTACCACTGAAAAACCACCAAAGGAGTATTTTCTACCTTTGCCTGTGCAGGTAAATAAAACTGCGCTGAAAAATGTGCTCCACAAGTTGTCATTGCCAAAGTGAAAAATAAGGAGCATACATCAGAGATTATATTTCTTTCAACATATCATAGAGAGAGATCACTAGAATGGATGATCTCTACTCGTCATTGCAAACTTAGATGCAGTAGTTGTTGAAATACAAGCAAACCAGAAAATAACTGAGCACATGCTGTTGTTCTACAATTAACACTTGGGGGATGACTGGGACAGGGCGCTAGCCCCGCTCGGCCGCCGCACGCGGAAGGGAGCAGTCGATCGTATAGCGTGGTTAGTGTGCCGGCTATTGGGAAAAAGTTCCTGGTGATCTCCTCTCCTACGACGCCTCACTGCACTTTTTTGGTGTCAATTGGTATTGAAGGTTTCTCTACACGTAAATATTATGAAAAAAAACGCTGAGTTTTCTGCTATTTCACTGCTTTTTTGATACAAAACGTAGATCCATGAGGTAATAACGAATCTAACGCACGAGTTCCGCAAAATTGACTGCAATCAAGTATTAATCCATATGATCAACTGTTTTTCAAAACCTCGTAGTAAACATTCAAAATAATTCCAAAAAAGAATGATTTAAGCCTAAACGAGGTTGGTACGCCAGGGCCATACACCGGTGTTTCGGAGGTTTCGGCCTTCTCGACAGCGACCCCCGCCCCACATTAAGCCTTGCGTTTTAGCAAGGAGGGAGGCGTCTGTGGTGATGGCATAGTGTACAATGACACTGGCCCATCACCACTGTTTAGTCGATGGATTTCGGCTGGTAGACCAAGATTAATTCATATGATCGACTGTTTTTGAATAACGCTTTTGTTTTTTTTTTGTTTGTTTTTGAGCCGTGAAACGGTGTGAGAGGAGAACGAACTAGCAACCATCTCTCGATGATCGGCATCACTAACCACGTGTCACAATGGACAATATCCGCCGCTCGCGGTTGGTGTGAGACTGGTGCGTATCCTAGTCGTCCTCATGGTGTTGAAGGTGCAAGTTACGACAGATAGGTAAGGAAAGGCGAAGAAAGAAATGAAGAAAAAAGACAGAGGGAATGAGAAAGAGAGAGAAAGAATGAAAGTTAGAGACCAAAAAAATCTCAGATGAATTAAATTCTTCATATTTGTTCAGCATTTAAAATGCTGAAATCACGCCATCGTTCCAGATAACGGTTATCGCATTTCTTCTGTGTTTATCGGCGCTATTTTCTGGCCTGACTCTTGGCCTCATGTCACTGACACCGCAAGAGCTCGAACTGGTCGTGAAGGCTGGTTCTCCAAGTGAGCAAAAATACGCTTCCGCCATTCTTCCAGTGAGGAAAAAAGGTGGGAGTGAGGTTAACTTCTAGACGGGGCGAAAATTATTAGAAAAAGTTACTTTTTCTTGGCCTTAGTAGAAAGAATGCGGCATGTATTGCATATTAACGCACACTGATTTTTACTACATAAGTCATATTTGTCTTCGATACCACAACGCAACTCCACCACAACGCAAACTCCAGCACTTTCTACAGTCGATTAGTTTTCTTGGAAAAATCTTTCACTTAGGTGTTTGAACTTTTCGTGAGTCAGTATGGCTACCGTTCGAAAATTGTGTACTTCTATATGAATGTCGTCAAATACTCTGTAAATCGATTCTAATTGTAATCATGAAATAACCGGGCCACACTGATCCACCTTGTGAGCCGTTACCAGAGAGTCTGGTAGTAATTTGTTGACCCTGTGTGGTTGTAACTTATTGACCTCGTAGCTATGAGAGATCTGATGAGCCCGGAAAGTCAAGCTGTCACTTTCTTGTTTTAACGGCATCGCTATCACAGCACCATCCAATCTATAGCGTCAACTTGTTATGGAACGCAAAAAATTCTCTTTCTTAACATATGATCAAATCAAATACAAGTTTCTGCTTTGCTTTTGGAAACTGATAAAGAATGGATTGTTTGCAAATGACATGAGTCGAAGTGAGACACTTTCCCTCTCGTGATGAGTGCATATTGTCCCTGCCAGTTTTTGTTACTTTCTTCGCTACTTTTCCCTTATCCACACCAATATTCGAAAAAAATGTATTTATCACTTTTTTCAACGTTTTAATAGTCATTCGATAGTCTAAATCTTGAGAAACTGAACATCGTATTCAATTTTTCAAATGGCCTTTCTGTGACGCAGTAACAGTAAACATAAATTTTATTTAACACTCAAGTATTTTTCGCTAGATAAGGTCTTTCTTTCATACTTGTTAATCATTCGATATCGAAATTCTCTGTAAATCAAGTGGTGTATTTAGTTTTTCAGGGTGATTTTTACATGCGCTGCAGCAGCCAAATAAAGACTGAGTTCTGCACTCGGCGCACACTCTTCGCTCCAGTATGTGCATGAGCTGCAACTCACCGCGCTATTTGCATAGCAACGGTTACTCGCGAAACTCAATCTTCTCTTGACTGCTACAGCATTAGAAAGATTTCTTCAAAACCTAGTACATCATCGTAATCGTCGAGATTTGAGCTATCAAATGATTGCCAATACCAAAAGATTTGTTCCGCTGAAAATGGTGAGATTTGAAACATAATTTTATTTTTACTTTCATAGAGTAGTAAGGTGACTTTTCTAAACATAAAGTACACTGCTAAAATTCCGAGATTTAAGCTGTCGATTGGTTGTTGAAAGGCGATGGCTTGGTGCCAATGATGCGAAATCTAACAATATCATACCGCAATAAAAATTTTTTTTCAGAGGGCCGAAAGCACTATTTAATTTTGCGAAGCTTGTGCTCTCGCGGATACTGAATTTTCTAAGGACAAGCTTTGATCAGCGTTCTAGTTTTCGTGATTTAAGCTATCAAACCACTACTAAATTGTCTAGAAAAAGCAAAAAATACATTTTTTTCTAAAATATGGGTGCGGACGGGGAAAAAGTACCTGGTTTTCGTTGTTTATGGATGCTTGTGCATTGTCGCTTGTAAGCGGTCTAATTGCTCAGTTGGTGCCCGCGCTGAATGATCGTTGTACTCCAAAAAGAAAGTGAGTGTCAAGACGCTATCCATTGTGATCTAATTCAAGAGGCTATGTACACCTCAAAATCTCTACATCGCAATCGTCAAACTATTCGTAGCTATTCGACAAGTATTCTTTACTCAAGCGTTTTCTTATTGGTGGCGTGATGTTGTAATTATACGTCCAATATTCGTTTAGTTCTATCAGTAATTTTACGCTTTCTAGCGACAACAACATTAATGTTTGTTTGTGTGAATAAATTTTGGATTTAACACCTCGTACCTCGCTCAAGAAGTAAGAAAGATTAAAAACTAATGCTTCCATCATTCGCTTTGTAATTCTATGACAATACCCCCCACCACAGAAAACCAAGTCATGCCGGAGAAGTTCATCTGCCTACTGGGCTGCCTAGATTTTTGAAGGTGACAAATTGAACACTGATTCCTACAAACAACGACCTGCCTAATAGAGTATAGCTTTTGAGACGGCGATATTCTTTTTGCGGAAGGTGATCCATCATGGCAGCGCTAATGCACAACGCTGACGTATTGGATGACTAGCATTCTCCATATCTGAACTATTGAACGTGCGGTAATGTTAAGTGGTCCTTCGTGGCATACAACCATTATCCACTAACTTGTTTTCAAGACGGACTCTTATTTTTCGCTTGTGGATCTATATGACTTCAAATTTTGTTGCTTGATAGAGATAATTACATATACACTAGAGCGCTTTAATGGTTTTATGCTTGTTTCCTTTCTACTACAATCGCGCTCCATGAAAACTTCAATGAAAATGTTTTTTTTCCCGGCTGCTGACAAACGGGAAAGTTGTTTGCTTCACTTTCTCTTTGCACACTTCTTACAACTCAATGTATTCTTTTTCCACTATGTTTTCACCTGATCCTATTAGCTTTTTTCGATTTTATTATGTTTCACAATTACTTTGTAGGCAATAGAGGCGGAGGGTGCTAACCAAGACTCTGACTCGACCATCCAGTCCTTGCTGCACCATGCTTTCAATCGCACTGGTCTCGAAATTCGGTGCTTGACTTGTATGTGTTTTGCCTCATTCCCTCAAATCCATGTGATCGCACTCTAGCATGGCTATTTCAGGATTAAAAGCAGAATAGGTGTGACCAGGCTTAAATAACATTCAAGACGAAAATGAGAAAACTTGAGCAGTGGCCGGAACCATATTGAGAAATCAAAGAATTTCGCTGGCCACGAATGTGAGGGTTCGATTCGAATGCAAGAAATAATGGAATTAGCATAAAATATGTGATTTCACGCCATGCAGGAAGAATTCTTGAAAAATATATGGGTTTTATGGCGCACATGTGTCCAATAAGATGCACTGTTCTTTGTTGACCTTTTGATCCTTTTAAAGACTTCTCCGTTGCGTTCTAGCAGCTGAAATAATCTTATGTTGTACACTCGTTTTGCTTTGTTTTCTCGACTGTGGTCCACGGTTGAAGAGGGGGGGGGGGGGCTTGTTTTTCAATAGTATTCTATGAATCAAATTTCAGGAATTCTGAAACTAGAGTTGATTTTCAAAAAAGTTTTTATAGAACGCTGTAAGAGCGAGAAGAAGATTTCGTCTCGCATTCGAAGTTTCCTCCGTGCACAAGGGTTGTATATGTAGGAAAAGCATACGGCTATCTAGAGAAAATCAAGGAACATCAAAAAACTGATGTACTTCCACAGACGACGCTGCTGCTGCATAGGCTCATTACGTTTCCGAAAAAAGTTTTTTTTTTTTCAAAACGGAAGAAATTTTCTAATCGAATAACAAACGTCGTGCGTCGCTTGCGGACTGAATTGTGCAATCAATCAGTTGCAGTTCCGAAAAAGGCAACTAACACTTTTTAAAGGTATCACTACTACTGATTTATTCTATGAAAAATGATGTAAAGAATTTGCAGTGGATCGCACCGGCAAATTTGGCAGACAGACAAACGCTCACTGTAGTGTTTTTGGGTACGGTGAGAATGACTACATGAAATCATTTTTAGGCCCTCGAAGTTTTTTTTTGAGCTATTTTCTAAATTGTGGGCCCAAGGATAGAACAAAGATTGTGAGAAAATATTACGTCGCGTAAAAGCATATTATTCAATACTGATTGGCGACGCTGTGATTAGGTGCGATGAAGAAGAATCTTTATACTTTATATTTTGAGGAAAATTCTTCTTGAAAGTCCTTGCTTTTTCCTTTTGAAACCAAGCACAACGTTTTATGATACAGTTTATTCTGACAGCTGACGTTTCGGCAGTTTCGCCTACTCCAGAGCCTAAAAAGATAAGGTTGCCACAGTCAACGCTGACAAACACCTCCATCACTGAAATAGAAAAAAATCGTCAAACCTAGATTCTCATCGAAGCAGGAACGTAATAGCTTTTCTACATACTCACCGCTCTTATGAGTCTTTCATCCTCTCACATAAAAACAACACTCATTACTGTGTCATATCATGCGCGATAATAGGTTGAGGAGAGTTTCCGGTATTTGCTTATGAAAACTTTATTTATGCATCAGTTAAGTTCGAACAAAAGACAATTTAATAGTCAGTAAGTCAATAATTAATAGTCAATAGTTAATAGTCAATAATTTGATAGTCCTTGAAGTGATCGTAGACAGCTGTCTTTCCACAGTACCTTCGCCTGATGCCTCATTGATTCAACGAACAGTGCCAGCGGCATCTGTGCCCACTTTGTACTCGTGAAGCATCAACAGTCGTTTCTGTTCGCGGTTCAGTTCCATCTTGCGGCAGTATAGAAGAGTCATTAATCAATCGATGCGCAAGAAAAAGAGCTTTCAAACCATGTAAAAATCGCATATAAAACATGCGAACATGTTAAAGTTATGGGCAAATTCCGGAAACTTTCTCCTCAACCTATTAGCAAGACCACTCCTCTCAATAACTCATGTTCGGATTCACGTCATTTTTCCAAATTCTTTCATAATCTCAAGCGCTGATGCCATATATTCCTGTGTGAGGATGGTGACTTTTACTCAAACACACCTCCTCGTTATGTGTTTGTGTCGTATGCGAAAGTAATGGGGTGTCTGGCTTGGATTTCGGCTTAGCGACTAGATGTTCTTTCACACGGGCACTGAAATGTGCATCAGTTCTGTCTCTTCATACTCTACAAGGAATTAGGATTGATGATTTGTGTCCACAGAAAGAGTAATGGCAGAAGAGGAGCGTCGCTAGTGCAATTAGTTAAATGCGCTCCAGGAAAGGTTTGAGTGTTCGAATCCCGTTCGACGTTCAAAGTTTGGAAGTATTTACTTAGCATTATTGGTTGTACATTTGTAACATCATACCATCACTAAAGCGATTAAATTAGAGAATTCTTGTTGGCCGAATAGTAGAGTACATAAATCAACCCCTAAGGTACCGCCTTCTACAGTTCATATGGAATAAAAAATGGTATTAAACGGTGGCCTTGTTGGTGTAATGGTAGCACGCGCCTCTGATAAGTGTGAATTGCGGGTCCAACTTCCGCCTGAAGTTGGATTTCTGCACACACTCAGTCTTCTTAATGAATATTTCAGCATCATTTCACTGCTAGAAAGTCACTGAGTTTCCAATAGTTAAAGAAAAATATCAGGAAGATTAGGGAGAAAATGAATAACTATTCAGGAAATCTTTTGCTTTGCGCTCTTCTGCTTGGGAATGTGATTGTGAACGCTGCAATTTCAATTCTTTTCGGTGAGCTGACGACTGGTCTTCTCGCACTGCTCATCTCAACGTTAGGAATCGTGATTTTTGGTGAAATCGTGCCGCAGAGTATTTGTGTGAAGTAAGTTTCAGCTCATCATGATGAGAGATTTCGCAGAGCTCTTCGCATAGCTAAGTGAGAGTTCTATCCTGTGATGACAGAAACCGATGTCGTAATTGAACTAAGTGATGTGATTTTGACCATATAGACCTTTGAGTTACTGGTTCTCTATATTCAAAATTTCGAAGTATATGCATATTAAATTTCTGATTGATCCCTTATAGTGAAAGGTAAGAGAAATTTGACTTATCGTTCCTCTTATTTTCGTTAGACGCGTTCTAACGATTTTCATGCTTTTTCTCACTAATTGCATCCAATCCATAATACTTAGTAAAAACATTTGTGTTCTAAAGTTGCAAAGGCGCGTAGCTGTATCTGACCACTATCCAAATGGGGAAGTTGGTGGACTGACTCTATTTGAGTTGATTTCAGTCAACAACTACATTGTATTTTCACTAAGCCTAAAAGAGCAACACTGTCCATCACTATTTTATTTGTGCAGAATCTTCGTCAAAACTATTTTTGTGTCTGTTGTTGTAATTATTTGTATAACAACAATGTGAAACCCTTTGAAACTTACAATCATGTGAGAATTCTTGATTTTCTTCTTCACAATATCAGAGCTATTGCAGATAGACGCCAGCGTCGTCAGTGTCCTTTCGGATTTGTCTTCCTCTATGTTTTTGCTTCTCGTTAATGAATGTCCTCGTAAAATGCTTTTAATTAGGCGAATAGGCTCAGGGTGTTATGCTGGCAGGTCCCAAGTGGTTTCTACCTTCGCCAAGGACTCTTTGAGAACCGATCATTTTGGTTATAGAAAATAGGAAATTCGTCTGAAGATAAAACCTACGAAACAGATGGAGTTATCTTTATTGCGAAAATCGCTCATCAATCTGGGGAGGGATCTTAACATTCACATTGTCTTGGATGACCATAAACAGTAGAGCGAACTGCAAGGAAATACTAACAACTTTTTGAAAGTTTTCCTCGAAAAGTCGAATAGTATTGTTTATTAAAAAAAGATCTGTGACCTAACAAAAAAAAACAAACAAAAATAAAAGATTAGCCTGCAGGATAAGAGTTCAGTCTTCATTCAATTTTACTATGCAGGTAGAATGAATGACACTTGAGAGATTCTCCTTACTTCTGGCATGCATTTGAGAGTGATGGGTAATATTGAGGACTAGTGTTTTTATCCTTTTTATCCTAAAAGAGGAAAATTTGATCTAAAATTGCCATTTGCCTAGAGTTGGAATTCCGGTGGTTTTTTCAAGGGGGTGGAAACAAACTAATGATCGCATGAAGAAGTTCTTCGCGGTTGTGCTGTTCTCATTAGAGAGAGATATCTCTGTTAAAATGTTTATTTATACCCAATCACTGACTTTATCCTGGGTGTAATGAATAAATCGTGGAAACTAGTCGAAGAGAACAATATCCGCCATAGTGTCGTGGTAAATCCCTCAAGAAATGAGAGCTTTTTCACTGAAATCGTCGTACTAGGCTAAAGTATATTGGTGCCCTCGGATTTTAACTTGACTTTTTAGAACCAAATTCGTTTTAATCATAGCCATCAAAGCAAGGTAACCATCCAAAATTGATCTTAACTTTGCTTTTTTGGTGATACTTTCCGTGTTGTGAAGAGTATACCTCCAAAGTTAGTCATAAATTTCGGTTGCACAAGCTAAACACAGAATGTCCCAACATATATTTCAATGCTGATGTCAGTAATGAAAGACGAGATTGTACCACCTCAATTGTGCTCATCATTTTTGAAAACTCTGTTTGAATAGCAATACTTAGTTACACTTGATGACAGAAATTACTACGTAATCCGATTTTCAGGAAGGGACTTGCCGTTGGAGCTCACACGATTATGATCACTCAAATTTTCATTTTAATTACTTTTCCAATCGCATGGCCAATTAGCAAGCTACTCGATCACCTTCTGGGCGATGAATATGTTAGTTTTTTTTTCAAATTTTCTTTTTTTTCATTTCATTTACTCTTTTTTCTTAATATTGAAGACTGCAATACTGATCCTTGCCTACCTGAGGTGAGCTGCTGAGTGATTTCATATCATCTGTCTGAAGTGTAGTAACTTCATGAATTCCGCAGATTTCAAGTCAGTATCAATATGTATGTATAATTTGCATATATAACTCACGTGTGGGTCGATTTTCCATCCGGCCCCTTGACTCATCAGGCATTCCATCTCTTCGAACTCCGCGAGTTGCTACCAAAGAAAAGATGGTTTAAGCCCTTTCGAGGTTCGTACGTCGGTGGCTCACGCACGTTTCGGCAGTCTCGCCCGTCTCATCAGAGTCTCATGCCATACGGATTAGCTCTCCTACCAACAGGGATGGTAGCAGATGGACCACCCAAGAAAACGTAAGTTATGTAGCTAACATACGTTTTGGCGACCTCTCTTGTTTCATCACAGCCTTGCCCTATGCCTCGATTTACTAAGACACTGGCGTACCACCCTCGAAGAGGCTTGAAACATTCTCTCAGACTATATTGAACTTCTGAACAAGGTTTCAAAAACATCTGATCAATAGGTTATGCTACTGGATTAGTTTACTATGACGGCGTCACTGACTCGATTGATCGTTAGGTCACCCAAAAGTCCGTGTAAGTCTGATTTGCACTCAGTCACTTGTGTGCTGTGTAACGAAGTTGAATACATCGCCTATCCTCAGGGCAAAAATCAGCGGTATACGCTTTGTCCTTCAAATAAACTGTGTCTGTATTCCGGGCACTACCAAATTTTCCATCCAGCTCTATCGCACGTAGAGAGTTGCCAGTACGCCAACCCATCCTAACCTGTAACGTGCCGACCAATCAAAGCGTCCCATTGATGTAATCAGTCTGTTTAGTAATTTATTATCAGCTTGGATACGGTGAACTGGTTTTTTGAGATTATTATCGTGTTATTCAGCTGAAAAAAAAAACAAAAAAGGCGTGAAATGGTTCAAGGTTCTGTCAGCATCCACGTATGTGTGTGTTACCCTATGAGTTAAAAAATCTAAAGGAGCATCGCACTTTCTTTATTTTTGTAATCTTTGATGCATGGATATCTTCAAGTAGCTTATTATTGTGGGTGATGAATATATATTCACAAACAAGTTATTGGACTCTAGTAAAATATACATGGAGGTTATTCATATAAATCAATTCCGATCCGTCGACTTTTTTCCCATCTATCACTGGGATCACTAATCTTCTATCAGATCGACGTACAAATATAATGTACATTCAAAGTTAGTGATATTATATCTAGAAGAATGAATGAAATCTATCATTCACAGATGTTGTAGTTCAGCCAGATTATGTGGTGACATGGGGTAAATACACTGACGCGAGTTCTGTGCCCTGGTGGAAGTTTCTAGTTGCATCATTGTGACTCGTGTGGCACAATGGTTAGAAATGGTCTGTATCACATATAATCAATTAGTCGATTGTCGGTTGCTGGATTCCGTGCTCAGGAGTCACCAAGTCTTACATTTTTCCGAGGTCGGTGACCTGGTGCCACATCTGCGTAGAAGGATAAACATGACTTGATACATTGGTAGGCCACCACGTGTCATTGTGAAAGCCAGATATGCATTCATTTTTTTTGAACGGGGCTGAAAATTGAAGACGAATGTATGGCGCATCCCCGAGAGATTGATCAACGCCAAAAGCTTTAATGTGTATGATTGTGGGCGCTTTACTGTGAGTTTTCCGCAAAAATTTTCTTTCCACGATCCAATATCAAAATTTCTGACATGTAATAAATAGTTCAAGTAGTCGAATATATTTTCTCATTATATCGCATATAAATGTCATTAAGTAGTATACCTGGATGCCAATATTCCATATTATGTTTGTTCCTCTGCAAGTTTAATTTATTTTTAATTCAATTTTTAACTAATTTAAAATATCTAGATGCAAATTTGTATCTGGAGGTCCAGAGAAAACCAATGTCGGAATTTGCAGTCGTCATAGGAAAACTTAGTCACATCGTCAAAATTTTGTAAAGTGAGGTTTCAGCAGGTGTACGATCGCAAACGTCTAATGGAGTTGATTCGAATGTCAATGAGAAACGACAATGGTAAATTATCAAATGAGTTGAAGATTGCCGTTGGTGCTATGGAAATTGCTGATAAGGTTGCCGAAGATGTCATGACGAGGCTTGCGGTAAGCTTCCAATTAAATTACCGTTCAAAGATGTGCGTAAAAGAGATATGATTTCTAGGACCAACTATGTAGTAAGCTCGGCATAGATTATATTGTTCGGTATTTTTTTTTAGTAAGCGGGTTCGATGTTGATAAAAATAGCATTTATTAAACACAGTAATACAATTGCTAACGTCTCTGCAATCTCGTCTTCAGAGCCTGCTAAGGTCGAATTCATTCGTAGTCTACTGAGACAAATACTCTCGTCTGCATTACTTAGTAAGAAGCTTCTTTTGAAACACTCACCTTTCAGTTGTTTTTGGTTTCCAACTAGTAAGAATATGCTTGACATAGGATAAAATATGCCTGACAAATCAATATTTCCAAATGATTCTCCATCACTTTTCGCACTTTGCTCAGTGTTGAAATTTCCCAATTTAATTACAATTTCAAATTTCAATGTTTATTTCTTGAAAAATTGAGATCACAACTACATTCACAAGAGCCTGATATATATATATATATATATGTATATATATATATATCATATATACATATATATATATATACAACATATATATATATATATCTGTACCTATACGTACATGTACATGTATATGTGCATATGCGTAATATATATATATATATATAAACAAATATATATATTTATATATCCTGATATGCCATGGATTTCGACGGCTTTTCCACTTGCATCAGAGTCATAAGCGATTTGTAAAAGTTCTCGATATTTTTAGATTTTGAATTGTTCTAATGAGTAAAATTTCTAGACACATTACTTGACTCTGGGTGTTCAAAGTGGTGTGATTAGAGAAGCACATCAAGTAGTTTACGTCATAGTATCTGATTTATCCCTGTGCCTAGCCAAGCAAGCAAACCTGGGGGGGGAGGGAGCTGCTTCGAAAAAATGAGCTCGACGATAATGCAGCGACAGTAGTGAATGACAGCTCAACTTACAAGCAGAGTTGATGATATTCGTAGATGACGAATGCAGAAAAACGAACAAAGCGAAAAAGTATTTGTGTACGTACATTGTTTAAAGTGGAAGTCACCACCGATCTGATAGAGTTGGGGGATCCACGTTTGTTGTAAGGAGGCAGTCGTTGTATTCTACTAGGAGATGTTGTATTTCGAATTTGCATAATTTCTGGAGATGTGATTCATTCTTGAGCGGGCTTTGCCGAGAATATCACTTAACCTGGATGCGATAAGAGGAATTTTTATGGTTTGTGTCACGGCTTACCTGCTTAGGTGATTTCTAATGGCCAGTTTTCGGAAGTTGTGGAGACAATCATAATTTTATACCTACTGCGGTAGTGGTGACAACGCTGGGAAGTTTTAAATCTGATGTACTTTATCTACAGAGTGTGCTAACAGTTAATTTGTTTGCGATGCATAAGAAGGTTAGATCAAATTGAACTTACTTAATTTTCAAAATCGCACACGATTGGGAGAATTTTTCTATAGATAATAAGAATTATTAGGTGAAAACTGTAGTAGTTTGTTGTTTCATTTTGCAAAACTAGTAGTTTTTAGGGTTTGAAGTCTTCTTATAGTATGATTGTTCATCAATAAGTATTAGAAAATTGTGTAAGAGAAGTGGGAAAATTAAGTGGTTGAGACTTGGTGCTTAGAGTTTTACTATTACGATTGTATTTTTTTATGGCAGCAGTTAGTGGTGTTCATTTGCTGGCGTTCAAAAAAGCAGACTATTTTCATATTACTAGTAAATTAGGAGATCTATTAGGAGTTGAAGTAAAAGTTGAAAATCAGAAGTTCAATTAGACACTTTTTTCAAGACTTAGGCTTTATGTCGAAGTTTGTTCATACTCGGTGGCAGATTTAACGGCAAATAACGATATAATTTCGGTTTTTACTGGGTTACAGTGTGATCGGAATAATTGTTCAATTACTCTAATTTCCCATAGATTTGAATTAGATATGAGTTCGCCTGTGTAGTTGAGCAATAGGCATGTCTTCGAAAATTCTAAATTATATTTGATTCAGATTTGAGACATAAATTTTAATAAGGTAAAGCGCTATATAGTTGCAAACGAATGATAATATTCTCAGAAATACTCTGGAGTCAACAGAAAATCACAGATAGTCCAGTTTTAGAGTGAATAAGTTTTACATTGATGCTATATTTGAATAGACTAGTGAGAAAAAGGCTGATTTTCTACACTGTTCTTCTAACTAAGAATATCTCACATATGTATTACTGATAGTATTTTCGTTCGCAGTGGCAGTTAATACATTGTTTTAGTTGATACTCAGAATAAGAAAAAAGTATAAATGCCATTTGGGGCGTCGTGGCCGGGTGGATGGGTGTTGGTTGCGGCGCGCATGGAGCCGAGTCTCACCCCTCACCTCTCTCCTCCGGCAGTTAACAACAACGTCCTGTGGAACGCCACAGCAAGGCTATCCTTGAGACCGCGAGGAGATTCGCTCAACCTTATTCTACGCCGTTCAAGAGGAAAACGAAACTGAACTGAATTATAGAAGTAGTGGGATTCGCACATGAAAAAAAAGCGATTTACGCGATAACTACAATTCTCTTGAAAGCTTGTTGTGTTTACATCTCATCAAGTATTGTATCTATCGCGAAGAAAGCCTGTAGTTATTGTAGTTATCGCAAGAGCTATCATCGTCGAGAATGTGACAAACTGTGTGTACGTACGATATCATTGCTAATTACTATGATTACATATTGAAAACTTCCACAGAAAAAAATGGAATCATAAAAGACTTTGTAAACTTTCCTGAATTGAAATTTGCGTGGAACTTTTTGATGGATTTCTTTATCACTATATGTGAGTTTAGGACGTGTTCATGGTTCCTGACACGACTGTGCTAAACACAAAAATGGTGGCTGAGATTGTTCGTATGGGTTACACCAGAATTCCCGTGTATTCGAACGGCGACAGAAACAACGTGACAGATATTCTATTTGTTAAGGTGACTGATCACAGAATCATTCTGACTCGTTTCCTCATTTTTTATTATACTTGAGTTGTTTTCATGAAGAAAGAGCCAAGGGCAAACTTATAGTATTTTTTGAATCTATAATCAGGAGAACGTAAACTCTTAGCATTTGCTCTATGGGAACTTCGGGTACGAACACTTTGGGTTGATGGACTAACGTCTTGTTAAAGTTAACCTCGCCTATTGCGTGCATTTCCTTTTCATTAAAAAGGTCAAAATCCCTTTTTCATTACGGAATATTGAAATCAATATTCGTGTTCCAACCATCACAATCGTATCTGGAAATTTCCAAATGGTGATCTTATATCAAAATATGCATATTACCATCTTTCCCGCTTATTAATGAGATGATTCAAGTTGTAACTTCTAATTGTGGTCTAACTTATTGTTGTTCAAAGGATCTAGCGTTGCTGGATCCGGACGATAATTTCACTGTAAAAACTGTTTGTGGCTATCATCGGCATCCTGTGAAATTCGTCCTTAACGACACACCTTTAAGTATTCTGCTGGAAGCGTTCAAGAAGGTCAGTGTTTTACGAGAAACGTGAACTTTTTTCAGTCACATGACTTCAAGTTGAAGCCGTATAAGTTGCCTATTTCTAGGGCGAAGGTCATTTAGCTATGGTTAAGAAACTTGTACATGAAGAAGATTGCGATCCTTCGTACGATTTGGTGGGCGTGGTTACTCTTGAAGATATTGTCGAGGAGATCTTACAGGTTCATTAGCGTTTGAGTATTATCCGAAGAGATGCAGACATTTTTTAAAACAAGCTTACTTCTAGGCAGAAATAAACGACGAATTTGACGTCGTTTCGGACAACGTCAATAAGATCAAGAGGAAGAATCTTCAGGTAAATCGAATTAAACTTCAATGAATTTCTAACTTTTTGCTTTTTCTCGATTCCATCACTGGCCTCAAGAAGCAGAAATGTGTCCGGTTTTTGTCGTTATTTACTCTCGCTTATTGCGTGATAATATGCTAATACTATTCAGTTGGTAACGACGGCAAAAACCAATTTTAAAAAATTGAGGCTGTGAGCTGTGAAGTTTTCCGATGGAAGTTTAGAAAATTTTCGTTTTGATTGTGTTTCATTAGCTTTATTACAAGTAGAAGTTTTGCTCGGTGGAACAGAGATTGTAATAGAGTGGCTGTAATGCTCAGCGCGGGACTGATCCCCACTCCTTAACACTCTTTGGCAGTCAACAACGAACGCCCTACGGATCGCCATAGTCATGCTATCCTCGAGATTGCAAGGAGGCGTGCTCAGCGAACAAGTTACGGCGTTCAAGAGGTAGACGAAAAGAAAATACTGCTAGGATGGGATCTGGGATTCGCACAGTGAGAAAAAACTGAGACGGGTCAAATAGAGTGGAGTGAAAGTGAAAGTTATGTTAACGACAATAATTTTTAGCAACGTGATATGTCGAAAATGCTCGACAAAGAGGCGCCGCAGATTCAGATTTCACTTCAGGTATATAGAAGAACGTTCATACTATTTATATTTTTGTGCTTGATACGTTGATTAGCCTACGAAACCTACTGACATCGTTTTCATGACTTCTGAACTTTGGCCTTCAGATACAAATGGTTGCCCTGCAGTGGCTGGTCGCTAATGAGGAGGCATTCTCACCACAGTACATCGATACGAACGTGCTGGAACGCCTCATAAGAACTAGTGCTAGAAGAGTGAGAAGATATTCCAGATACTGATGTTTTTTGCCTTCTCAATTTTCAGCTTTTCGAGGTCCTTACTTAAATTTTATTCAGAACTTGTGAACTACTTTAATGACAGATTCCAAAAAAGGGGCTCAGAGGAAGAAGGCGAAATTGCGAAAACAATATGAGCATAAAGACAACCTGAAGAGGATTAAGTCAAAGTGTCCGAGAACATATGAAGGTCAATTAGACTAGGCCTAATGGACTTGCTTTTTCGCGAAAAGTGTTCTAACTAGTACAAGCAATGAGTTTGAAATTCACTTTCGCATTACGATATTGACGCTCTAAATTTACATCTTCATTTCATATGCCCTAAATCATTCTTGCTTAAATTCTGACTTTTTGTAGTGTCTTTTGAGTTCTTAAATCAGCGAGGAGTCTACTATTCTAATTACTCCAGTTGAAGGATTACAGGTGGACATCTCAGCGTTAATGGCAATGTCTCATGATGCAGTGAATGTGCCCAGACTGGCGAAACTCTACACCAAAAACGAGTTCAGTGATCGTTTCGTCCTTATTCTTGAGGGTCGAGTAGAGGTGACAATCGGTCAGAGCGGAATGGTATTCGAAGCGGGTCCTTGGCATTGCTTTGGGAGCGAGATGCTGAAGAAACTTGTCCAAGAAACAGCGACACTCAGTCGCAAAACCTCCATAGTTGGTAAGTTGTGTGACTGAAACTACTCGGTACAGTGTGCGTGTATACATTTTATGCCAAATGTGAAATAGCCACACTTTATCTTTCCGTTTTTTCTTTTTAATTTGGGGTGACTAGTTCTTTCTGATTCCTTTTTTATGGAATCCCGACCTCATCAGTAGTGTGGTTACGCAGCGAGTTCCCATGTGTTGGAATTGAATGAAACAGTGACTAAAAAAGTTTAAGCACTTATCTAAGATGTACCTCCGGTCAGGGTGGTGAGCTTTCCATATCTGATTCATCTTTTACGTTGTGTAGATACGTAAATATCCATGCATGTTGTGAGTAGTATTTGCACTTGTTGTGCTTGAAGGTATTCTGAGATCATTTTGACAAATCAGAACACATTTAGGGTGATTTGGGACTGCCTTTGATAAGTAAGCTTAACGGTTTTTTCTATAATTGCGCTACGTAGCCTTTATGTGCCTACCCATGAGACAATACTGGTGTTTGCTTTACTAAGACCTCAAACTTTGATGATCAAACCTCGACATAAATTTGAAAGATATCCGTAGATTTAGGAAGATATCGCACGGTAGCAAGGAATTGCTCTGATACATCGTTAATGACGAGTTGAAAGCATAGATGATAAGAAGATAATGCTTTTGCGCTGATCCATCCCTGTTGTATGCGCCACTTCGACTTCATTGAGCATCGTTAAAGGTGGCTAAATGAATGATTCAGGGTGGTCTGGCGTTATATCAAGTCAGTACTCTCCTCTTTCTTAAAATTAAGCTATCAATTTGTCAACACAGTAGGGATCACCCTTTGAGGATCACGAAAAGCATTGTGCTTTTCACCGCGCAATGTGAAATCTCATTGAGGTACTGTAATGGCGGCGTCGCGTCTCGTGGGAACGCAGGCAGGCAGCCAGACAAGCATACACCTAGAAAGTCGTGGGAAAGCGATGGCGTTACGCCTTCTGCCTATCAACGCTGGTCCTCAAAAGTATGAAAGGCTTCATGATGATGGGACCCGAGATTGAGTCAGCGGCCACGTGTGTTGCAGAGCATCTCAATTACTCATCCACGCGCATCCCATTGAAGCACACAGCACATTTGATTACTACGAACCTCATTCATGTGAATTTGAAGTGAAGTTAACGTGCAAGAAAACGAAGACAAGGGTTCCACTAATGAATGAGTCAATTGTTATTCAATCCTAGCGCCTTGTATGGGCGTCCATTATCTCATAAGACAAAGTTACAGAGCATCTTTCATCCAGCGGAAAATGCATAGAAAAACTCTGTCTGGAACATTTAGCAGTCCATATTCCTGGACTATTGCACTTGCTTCCATGCTTCCATGTACTAACATTAGATTAGGTTGCTGAGAAACAACTTCTTTTCTGCAAAGTAAATTATCTTCTTGAATAAAATGAAAAATTATCTCTGCAAAAAAACGTTCTATATACTCTGGAAGCCAATGGCACTTTTCTTGAATAGACAAGTTTAATGACTCTACATAGTGTGCTTCCTGTATATGCCCTCGTACAAAGAACGAAAATCGAAAACTTCATGTGAAATGCTTGGCTTTTCGCGAGGTTCAAGCGCAGCAAGGACGAATGGTGGCTTCATTGGTGCCAGATCGACTCCTTCATTATCAAGACATTTTCAGTAGTATTATATGGCACAAAGGACAATACACATGGCATATGATGCGCACTAATTTCATCGCGCATCACATGCATCAAAAATTATACATCGACCAGGTTGCCAATGTAATTGTGATATTTCAAAGTATTTATAGGTGATAAGCAGAATGGCTTGATTGGGTCGTCCCTTTTTAGTGCGAACGATCCTTCCAATTTTGCACAGTTGCGAGTGGCATACAATGTTTCATACATTATTACAAAACTTCAGAAATCAGGTCTTATAACTGAACGAGACATTGGCAAGATCTTTTGATCTGTGGGCCTTATTCAAACTGTTTGCTGAATCAAAAGTGCTCCACGTAATACACTACACTTTTTAGAATATCATCTCGAAAGACTTCTAATTGAATTCCTGATTTTTTTTCCTTGAGCCAGACACGAGATGTTACATTAATCTTTATTTGACAGCTGACGTTTCGGCAGTTCGCCTTCTTCAGAGCCTGAAATGGTCAAGTTGTCCGCAATCCAATCCGTCAAACACCTCCATTACTCGTTTAGAAAAAATCACCAGACCTAGACTTCAGTTGCATCAAGCACAAAATCAACTCTCAACATACTTACCGCTTTTTATATGTGTTTCAGTGAATGATCCAAGTGGAGATCACCGGAAGGAGATCACATAGGCTCGTAATGCACCTTACCCATCAAAACAACAGTTCTATGTACTGACTTAAATCACAAGTGATAACGAGGCATTTCTCCCTGCGATTTATAGTTGGATTGGTGGTATTAATCCAAAGTGCTTCAAGAACTTTTCGCGCTGATTTTTTTGTTCCTGCGTAAGGATGGTGACTTTAATCTCAAAATCAGCTCCGTCGTATTTCTGTTCTCTATGCGTCCCTAGAGGGGGTGTTCTGTCTATTGAGACGCTTGTCAGTTAGGTGTTCTTCTATGCGGGCATAGAGCGACCTACCCGTTTCGCCAATATATTTATCGCTACTCGCTTTGCAAGAGATTAGGTAGACTGTACCTACGCTCATGCAATCACCGTCTCTGCCGTTAAGACATATCTTCCAATCTTTCATTATACAGAGACGGTCGTATAAGAGGTTACGAACTAATTGGCGCCTTAGAGTATTCGCTGGTATTTCAGTAATAGCCACCGATTGCTCTAAACCTGCTCTTTTCAAAAAGCGGATGAACGGGATTTTCCTTTCATTCAAATTTTCGTTCGGAGGCGTTCTTTTTCCTCTAAACCTAAGTCAAAGGGTTACAAATTCGTATCCATTAGAAGTGGCTATTTCCCGTGCCAGTTTCAATTTTGATTGATGTGATACTGTAGGAAATGTGAATATGTTCAGATACGAGTGATCTGTCTTGTCGTCGACCAGATTTAATGTTCGAACCTGACTATTCGGTAGTCGTTAAGCAAGATTGTACGTATTTGGACGTCAACGTTGCCGCATACATCAACGCCTATAAATCCACGCTGATGCAGCGCGAGAAGGGGTGAGTACAGTTCTCGCAAATTCATGTTTCGGCTTTCATGGACTATCGTGAGGGAAAATAGATAACTTATTGTGGTTAAGGTCATGGTGCTATGCCGAACACATTCCACTAATGCTGAACTCTGTTGACTATCGCCTCTTATTATTGTAACATAGCCGTTGATGTAGAGTGATCTGCAAAACTTTCGCGTCAGGCGGGACTAGAACCCGCACCTCACTCTTTCCGGAAATGCGTGCTCTATCCGTTACACTACTGACGCCCATTTTGCACATCGCTCTTTCTACTCTACAGCTCACCTATCTGCCAGCCGCCAGCCGTCAACGGCCTGGCCCGGGTAGTCTGCACAAGTTTTGCACATCACTCTACATCAACGGGTATATATTTGTAACATCATACCACCGCTAGAAGCGGTTAAATAAGAAGAATCTCGTTTAATGTAGCATAGGTTTAGTTAGTGCACCCTCAAACGAGAGCATGTAAGCGTTATTGTCATAAACAACAAAGGACTTGGAAACAAATGCGCAAACCTGGCCTGATTGAATTCCTTAGTCAGTAAATAAGCACTACATCTAAGACTATGAAGTGCTAAGCAAAAGCTGCATCTCAGATGAGAGTAGAACCCACGTTGAACATATACTGGGAGTGCGTGCTACAAGTACACTACCGACGCCGCCGCTTTCCTTACCACTCTTGAAAAGTCCTGTCATAGCTGTTAGTAATTAACCTTTAACGAATTCGGTTAGGTAAGCACATATCGGCAATGAACCAGCTAAGCTGACAACTATCCGAAATGAACAGTCTATTTGCGTTCATCATTCCGAAGTCGCTCAAGGCTGACTGCTGACTGCTACGATAGGATTTTTCGCAGAGCGGTACCTATGCGATGGCCCGCTGGTATGGTGATACACGCGTTCCCGATGTGTAAAATGTGGATTCAAATCTCTTATGGGATCGAACATCTGCGTACCACTCTATATTCTTGGATCATTTTGTAATATACTTTTGGTAGAAAAACAGTTAAAATTATGAATGTAAACGAACACTACACTTACAAGTGATATTGCAACATCGTTCTATTGCTGATAGAAAATCAATGTTCTTTACAAGTTCATTCGCGTCCAATATTGTGTGTTTCTAGCAGTTATCATGACTTAACAACTTAGAAACTTTTTATCATTTGAAACAACCAATCCTCCTAGGCGAGATGACATCTCAATGGCCGGTGACTTTACATCTCGATCACCTTCACTTACAAGTGGAAAAATCATTGCGTCTAACCGAAAAGAGGTGATTCTAGATTTTTAAATTCTATTTAGTGAGTTAGTGAATCAACAACGAAGCATACAGATAGAACTTTTCTCTGTGCTAAAATACGTGCCAAATGATGCTGTACATTTTCAAATAGCTTTATGTTTAATAGGTTTCAAGCACAATTTAAGGATTAGTTAGTCTATTAGTAACTCTCTGATGCCTTGGTGAGTCGTATGACCAACTCGCTTTCGAACAAGCTAGCCGAGTGGGACCATTTTCGACGCAGTTTTCTTTTCGAAATCTATTTTTATGAGTAGAGTTTTGTTACACTTATACTATTACCCGCTAGCTTGTCCGAGATGGAATTTGTAGCAGGCGTCATCAAGTATATAAAAGACTTTTTAGACGACTCTACGTACATCTACATTTCGTTTACGTGAACTGTGAATACGATATGCTTTACTTATTATGTGAAGTTTACTAACTATTGACAGTATTGCATTTGGATGAGAAACGAGTTTCCCATTTCTCATTTTCTTTTTTCATGCTAGGGAGAGAAAGTCAGTGAGTTCGAACAACAAAGTTTCAAAACATCCATAAAATGGGATTTATATAAATCATTGGTCCGGTTTTGCAAATATGCCGACAGTAGCACCATCGACGCGCGATTCTTTCATCTATTATCTTCACGTTAACGCGGTTGAAGTCGAGAGCCCGCATGTCGCCAAAAAATGTTTGATTCTAGTCGCGAGCTGATACATCTGCGCGGAATCGCACGAGCGGCAGGCAAGCGTTAAGTCACATCTAAACCTTCAAAATGCTGCAAAAATGCGATAAAAGTACACTCTAGAGAGTGATAAACAACAATTATGATTGAAACTGTTCAGATTCAGGGGTGAGAATTGGTTTAGCCAATCGAAGCTCCGCCAATTACAAAGTCAAGGTCGTTGCACTCCGACGCCCTGACGGATCAGTTATAGCGTCCAGAAATGTAACGAAGAAATCGAACTGCGATTATTCCTTGAATCTTGAATAACTGCGTCCTCCTACTCACACAAAAAATAAAAGATAGCGGATTTGTTGTTCCACCGACCCCCTCTTCCAAAATCCGTTATGCTATATTGTACCTGTTTAAACCGAAAACACGTGATATAGCCGCAATAAAGCCAGAGCGCTTGAAGAACGTTTCGCCAGTTCCCTTCAATATTGGTCGGCTCTTCACTTCTTTCCAATCGAACTGTAAGGTTCCTAGTCAACGGATCACCAGCAACATCTTGTACTGCTCAAATAGGGAAATGTGACGGCATTGGCTGTTATCACCAAATCTGCTTGTTGCCTGCTGCCTATAAACTCTTCATTAGACTGATTTTCAACAGGATCAACCTGGCAATGTTATTCACTGTCATTCCCCATGACGTCAAGTTAACAAGAAACTAGTACAGTATGGAATGAAAATATATGCAAGAGTAGAAATGTCACAGTAACCTAGGGGGCACATTGAAGAACATCAAGAACACGTAAGATATAAAATATCTAAAGATTCAACCAATTAGGAGTGGAGGGATTTGAGGCTATACAACGAAAATATCATAGGAAAGAATAGAGAATTTACTCAAAAGAAAGCACTCTTGCCGATGTGAACCACAAATGACTCTCCGAGAGAGAACGGTCAATATAAACTCCCCAGAGTCAATGTGTTGTTTCATTCTAGATATCTCGATGAGTCGGTGTTCTTAGTAAGTTTACAGTCATAGTGGGCTTCATACAAGATATTACTCTGACGAAGTTGACCTCTCATAAAATTGACATATGCTGTTCATTTTCTAATGACAACTATTTTGTACTGACCACAGCAAGATAATATAAATTGAATAATGAGGAGTATGTACAAAAGCCGGTTTCTAATCCGCATGCGGCGTCACTTGTCGCATTCAGAGCGCCGTTGTGCTAAAAGACAAATAATCAGGTGCAGTGTGAATTTAGCTTTAGAATTTCGCGCTAATTGACCTAATACCTTACTGAAGATTATCGTTTGTTATATCAGTCGGCTCCCATACTCGATCCGGCGGCAATGCTTGTGCCAGAAAGAGTGCGAAACTCTATCATCGATGCGAGGGAAGCGGTGAAGCAATTGAATTCCGGAGAAAACGGACCTCCACACGAGGATGAGGTTTACGTTTACTGTTTAAGTCCTTTTTTATTACGAATATATGTTTGCCTTTTAAGTATCACTAGCCAGGTTTTTTCTCAAATCAAGAGAAACTATCTAAAGTTTGTAACCGGCTTAATAAGCATAATTAAAAGCGACCAAGTATTGGGGTTCTTGCGTGCAAAAGTTGCGGCAGGTGTTCAATCTCGTATTGGACATCTCTATTTGTGACCACTTTTTCTTATTGTACGCTTCCACATATCACAATTTACTGTGCGGATCCGATGCAGCTTGGGACGGGATCGCTCAGTGTTTAGTGATGCAAAATGTCAAGAAGCAAAAGTGATAAGCAAAGTCCTGTTCTAATCCCCTTCTTTAACTCTGTCTCACAATCTATCTATAGACGCCCTAGGGAATACCCTAGCTTGGCTACGTTCATGTCGCGAGATGAATCGTCGCAAAACATTCTTAGTGATTCAGGATCAAGAAGACCAATTCGGCAAGCGGTAGTCGAAGCAACACGTGAAAGTTAGAAGACCTTCGTGGAGGATGAGTATGAGGAAACGAATCGAATGCAAAAAGTGCTAGGATTTGCTCTGCAAATTTGGAATTAATAGTGTGAATAAGGGGGCACCGTGGCCGAGTGGTTTTGATGCTCGTCGCGGCGCTAGTGGAGCCGAGCTCCACCACCCCTCTCCCCTAAACTCTTTCCGACACTCAGCAACAACGTCTTATGAAACGCCATAGCCAGGCTATCTTCGAGATTGTAAGGAGACTCGCTCAATCAGTATTCTACGGCGTTCAAGAAGAAGACGAAACAACGAGTTGAATGCTAGAACTACTGGGATCCACACAGTGAAAAAAACACTATGAAGACGAATCGAAGAAATGTTTGAAGTAAAAGATAAACTGTGCAAAAAACTAAAAATATTCTTTGATAAAATGCATTTTTGATATGAACAATAACTTTCCGGGTTTGTCGATCTATCAAGTCGATGTTTTACCCTCGCACACAACTCTATTAGCAACATGTCGAGTCTAAAGCGATGGGAAGACGTCTGAAGATGGCGCAACGCAAGTTCGAATCAACGACCAGATATTTTTAAGGCCCTTACAACCACTGCTTTAGACGCATCCTGTTTTTATTTATATTCCGGATAATTTTATGCTCATATCACCTAGTACAGGTGACTTTTAAATGCGTCCATTTGGCTTCTTAAAATGGTTCTCATTTTTTCGTCGTACCGGCTAAATTGATTGTTTTCAGGAGGAGTTACACCTTTTGTCGGAGGTAAAGCTCACCAATAACTTGTAACAGTATACCACCTATTGCGTGTATTAACACTGAAATGCGGGTAAGTGAGTTATTCTACTCACGGAATCATTGCCTGATTTGATCTTCGATCTGTTGTGTTATTTTACCGAAACGCTGTGCTGATCTCATTATTAGTGTGCATCAGTGAAAGTTGATGACCTCTTTTATCACCGTGTCGCCGTCCTCAGTGAGGGTGATTTTTGATCGTTGTAGTATAAAAAATGCTAAACTTTCTGTGGGTTTTTTTTGACTGTTATCTAGTCTGTTATATAGTTATGTTATCTAGTTTATTTGGAACTGAATAAAGATATCAGCGGATTTTTGTTGGTTTGCATCTCGACCATCACCTTACAAAATATTTCCATCATTTTTCTGCATTGAAAATATTTCTAAGGCTCAATTGGCTGCTAATTTTTACCGCATGGTCAATATTCACAGAAGAAATCGTTGCTGTAATAGAGTATTCCAATCTTTGGTCAGAAAACTCTCCTGTGTTTTACATGAAATTTCGAATGTCTATGGTAGCAATTCGGGGTACGTACATTTGATGATAGTAAAAAGTTCGAGAAAACAGCTCTGAATCTGTTTCCAAAGTTTGGGTGATAAAGTCTTAGAGATTCTCAGGGTATAGCTGAATTTCTCTCCGTACTATCCTGGTGGTGGCTGAAAGGCTCCGAAACAGATGAAAGGAGTATCGGAACCAGTACATATTCGGGGGTTAAAGCCGAGTAAGCATTCAGGTAGAAAAGTATGAGAACGATTTATCCATCTCAACCCATTTTTAAGCCTTTGAATATAAACCATTTTATGTTTCTTCCTCAGAAGTTTAGTAGTCATTCGATAGCTAAAATATTGGATATTTCGATATCAGGTATGTTTTTGAGAAGCCTTCTTTATAGCGCTAAACACAGGCTGAGGCGGTTTCACATATTGATAGACGCCGCTAACTGCGCTGATGATAAAAAAAAAAACGATGTAAAATTGCACTTCAAACATGAGCCTTTTTCGCTCATCTTTGGACTTTCGACATTCATTCCATAGCATAAATTACGGCAAATACAATACTACGCTTGGTTTTCAAAAAGACCTTAGTGCGCTGTACACTTGAGAGAAAATTACGCTTCACCTTTGACACGAATTTTTTGCTCGGCTAAGGTTTTTAGATGATTTTTTTAACAGAGTTCGAGTACTCATTCAATGGTTTGGAAAATCCTGATTGTCAAACTGAATTTGACTATTGAAAAGATCTCCATACAGCAAAAAAAAAAAGAAACACGCGTGTCTCCCAAAACACTCTGTACAGCTGTTCCATTCTATCTTTGTCAATTGCTTATACGAAGATTTGCAAGGGTTCGCTTGCCATGGAGCAAAAGGTTAAGTGATACAGTTATTAGAATTAGTTCACAAAAAGGACCAACTCCAGATCCATCGCTTTTCTGAACATACGTAATGCAGGACGGCAGTGACTCATTTCTGCGTGCATTCCGCGTCAGATGTATTCCACGGTTACTAGAGTGATGAGATAAGAGCAAAATTTAGAACCTTAGCTGGTGCAGAACCCACCGCGATTACTTTTACCGGGAGCTCCCTGAGATTACCACTACACCAGCAAATCACACGCTCTGCCTTTATTTCAAATGAGTTTTCGTTTTAGTCGCTGTCAGCAATCACCCGTCAATTGCAGAACTATGTCTTGTTACTTCCACTAGACACGATCAAGGGTTACCTTTCGTAAGAACATAGAAGGTTCATGCTATGTATATTCATATTTCAGTACCAAAATGGACTTCTGAAAAGTTATTGGGCAGAAGAGTTGCCGAAAAACAAATGATATGTAGCAAGGTAGAAGAATGCCTGCTGATGAGAGTACACAGATTCGCACAAATAAGCTTTGGTCAATTCATCAGAGATGCGTCATGCATTCAACTTCATTAAGCAACACAGACGTGATCGAACGCATCTTGAGCCTCTGCAGTCACTTTTGATTGCTTTCCAGTTTTTCGCCATAGATCAGTCCGGATTCAGTATCGATTTCCTTTAGTCCAGAGCGAGCGTCTATGGGCATGCGCACGAATTTGATTTCGATCGTCAAATAATGCATCATCTTTCCCGAAATGTTTTCTCACGAATGGAAAAAATGAATGATGGATTGTTCTTTGATAAATCGTGCAAATATGTTTTTTGCTCGATACGACTCGATTTGAAAGTATCGCTGCTGCACATTTGGAAAAAAGCTGTAGATGTAGACATTTGGCTCGAATGGCGCTCAGCGATGGTAATTTACTTGGAAAGTCGAACAAATGTATTTGTAAGCATTATGTTAATTTATCAGTAGGTTAAAATGCCAAATATGTGCCGAGGTCAACACGAAGTTGTATGGAAAAGTGGATAGTAATGTGGTCTATCACAGAGCAGGGTTGTGATCATGAGGAAACGAATTTCTGAATCAAGAGCCGAAACGACGCATGATATGCTCGAAGAAGTGATATGCTTTGTGAATAATAAATGCCAGGATCGACTCAATTCCACAAGTGCTGATATCCGCACTTTGAATGTGGTGAAGAGCCATGGAAATAAATAAATAAATCAGTATAATATGAAAGTCAGTTCCAAACATTTTTTTCCACACAATCACTTAATCAGTGTAACAAAGGCAGTGTAGTTACTTTGTTTCTCTATGGAATTCAAATATTTCTGTGAACGCACTAGACTACTTCATTACGAAGTAAAGAAGGAACAAATCAACGACAAGTTTCTTCTTACGCCTAAGTCGTTCTACGACCAGCTGAACTCTGCCATCTGTCATTTGCTGACCGCCGTTCCACGTTCGTGCATATATCACAATGACGATCTTTTCGCCGCTTATTAGCTCTTGGTCGCCTACAGCTTTCCCACTAACGCTATTGATTGTGACGGCATTTCTTCAGCGGCTCTATTGAACTAGCTTCAGCTCACTCAGAGTTAGTTAGGCTTTATCTCACCCAAAACCGCTTTTCATCTCTTCCATGTCTATGCTGTCTCCTTCTGATAAGGTATCGATTTACCACTGCATCTTTCTGCAATGATTCATAGACCACTGTTCTCATCATCTCCGCCTTTTGACATGTATATATATTCTATGGTGGCACTTTGATGTTCAGCGCAAAATTTTGCAATTTATCTCACGCTGTTTAAATTTCTAGTTTTCTTCCGCTACTGTTTAACTTTGAATATTATCATCAAACGTTTGATATTATCGTTTCATCGTAACTGATGAAGTACTTAGGTAGCGCCCGGCTACGACGCACATGCGTCAATCTTTCCACTACATGGTCACCTGGTCTGCGAAGAAATCCGATATTTTCAGGCGTAAGCCCACTCAAAACTCGAAAAAATACACTAGTTATGGGAGCTTCTTTCACCAGAAATACTGAAAAGTGCAGTGCTTCAAAGCTTTTGAGTTACTGCATAAAGGTGAATAGTTTGCTGTTGTTCGTTTCGACCATTCAGTCGTCTATTGCTATCAAATGATTAGTAATAATTTAGGGAAAGAGCTCGGTCCTGCAAAAAAACGTATTTTCACTGCTACAGTACTGTGATAAGATTTTTTCAAAAGCACATTTACTTTTGCGTTTTCCGAGATTGAAGTTTTTTAATGATCACTATTAGTTCAGTGAAGTCTCCATCCAGCAGAAAATATTCTTTAGAAAACGCCTACAACAGAATGCACATGATACTCCAAAGAATTTTGTTCTCTTGACGTTCTTCGCAAAAAAGTAAAGTGGTGAAGCGGTACAGTTTGTCGCTTGCAGAAGTTTGGGACTTAGTGTTTCTATGATATTCTATATGTTTCCTTTCATAGAGTTGTAGAGAGCAGTGTTCTCGTCTTAGCCATTCTGGCACCGTGATCTGTCTGCTTAGCCTGCATTGTGAGGTCTCTAACTAAGTTCACATCCTAGTGAGACTGCGTTACAAATGCAGACCTACTACAGGGTGCGTGAAAAATTGTGATAATTTTTCAGATATTCTAACAGTTAAAAATTACTGTATGAATAAATGAATTAATTCAGTTGACAGCATAATTACGGTTACTAGACTTACTACTCTAACAATGAGCAAAGACGTTTAAAATGAATTTCCCAAACTTCCTCCCTTGGACTCCATACATTTACGAATTCGCATGCGAACATTTCCAAGCAGTAAATTTGTCTTAAGCTTTTGTCAAAGGCGTTTTAAGCGCGTCTACGATAGTGTTGCGAGTTGCCGAGACTTTCTTCTTCAGTATGGATCACACGAGAGTAATCCATTGAGTTGAGATCCAACGAGCTTGATGGCCTGTCTTTCCCGAAAGCCTGGAAGCTCTGGACAGATAATAATCGTTGAGCGGGCCGAATGCGCAGGAGCCAGTCCTGCTCAATAGTAAATAACTGTGCGCCAAATTGTTGAGTAGTTCAAGGCTGCAGTACGCCTCGTAAAACTTACCGCTGATATCTGACAGCGTTGATTTTGGGTTTCTGTTGATGAAGACCAACGACATCTTTACGATGCCGCCAAGGCCGGTCCAGATTATCACACAGACCGGAGAATGACTGCAGTTCATGATTTTTGCTACTGTGGACTTCTTCTGATTCTTCCTGAAAAGTTGACGTCGATTCTGGTGGTTGTAGAATGGTCCGACCGTGAACATCTTTTCATTCGTAGAAAACGCCTTCGACAAACGGGCACCACCAATCAAACGAATCATTCGGCGAGCCTTCGAAAGCCGTTTTTCTTTCGTTTTTTTGATCGAGAAAGTGAACACGAGCGATCTTTAGCTGCGCAGCTTCAGCTTATTTTTGGCAATGTTTTGGAAGCTCCGCTTCCTTATCCCGAGCTTCTTTGCCATTTTGCGCATCGAACGCTCGAAATTCGTTGAATTTGGCAACGGATCTTATGAATGGCTTCCGGAATAGACGAGGTAGTCTAGCAATGTTCCTGTTATTTTAACAGTGTCGGCCGTTTTAGCACATATGAAAACAGAGAAGTAAATAGACTTAAATTGAACAAAAAGTTCAATAAAATTATCAGCATCAATAATAAATATTACATCATGGGTAAAATTAACGAAATACGAAATTACCACAACTTTTTTCACACCCTGTATTTTTCTTCTGATACGTAAAAGCTCGGAATAGTCTTCTGACCTTTTACAATCACTTCATAGATCCAGCACATTTGCATTCGAGGCATTTCCTGTACAACGGGAATAAGAATTATTATTCTTATTTTTTTCCATTGAGGCAGTTGTTAACCACCCTCCTGTGAGCGTGCCATCACTTATACTGTCCTTTTTTGCCGAATCGAAATGAATTATCCATGAAAAAAATCGAAGAAGAATACTTGCACTCATGTTCAGGAATATATGGCTGGTACAAACTAACGGCAAGACTGTTCCTCATTGACAATGAGAGGCTATCAACTCCTCGAGTTATCGGCCCTGCTCGGAGGGTGACGAAGATTGGTGCGCACCCTTATTAGAAATTCGCTTGATTGAAAGTTTCAAAAGCGTATTGACCTCGCTAAATAGTGGAATATCACTTCGAAAGGTATAAATTCATTAAATTTCATAATTCCAACTTTTACTGAACGCAATCTTATATTATCAAAGTTTCTGAAGTCAATCCTATGTCTCAAAAAATTTTTATTCCAATACTACGCTCAGTATGTGAAAAAATTTAAAAAAGAAACATGTCGTTTTGCTATTGAGGTTTATTTCTTTGACTTCACAGCGGATTTTTAGTGTTATGCAGTTGACGTTTTGTTCCAAGCAGACAATTTCGCTGCAAAAAATTGATTAATATTAGTGAATTTCCATAAACTTGTTTCCAGTAAAAAACGTCCAGGCGTCCTATAGTCCCTTACTTTTCAATACAATTCTGTGGAAAGAGATGGGACTCTGCGGAATGTGATCGTACTTCCTGGGTTTTTTTTTGCAGAAAAGAGTTTTTTTTTCATTAGACTATTAGTAATTACTCGATACCAGCAGAAATAAAATCTCAGTACGATGCTTGGTTTCTCTAAAGACCTCCATAGTTCATTGTGCCCAATAAGAGCAATGGCATAGGTTGCGGAGTAATGTTAATAGTAAGTATAAGTCGATATACAATAAGCTAGAGCCCATGGAACAATAGGAAAAAGTCCTATGAGTTTGTATGCTAGTCAGTACATGAGAGAGTGAAAATGTTTATGGTGATCGCGAGATGTTACATCCTCTTTAAACGACAGGTCGGCTAATGTTTTTCGCCCCGTTCTCGGGAAATTTTATTTTACTGAGCAAAATTCCTCGATGCGATAAACAACGACTTGCGAGTGTCACTGATGAAAGAATGAGAACGCTCCATCACGATTTTCTCGTGATTTATGAGAATACCGCGCTCGACGCAATCGGCATATCATTAGAAGAACAGTATCTTCCATATGAGCTGAATTTTCAAGCTACAGTCGAATTTGCACACCAATCCACTCACTTCTGAGAAAGACGGTTGAGAGATTTGAATTGAATGATTTTAGATCGTACTGGTAGTCTGCAAAAACGTCATTTAGACGTTTGAAATATAGGCGGCAAGAGGTGACAACACCAAATAGTTACGTGCGAAAATTCAGTAATATCTGCTTCGGTGTGAATAAGAAAATGCTCCAGCATCACACTTTCTCAACACGGCTGGCCAGCAATCCGGTTTCTGTGACTTCTTACTTATTGCTGAGTTAAAGCCAGATTTATATAACTCATTGTTTATCCGCTCACTCATTTTTTTGCATTGCAGTTAATCTTGCCATGCCTTACAGATCAGTAGCCAGGTGTGAATAAATTCCCAAATAAACATCTACACTACCTAAACAGTCTCTAGAAATCCTCATCAGCTTCCTCATCATTTCATACGTACTGTTGACGTTTACTTAGCATTTTTGCATTTACGACAGCTTTGAGCTAATTTCCTTCATCTCAATTGAATGATATCCTTGTAAAGTAAAAAAGTCACTCGTGTAAGCATCTTATCCGTCGCATGATTTTGTTGCGATTCATGCCGTTCTCAGTGTGGATATGTTTCGATTCCATAGGTCTCTCTCTGCCTTTTAAAACCATGACTAGTAGCACGAACTTAGTAGGCTATACATTTGCGGAATCATTTTACAATTTAGATCTATTTTACACATTGCTTTTCTTATCTCACTTTTTAAGTTGAGCTTCAAAAACATCGAGTTACAACGTGAGATTATGGGTGACCGAAAAAAGTTGGTTTTATTGTTTCTGTCTGCCATCTTCACCGTAATTAGAAAATTGTTGTTTACCAAAGCACGTTGTCTTCTCTGATCAAGCGACAACTGAAAGTCTCAGATGTCTTGAAAGTTTTGTGAAAAGTAGAACAATACCATGATGGTTTCGGTCAGCAACGAGGCTAACGTTTTACGCAAGTCAACCATTGCTCTGACACTTACGAGTTCACCATTTTAATTTACAGATAAGTTAATACAGCGTTGTTGTGAGCCTTCAGTGACCAAAGTTTTGGCGTCCTCCCCTACCTCAACGCCGTAATGATTTGATTCGTCTGTCCACGTAGCTGCTGCAAGCTTATTCTGTCACTCTCAAGTCGTCAGACCAGAAGTATTTCATGACTCAAATGCATCTATATCACTGCTCGAAACGAGTGTATCAACAAAGTAAGAGTTGTTTTCCAATAAAACTTGGAAATCCTTATAATTCATGAAAAAATCACTTTTTTACACGACCCTTGTTCACATCTGTTGTGTGGGTCAGAATACTTGCATTTGATCGACTTCCCCGCGTCCATCATCCATTTGAGTTTTCAAACTTTTGCGTGTGGGTTCTGCTGTTGCTTGTGAATTTCGTCCTCTTTGTAAAAGTCGGGTCCACGTGGATTGCAGGAGAGCTTCCTGAAGAGGGGGTCAAATCATCAACTCCCTTCCTGACAAATCGCATCATTAGCCACTCAGCTATCCACCATCCGCCCATAGTTAGCAGTAGTGTTTAGTAATTAATGGTTATCAGTAATGAATTAAAATAATATTGATAGCAATCTTCACTGATAGTTTCTGTTATGCGACTCGTCATCACGTCTTATATTCCTGTTTAAGGATTTCATCCTCTTTCTGATGTCATAGAATACTGATTGGATAGATCTCGTTGAAGTCTTGGAGGTAGCCGGTTAGGGCGTTGTCGGTTATTGCGGGAGAGTGTTGAGAGGGGATCGAAACAGCTCATAACTCCGGGTAGCGTGCACCACTGTGTGTTTCAACGCGTTTTTTGATGGGAGCGGTTTTTTCCTACACTTCCACTGATCATGAATAAACTCAAAGATGTTAAGTGATGTGCAAGGCTTTTAGGTTAGGCGGAACTCGAACCCGCATCTCATCCTTTCCGGAGCGCGTGCCCAAATGCACTACTGGGCTTTTTGGACAGCACTCTTTCTACGCTACACTGCATCAGTCTGTCAGCAACCAACCGCCAATGGTTTGGCCTGAAAAGCCGTATTGGTATTGATACTAGTTACAATGGCAAGTAATATATATATTATATATATATATATATATATATATATGTGGTCGACAAGAATTCTTTTTACGCCATCGCCTTTTAGCGGTGGTATGATGTTGTTGCAACTAGTTAGGCATGCGCTCCCAGAAAGCGTGAAATGCAGGTTTAAGTTCCGTTTCACGTCAAAGTTTTGCATATCACTCAACACCATTGACAATATTTGTAATGTCATGTCATCGCTAAAAAGATGTTAAATAAATATAATTCTATCAATCGATAGTCTAATTTCCGATTATGTTGTAGTATGTTTGCTTGTGGAAAGGCCTTGTTAGTGAACTGTTGCAAGAAAAAGAAAATTAGCTTACCCTTCAGCGCTCGTTATCGCGCATCCCTCACAATGCGCTACTCGCGGCGATCTCAAGGTCGCCTCGAAAGGGCGCGATATTCATTACTTTTTCAGCATTATTTGCAGGCTTCTTGTATCAGGACTGTAGAGGAAACTTTGTTCTATCAATGAGCTCAAGCTTTCAGTTTCATTTTATGTCGTCGAATAAACCCGCTGTTAAGCCTAGACCTATGAATGCAAATCTTTGTACGATCCTGTGAAAGCCGTTTTCTTCTATCTATCTCTTTCCAGAAAATGGACACGGGAGATCTTGCAACTGTGCGGCTTCAGCTTATTTTCGAAAGTGTATCGGACGCTTCACTAGCTGATTCCAAGCTTTCCGAGTCATTTTGCGCATCAAACGCTGCGAATTTTGTTGATTTTGTCAACGGATCTTCCGAATGTTTTCTAGAGTAGACGAGGTATTTGAACAATCTTTTCAGGAACGGCACCTGATCTCTCCAGTCTGTCTGGAACATTTTACGGCTATGTGGACTCTTGCTGGTTTAGCCAGTCGACTTTAACAATGTCGGCCGGTTTCATTTCCGTCTTGTGCAACTTAACTACTGCGATACTTTTTTTTACTATCCATAACTTGAGTGCAACTGAAAGTAGACATATAAATCAAGCACTCTAGGTCACAATTGATCAAGTAATCAAATGAAACTATCCTGATTGACAAAAAACATTATATAACCTAAAATTAACAAAATACAAAATTGACAGAACTTTTGCACACCCTGAATACCAATCTTTCCCTAAAGAACTCATACTTATTATACCTCTGGCGTCGAGAATTCGTATCAGAGCGTCCTAGGCTTCAAGGGGATTTCGAGGAGGTCTGCTCAACCAAAATCCATTGACATTCACAAACATTACCGAAATCCTTCCACAGTTGCTGAACACACACTCAAATTCAAAGACTTTGTGAATGATGATCGATTGCGAGGAAACCAGTAATGAAGAAATATCGCAAATAATTTGGTGTTAATCCATGTGAGACAGAAACAGGTATACAAACAGTAATGTCGCCGATGATTACAATGGCAGTAACAATTAATAAATAAAGATGAAGCAGTAGTAATCACGTGCAGTAACTTGGTGCCATCACAAGCAGTGCGAGTTCTGCCGTATTTCCGCTTTGTTTCTTCCCCGTTACTATTGTCGCCTATGGTGACAGTTTCATTCAGATTTGGTGACATGTGCGAATTTCGTCTGGTCGTTTCTGAAACGTTCCGAACTGAGGTTACTCCAAATTAAGTTTATTTACGAAAACGCCACCCATGGTTTAGATAGCCGTACCTGGGTGCGCACGCACATTTATGAGTCCAATCCGCAACTAGTTGTATTTTTCCTTTGTCATTTCTACTCAGCATATAATGTTAGATAGTCTGTATTTTGATGTATTTAAAAGCATGTCTTCAAGACTGGATAGATTTTGAAAATTCCAACTGCTCATTTGAAACGGACGTCGTATGGGCGCGATGTGTAGTCGGTTCCCTCTCCAATAGGCCCGGATTCCACCTATGCTGCTTTCCTTCTTTCGTTGCATCACTCCTTCATGTTACTTTTATGCTCGCTGAACGCTCACGATACGCGTGAGGAATGGTCTAAGCATTCACAGACCATTCAAATCAATTTGTCTACCTTCACATCACGGGTTTTTTATGAACTGCAATTTCTTCCAAGTCATGTGCGCTTCTAACCGTTTCACTGTCTCCTTGATCTCATTGACAGTAATCTCTGGTTCACTGAGAAACCTTGGAAAAATGATAATATTTTCGTCCAATCTATTAATTGACAAAAATTTGCTATGTTTATGTATGCCCTTCGTCGTAGTCAAATAACTTTATTGTCTGAAAGCCGACTTTGTCATAGGGTCGACTTCAAAGTCAATTTATGTATGTATCAAAAATTTAGCTGTTTAAGCCGAGGCGAAGTTGGTAATTGTTGTAGAGTCAGTACAGGTACCACCACGAATCCTAGGCTGACCTTTCAGCGACACCGTCTTTTTCAGAGCCTCGACATACAGTGTGCCACTAATCTTTCAAATCGGTGAAGAAGACGATGCCTTGTCACGCTCTGTAAGACAAGTTAGAAGATCAAACGCATGTAAGATATGCCAAACCTCATGTTATTGTGACACAATTGTCCTTACGGTTCATCTCTGGGTTGTGAGTGCATATCGAAAACGCCTCAGGGATTTTGCGCATTGATGTTTCTAACCCCTGTGCTAGGATCGTGATAGTTGCTTCAAAATCATGATTGTTGTGCTTTTGCGCCCTTTGCGTCCTTAAGTACTTCGTCGTGTGTGTGTGTGTGTGTGTGTGTGGTGTGTGTTAAGTTTTGGGGGCCCATCTTAGGGGCGTTGATCTGCCGGTTTGATTGAAAGTTGTCAAAACAGCGAATTTTCGAATTTCTCGCCATTTTCGCCGTTTCCGGCGATTTTGGCGAAATCGCAAAACTCGCGTTTTTGCATTTTTCACTATTTTCGGAGGTTTTTGGCTTAGCCTGGCTCTTCGGGCTCAAGCCTAGAATTGGGCAAAACTGAGAAAATGCCGATTTTCGAAGTCTTGAACCAGTTAAAAATCCCGTCAAATTGGCCTTCGATGTAACGCGGCAGCATTTTGAGAAGTCGTCACAGGAGGTCAAAGGTCACGGGTTAGGTCAGCGGCCTTCGGATGGGCTCTGGAATACGCCTTGGGTCCAGCGTGTGGTCCTTGACTTCCCCGGCCTTCTTACAACTTTAAAACTGACCTTAAATTTCTGATTTCTTGTTTTCTCTTGAGTTTTGTACTACTGTAGCCACAGGCTATTGTCGTGTTTTCGAGGGCGCTTCAGCCATGGCAATATTTCTGGTCGGCTCGGCTGCTGTATATCGGGCCCTTGTTTTGCAAAACCTCTCGCTTTAGTGGCAGATTGACCCAACTGGAGCGTTAAAGAGACGTCCACGAATCTCAAGATCCAAAGCATGCATTCTAAAATAAAAAATTTGTACAGTTACAAAAAGTGATATAGCTTGTATATTCATAATCTCGAGATCAGGAGCTTTTAAATGGCATAACATTATAAAGACCAAAAAGTAAATTCATTGTAAACAAATAAAAATAACGTAGAAAATCGGCACATAGTTGCCCACCTAATATGTTGTGCCGGAGCTCATACAATCCTCCTTCTTTTCGTCAGGGCAGATTTTTAGCTTTCTGAGTAGTACAGCCAAAACTTGAATAAGATCACTTCCAAGTTGCCTTTCACAAGATGCAAGTTATTTGAGCTATTAACCCGCTGAGGATCACCATTTACAGGTGAACGGCGTCGCGCTGTCTCTAGCGCGATAGTGGGTGACCGATTTTGCTACTTAAGCACGTTATCTTTCCAATGTTGTAGTTTCTTAATAATACAGACTAATTTCGTCACTTAATTAGATTTTGAGATCATTTCCGTGAATCTCTCTTGCTAAACAAAGACTATTCGCTTCTTCTGATTATAAGGGAACAGGTGAAAAACCGATCTCATTTGCTGGAGAGGAACTTTTCATAGGAGTGTTAGACTCCATTCGAAAGCTGAGACTTGTGGCTTCAGCTCCACCTCGCTGGTCTTTCAAAATACCTCTTTGTAACACTGTAACATATGGAATAAAATCATGTTCCATATAACCACATTTTTTTCTCTTATCTCGCTTATATTTGGCTGGATAAAACTTCTTCCTTAGGATGTTAGTACTCCAACTATAGCAGAAGCTTCAAAGAACTCAAAAACGTGTTGCATTCCAAAAGCTCTTTTGGTCTGCTTTGGTGTTTTGGTCTTTGGAAAGCTGATTTCTGCTCAAACCCCACCGGAGAGCTCTTTCTTTAGACTGCTGTAATAACCTGATAGCGTATTCTTTCCTGATTCTAGCGATGCGCTTAATTTTTGGATATACGGCTTAGCAGGGAAAATGAAATGAAGTTTTACATTTTCGGCAGGATGTATACAGCCTGTTCGTCGTGGCACAGGGCTGAGTGAGGCGGAACAATCATTATTTTGTTGTTCAATTGGGCTTTCCCTCTGCTTTGAAAGGAAGTGAGGATAAAACGATTGACTAAGATACTGCGAAGATTTCTCTACACACTGATATGCTTTTCGGCTTCCAGCGAATTATACGCGTGATAAAAATGAAGACGAAAGGCGAATGTGGAATATAATTTTCGATCTGAAATAAAAGGGTGTTAAAAAACCGGCGGCGTGGGAGTGTAGCCTCAAGTCTCAGCTTCCGAATGGCTACGAAGAATGCTATGAAAAGTTTCTCTCCAGCAAAACGGATCGGTTTTCCATTTGTTCCCTCTTAATCAGAAAGAACCGATTTTTCGTTACACTCTTGATAGCCGCTCGAAAGCTTAGATCTCAGAAAACTCACAAATGCACTTTTTCTAAGAAGGTCTTCTCACAACTTTGTATCATTTCATGATGATAATATTCCCTCGAACCTCAGTATACACAATAATTTCCCTTATTTCTATTGCGGTCTACAGCAACACAAAGGGGCGAGCCACCGTTACAGTAGCTGAGTGAGGTGAGACGTCATGTAGCGTGCTATGAAACGTAGATGGTACCCGGAGGGTTTAGAGGTGCCTAAAAAGAAGTGATCGTGGAAGTTTGATGACAGTAATCAATCCCAACTCCAACCCAGCGCCGTCAACTAGTCGGCAATCGACTTCATGATCGGTTGTGTTATTCAAAAGTCTGTAAAAACTGCCCTAACGAATGGGAGGGGTTGTATGAGTTTCGGCAACATATATTTGATAAAACATAAGGCATGCGGGGATGAATGCATTGTCAAAACGGGTAGGGCCACTTCATGTGCGCACAAATAAATATCTAGATGGAAAATCAAAAATCCAACAAAGCACTCCTCTAGGGAAGCATAGCGCACAAAGCCATGGCCGAAATGATCTTGAAGTAACTGTCACGATTCTAGTAGTTAAAAACATCAATGCGCAGGACTATTAAAGCGCTTATACACAGTGAAAACCTTAAAATGAAGTGTAAAAACGAATGTGTCGCCGTAACACGAGACTTGCCACCTCACAGACGTTTGGTTTCCAGGCTCTGAAGAAGGCGATGTGAAGAAGGCCGGAACGTCAGCCTATGAGTCGTACTGCTATGTGTACAAACTCAGCTGCAACAAAAACAACTACCAACCTCGCGCCGCTTCGAACAACTAAGTCTTTGATATTTGCATAAACTTTATGTCCATTTTATTGCGGCTCTTAACAGCTTCAGCGATAATTTCATCGTCTTTTCAAATCATAAGATAGGTCGCGGAACTTGTTGGAATTGCATTCGCTTCAACGTTGTCCAACGTTTTTCCGTAGTCGACAAAGGTTCGAACAAGGAGTACGTGCTCCTTCTGAATTTTTGTGGCCACAATCAACGTTAGGTTGTGAGCTATGCCTCAAAGTTCTCGTCGGAGTGATGGCCATTATATTCGTGCCCGCCATCGGAAGTTCTTTATATGCACAATACATCAGTCTTTGTGAGCAGCTTGTAGAGCGCACTGTCCAAATGTAGTCAGTGTACAAATGTAAATAGTCATGAATCTATAACAAACATAAAGGAGGCAAAGTCTGTGCACTTCATGACAAGATCTTTCTTCCTTTAAACACAACAGTCACATAATTTGATAGGTTAGACATAAAGTTATTCCCGCTTTTTGTCCTTTCCACGGAGATTACATGAAATTTGGAGCAATTAATAAGTCGGAAAAAGCGTGGTATTTGGTGAGAAGAGCATTGCGACGTTATAAGTACAGAGCGAAAAACATTCTCCATGGTATGTAATGGGCAAGTTCACTCGTACTTTTCCCAATGATGGCAAGCACAGTTCGAAACTCTCTCGCACTTGGCGTCTCATCTCTTAACGTCATAAATAGTTATTGCGGGTTATCCGTTGCTGGTTGGGTATTTTCAATTTCAGATGAATTCGTACATAGCCTTGCTGGAAGGTTTCCAGGTATATAGCATTTTATGTAATTTACAACTAGGTATCGGCAATAGGAATTGTTCGTTTTTTTTTTCCTTCAGCACAGCTCGTCTTTATGTGTACTCTGTTGATCACAGCACTTTCACTCGATCGTTTCCTCGCATGCATCATCTACGAACATTTTCGAACTTTTCGCGTGTGGAGTCGGCTGCTGTTTGTTTATCAGTCTTATCGTTATGATTTTCATAAAATAGTAATGGAGTTGATCCTTTATGTCGTTCTGAGATAGCCATTGTAGGCTTCTACTCGTGTTAGCCGATACAGGATAAGTCTGCTGCCGCTTTGAAGACGCTAATGGGATTGGTAGCTTGGTGATGTCGGGGCAAGATCGAGCCAATATAGTGCTCGTGATGAGGATTATCAACTACTCACTCATTCATAAATGTATTAATAAATAATCAACCGAGTGCTCTAGGAAGATGTACCAGCCGAATTGATTGGGATGAGTGGCAAATGATACTTCGTTAATATTACCAAAATTGGGATGTGTGGGCGCAGTGTTTAGAGGTATCTTGTAATGCACATGTGATCGCTGGTTCAATTCCGCATACTGAGCTCATCAAGCCCTTCATCGCTCCCTGGTCAATAAAGTGATGCCAGACTTCTTTTGGGAATAGTAGCATAGTAACAGGACTTTTAGGTCATTGAAAGTCTTATGTAGGCTAGATATGCATTCGATCACCTCTAACAATATTTGTTGAAGTCAGATATTTAACTCATTCTCGAGGATCAATAAACGTTGAACTCTTCATCCTTTTTTATGTCTACTTCATAAAAAAAAAACAATATGCCTGCGCCAAGTCGACTTTTCAAATGCTATCTTGAAAAGTCATCAATGACATTTTCTTCGAAAATGGCAATGTTACAACGCACTTAAGCCTCGCTTTCAATGGCTTTCGAGAGTCCGTCTACTGAACATTATTTTGATCACCTGGCTACTCTCCATTGATTCTCGCAAAACGCAAAACCACCAACCAATGTGCACATCAATGTGAACTGCTCAAAGCCATGTCTCGTTAGAGCACCATAGGTGTTTGCTTTATTGATAAAGTCCTACTTCCTTTTCCTTGATAAGGAGAGGGGAAAGGGCTCGTAAGGTTCATTTGGAGGAGCATGCTGTTTGACATCAAAGAACACGTCGCTAATGCATTTTGATTTGTGACCTCTTTTGAACTCAAAATGACTCATGAGTGATACCAGCAAATAATAACCAGTTATAGCGCCATTGACGAGCGAATCGAGCGTAAAAGAAGGAGAAAAAAACGAAAATCCAGCGAAACACATGCTCATTTTACTTCGTGTAACATTTGAACTTGGTGCTCGATTCATTATGAAATAAATCGCGACTTCAACACAGCGTGCATAAATCAATTCGTGATGAGCGACGAGAGAAATAGTACATAGATTATTTGTTCGAAACTAGTTTAGAACTGCCACACTTTGAAAGCCACTAGACGGTTACGGTCCTGGCAATGTCACATTTAGTGATGGATTACTGCCACTATTCTTTAAAAGATAACATTTTGTCACGCTGATCATTTGATTACTTTGAAGAAAGGCAAAAAATACTGGTAATCGATACATGTTGAATCGAAGAGAACTCACCGCGAAAGTTCCACAGTGTTGAAAACCACATCATCATTTTTTCCTAGATCTTATAGATATTATGATTTATTTGTAGCTTTCCGTTAATTTCGATTTTCGTTACACTTCAAAAACGTCCGAAGTGTCGTCAAAGTAATTATATGACATGTTTTGAGGTGATAGGTCTAGTGCTATATAGGCGCCTATTTCGCCCTATTGGGACTCATCAGTAGCACCCTTCCTCGGTTCCGTCGATCCCTTGAGGTTAAATAATCCTCTAAAGGAATCGACGCCGAGTAACAACTAAGCACCCCAAGTCGGATGATGGTATTACCTGACTTTGTGGTGACCGGCAGTCGAGCTTGCGGCTTTTAATATAAACCATACCTCTGCTAACGACCGCTTATTTACAGATCCACTCAAACGATTTAATCTGATAATTATATGACATGTTTTGAGCCGATAGATCTAGTGCTATATAAGCGCCTATTTCGGTTTTTTTTCTGATAATTATATGACATGTTTTAATCTGATAATTATATGACATGTTTTGAGCCGATAGGTCTAGTGCTATATAAGCGCCTATTTCGGTTTTTTTTCTGATAATTATATGACATGTTTTAATCTGATAGTTATGTGACATGTTTTGAGCCGATAGGTCTAGTGCTATATAGGCAGCTATTTCGGCTTTTTTTTGATCTGATAATTATATGACATGTCTTAATCTCATAATTATGTGACATGTTTTGAGCCGATAGGTCTAGTGCTATACAGGCGCCTATTTTTTTTTGCTGTCGTCAAAGTTATATGTCCTCAAGATAATGATACTTGTCTTCGATTTTGCACATTTTCCTAGGAACTTTTATCATGACTTTAATGGCCAAGCATTCCACTCAGCGCTCATCTGATTGTACTACCCCTATATTGCCTTCGGCTTGAGCCGTGAGTGATTCCATCGACCCTCCAATAGATTCCATTACATCTATATTTCATTATACCTCATTTTCTTGATGGAAAAAGACCCACAAATAGAAATATGTGTGAACATGATTTTCCTGGATACCGACGCCTTTTCCCCAAAGTAAACCTTACCGTGAACAACATTTTTCTGTTCATCACACAAAACCATTTCACAGATAAGAATTTAATCAATGTACCACTTGCACTAGGTGGAGCACCCAGTAATACGCTGTATTCAAGCACTTTGTCGTCGTCATCTGTGAGGTGACTTGAGTGACGATCAAACGTATTGAAAAACATGCTTGTTGACAGATATTGGGTTTCAATAATCAGTCCGAAATCATTTTATTTGACCGCCTGTTGCGGTGTTAAGAAGTTTTCAATAAACCAATGATGTAGAGTAGTGTACATAAACGTTTGCGTCAGCCGGGATTCGAACCCAGATCTTACTTATGCTCCCGGAAAGAGTAAGATCTGGGTTCGAATCCCGGCTGACGCAAACGTTTTTGCACACCACTCTGCATCATTGAGTTTATTGAAAACGTGTTTGTCTTGGTAGATTTAAGACGGCGGCACACTATGCCTGCTGTGATTGGTTACCTTTTCTATCAATAAAGCCAAGATCTTCTGAGCATATTTTATCGTGTACTATTATTTTACTAGAAAGACTGCTATTTGAGGGCCGGAAAAGTGCTTGTGAGACGGTAAGAGAATGTCATCAGTAGATAACTACCACCTTTACGTGTGCCTGAGGAAACTATACGCAACACCAAAGCGCCCAATATGTTGCCCCAAGATACTTTGCATAAAAAGCAAAATGATAGACATTATTCAAAAATCGTGATCCTCCTCGTTTTTATAACTAGATGGACCCCTTGTGGTGTGCGAGAGGCGGAACATAAGGCTCGGACTCTCGCGATAATTCGGAACTCTCAGATTTGCATATGTTGAGAGATAAGTGATTAATGACAGTCACAGTGTAAACAGTTGATGGTAACAGGTAGCAGGTAATAGTGAAACCAGTGGTAATGATAGAATCGCTTAACTTTAATCTAGTGCCTAATCTTTTTCAACGTTGTGTACGATGTGGATTATAGTCACAGGTGTACTGAGATACGAGCGAGAAATGTTAAGTTTTATTTGTATCTTAGCATTCCTGGAGAACTAGTTAGATTAACAATTTCTTCATTATCCGTCTTCACAGTGATTTTTCCACTTTGTGAATCCCACTACTTCCAGCATTCAATCGTTTTCTCAACTTCTTCTCGAACGTCATAGAATACTGGTTGGACGCGTCTTCTTGTAGTTTCGAGCATAACCTGCCTGTGGCGTTCCATAAGCGTTTGTTGTTGATTGCCGGAGAATGTTGGAGCTGGGATTCGGCTCCAAGCACGCAGCGACGGGCAACACAACCACTCTGTCGTGGCGTCCCCCATAGTAATAATAGTAACTGCAATAATAGTAGTCAGAAATCGCTACCACATTAAAAATACATCTGCTGCGGTATATGACTGCAGATCATCAAAGTACATTTTCACATACAGCGCTCTTTTTCCAATGATGCAAAGTTATTTCCGCTTCCTTTTTCTTCACGAGTTCACCCATTGTTCCTTCTGATTCCACTCACTTCTCCTTACGTTTTTGCGTTTTTATCGTGTGATATCACAGAAATGAACCGCTGTTTTTGCAAACATGTATATTTTATGTTTATGCCATATTTGTCGATACAGTTGACGAGGCATCACTCTTCAAGATTTACTTGGTTAATATATGTTGTCATTGTGACTTTTCTACACTCTTCAATGGTCTTTAGAGTTCTCCAAATTAGACTTTTCCTTAGTAAAGCGGGTAGAAATGTCGCGGTTTTTCTACATCGTTATATCTCTTCATGAAATATTAATTCCTCCATAAGCTAAACCGTGGTGCTGAACACGTTTTACTATAACAAATATTTCCCCATTGTCCTTTTTTTTCTAGTCCACCACTGATATTCGGTGACGAAGACCCGCATGGAACCGTTGTAAATATTCAACTTGAATTACTGCGACATGACTCTGAAAAAGGTGATAAAAACAAAGCATAAAGCTCTTGGCGTTGATCAATCCCTGAGGGATGCGCCATGTTTTCGTCTTCAAATTTTTAATTTCGTTTGAGGTGATTGAATGCATTTCTGGCCCTTACAATGACTCGCGGTGGCCTCCCGATGTACCGAATTAGTGTTGTTTATCCTCCCAGACAAGTCAGAGACCTGTTTAATACCAGTTCACCGACCCCGCGAGATGGATGGCTTGGTGAGCCATGAGAGCGAGATCGCACCGTTGATCTCGTATGCGTCTCAAAGCACCTATAACCACTGCGCCACATGCGCTCTGATTAAGGTGATAACGCTGAATTATTGGCCACAATGAGATTTCCAAGATTCATGTATTAGTTCATCAACCTAACAATTACTGAATGATATCAAGGGCAAAAGGAAGTTGGTTTTCGGAAAAAAAGGTGCCAGTTGTCTTTGTGGCATTTGCATTACCTTTATTTTACATTTGTTTCTATTCATTCTATACACGATCGCATGTGTCGCCAATGATTGTGCGATAATGGTATTTTAAAATAATCTAGTTTATTTGTGAAATATTCATGCTCTAAAGATTATTCAAGGAGGCGTCAAATTTTTTTGTGATAAACAAACAAAAAAAGGGAAAAAAATAAGAGAATTTCGACTAGATATGTAACATTTCCGTAATACAGTATCGTTCACACTAAGTTGTAAAAGTGGATTCTCGTATAGCCGCCTACTATCGTGAGATGATGCGTTGATGGATAATTACTCAGGTGTACGACGACGATGCCGGAAACACCTGTAAGTCAAACCGTGAAAAAAGTGAATAAGGAGTCGAAACACTTATGCAGAACTGTGAGTTTTTTAGAAGTGAGCTGAACTTTTTTTAGCCATCAGTTTTATCTCCAGTACAACCATTTCTACTTTTATTGCTTGATTTTCTCGGTGTTTTCTACTATGCTCACCATGTTTCATGATAAAATGTGTTATCTGCATTTTTGATGTTCTAGTAATCACTCGATAACTCAAATCTTAAAAAATCGAGAGGTGTACTTGATTTCCATAAAATCCTTTATACTACGTTGTGACAAAAAAAATAAAATTAGTTTCACATTTATACATTTTTCGATGGACTGAACTTCTCTTCCAGACTTTTAATGATCGTTCAATAGTGGAAATCTGGAAAATTCTATGCTACACTTGCTTTCCAGAAAGGACTTCCAATGCGCTCTTGCTCCCAAAAGGGGATATGATTTCGTGCTCGGCGCGCAAGTCTAGTCGGCTAGGGTGTGTGCAATGTTCCGAGAGCGGTATAGCTTGATGCCGATGTTACGAAATCCCATCCACATAGTGGAGCTGAGAATGCGTGCTGCATGTGAAATGCAGTTTTATTTTCAGACTCACAGCGCAACAAGAAATCTTTTTAAGAAACCAAGTAGACCATTCAAATCGCCGAGATTTGAGCTATCACACGATTTAATGGAGGTCTAAACGAAAAATGTCCAGTGTAAAATGCCCGAGTGTGAAACAAAACTTTACTACCTACTGTTACAACGTAGTAGATAGGCCATTTGAAAAATAAAGTACACCGCTGAAATTTTTGCAAGTTCTATAGAATGACTTTTGAAGTTTTTGAAAAGTAAGAAACGTGCTTTTTCAAAGTTTAAAATAGGGCGAGGAAAGCGGAGGCAATACCTTTTTTACCTTGTCAATTCTCGTTCCCTCTTTCTCTGTCAATGACGTAGCAAAAATACAAGTTCACGGTTTCCTATTTATCATTTTGATTCAAGATTTTGAGGTTACTGGTCCAAGTGGGTAGCAGCACTGATTTGATACTTAGACAGGCCTTCACAATTTATTCTATAGGTCGGATATGCATTAACTTTCACGATCCTTAATCAAGTCGAATGCATTGCAGATCCCGCAGAGATTAATCAAAGCTAAAGCCTTTGTCTTTCAACTTTAGAAACAAATTCTACCAAATCACTTAGAATCAAAAAGCTTGCGAATTTGTTCCGCGTCAGGTGCTGACCAGTATCGCCGTGATTGGAATGGTGGCAGTCACTTGGGCAATGTCAACGCAGTTCAGCAAAACAGCACTCGTTATTGACCCGGTGTGTTGATTAGATGTTCAACTGGAAATAGTTCTTCATAAAACTGCATGCATTAAGCAAGTTATGGACCAAATTTTCCCATTTCAGACACGATTCTATGCACCGTACTCATTGATGTGGTTCAACACGAATTTTATGATGTTATGCTATCCAGTATATTTAGCCTACGAGCTGATTTCATCGCGAAATTGGCGTAAGGCTCATGAGTAAGGAAAATTTTCATCAGATATCGGTCGAAATCTTTTCAGAGTCTGGCTACTAGTATTTTTTAAAACATATAGGAGTGCTTACTGACAGTTTTCGTTACACAGACACTTGAAAAGGTTGTAAACATCCCTCTCCTAGCTGACATATCTGAATTATATGTGTTAGAAAAAAATTCAACCAATCACAGTTCTTGTTTTTGAGTTCATAGAAACCTTTGCACTATGATGGAACAAAAATTTATGATCTGCAAGTTAAAAATAATTTTGGAAATTGAATAACTGAGACATCGTCTGGAAAGAATCCGGCTGTCGGATTTGTGTGCATTAGTTGAGGAAAGAATGATCATCCATCTCAGCATGGAAATTTTACATGCGGTGCCACGGTTCAAATCTCAAATTTGGATAAGTAAGTTTTTACATGAACATTTTACTAGTTTTTCACTATCGGAAAGGGTTTTTGCAGAAACTTTTTTCTGCTAAGCAAAGACTTTCCACTGCACTTTTAGTAATTATTCAAGAGCCGAAATCGCGATGAATACAAAAAAGAACTTATTCTTCGGCAACACTTTTTTACAGCGCTGTAGCAGCAAAAATAAATTTGCGTTTCATACACAGCGAGCGTGTTTTTAGCAGGACAAAAGTTTTTCCTTGGACTATTAGTAATCTTCAGTGGAGTAAACTTCGACGATTCCAGAAACTTCTCACGTGCTGTGGCAGGAAAGACAAATGTGTGTTCCACTCTCGTTGCGCGTTGTCCCACGCTTTCTCATTACTTATTTGAAAGTTCTTCCATTTCGTGAAGAATTGTGTGTTTTTGCATTGGAACTGTCAAGGAACTTTGTTACATCATTTTATTGGCCTAGTGTTTGATTTTTATTTCACACTACCAAAGAGATGCGCTACTTAGGGCAACCCTAGCAGCATAAACCGAGCACAAAAGCAAATAAACGTGTAGAGGAAATCTTGTAGTATCAACGTCCTCAATTCTATAAAGAGTTTCTCTTCAAAGCGGCGAAAAAATCATGAATTCAGTAACAAAAATCGCGTTTCAGGAGTGGACAGATGGAGGAACTGCACTGCGCTGCGCCACAGCTACTCATGTACATTGGCCGGCAAGTAATGCACGGCCTATGTGGAACTCAATCTTATTTTCCTACTGCAGTGCAGTTGAAGCGTTTTTTGAAAATACGAACACAATGTTAGAATCATCGGGATTTATGCTACTGAATGATTGCTAGTAGTTCAAAGGAACAGCTCTATCCTGCGAAAAATACGCGTAAAAACGCGCGACGCGTGTGAAACAAAATTTCGCTTATCCCTCTAAAGCGCTGAAAGAAGGCTTACCTTAAGAAAGAGTACGTTTTCGAAATCGCCGAAATTTACGCTATCAAATGATTCTTAATAGTCCAAGGAAAGAGCTCTGTCCTGCAAAAAATACACGATATAACTCAATATAATTTCGCTACTGCGCTGTAAGAAGGCGTTCTAGAAAGACTATAGTAATGAAGTTGCCAAGATTTGCGCTATCAAATGACTATTAGCAGTTTGAAGGAAAAGTTTCGTCCTATGAGAAATAATAGGTTGTAGAAAAAGTTTTGTCGTAATGCCTGAGACAACACATAAAATAAATACATAATACACATGTATTTCATGAGAATTTAAGTTCATCAGAAAGCTTGTTTTTCGGTGCATCGAACGTTATATCATTCGTTTACACAGCCTTCAGAATGAAACTGTAAGGAAGAAGTTCGTCTGCTGTCCACTTCTGCTACAAAATAGTATTGAACGCTTCTGAGATTATTATTCCATTGGATGGGGCACTTCAAGTGGTGAAAAATTCCAAAATGTCCCTGAAATAGAGCAAAATCTTCAGATTTTCTTCAAGTCGAAAAAAGGCAAGTTTACCGTCGCGTGATCCTCATGCTGCGGATGTGCGGCTGTTGTCCTGATGAGGAAGAAGACTAGTTCACCTATTAATCTTTTTTTCAATTGAGTTTAATTGGTATACAAACGTCTCTTCTATGCATTTTCAAGATATAATAGACCTTTTTTACAACCTATCCGTGGGGTGCGTTGAGTGGGAGCAAGCATTCGCTATCTTCTAGAAAGTGCTGTTTTTGACATATATATATATACATATATACATATATATATATATATATATATATATATATATATATATATATGCAGAGAGTGTTATCTAGCACTTCAGTTAGTCTGTGTAAGACATAAGTGTGAGAACCTGATGGGCATATCCATTATCTCTGACGTTCGACTTATAGCCGACATCTTCCTATTCCCAAATAGCACCACTGAAACGAAATACTCAAAAAACACAATGGAAAAAGTTTGGATGAGAGGGATGGGGGTCAGTGAGCAACAGACTTAGTTTAAGACCAATTGTTGAAAGACGAGAAACATCTTTTGCTGTTTCGGTGTCACAGTTGCGCTTAGCAATCAATTGATTGAAATTTGCTCTTTTCGTCGTTAGCCAGTTCTCTCGGGGCGCTCAGTCCCCTATACTAAGAGTAGGCGACGACGAACATTTTACACTGTAAGTCCAGTGAAACTATCACTGAACAAACAGTGTTGAATACTCGATTGCTCTGGCTGGTATCGTTAATATATCATACCTTTCGTTTCGAGTGTTTTCTTGAGACCACGCTCATTTTTCGTACCGCCCGACTGATGAGACCATCAAGGTTGAAACACAGTATTGGGCTATATAAGTCAGCCCTCATATAACAGACCACATGCGCGGCCACAGTAAATGATAATCTGGCATGGTGAAATCTGAGCGTGGTCTCAAAAACACTCGAAACGAATGATAAAATTAGCACAGTATGACTCAGCGGTCCTACACACGCACCATCGTCTTATTCGAAAACGAACTATGACGTGTATACACAAACGCCTACGTACACAATCCAGATCTAACTGCTCGGCTAGCGCACTGGAGAAACATTACAATTTCAGCTCTTAAGGGAAATTAACTTTTTTAGCCGAAACACTAATAATTTGTAATCTATCAGATAGAGTCGAAGTCAAAAATTGTTTCTGTATCAGTGCAATAGATGTGCGACCTCATTGTGATTGATCTCCAGTAGTCGGCGTGCTTGCTGCCACTGCTAATGATTGAACTAGTTAGTGAAATCGCTACTATGATAGCAGGCAATATATACTGTTCTTCTGCGATAGAAAAATATCAACCGTATTATCACTAACTTTTAAGTAGACTTGAACTTGAGGAATTTTACCTATACGTATCTTTTCATTAGCAAGTATTTTTTTTCTGCGAGGAATTTTAACGTAATATGTAAATGGAACATGGCACTCAGCATCAGAAACGTTTTAGTTCGTAAAAAAATGAACCGCACACTTCTCAAACATTATTCGGTAGGTTAAACAACAGTATCGAGCTTGGTAAACAACTTTTGTAGTTTGGAATTAGGAACACACTTTTAGATACTTCACTGGTTCGTCCTCAATGTGTTTTTTCCCTACGCCGATTCAAAACTTCTAGCAGTCATTTCGTTGTTTCGTCTTCTAATTGAACGTCCTAGAATAGTGGTTGAGAGAGTTTCCATGTAATCTCTAGGATAGCCTGGCTATGGCGTCCATAGGGCGTTGTTGTTAACTGCCGGAGAGTTTGGTGAAGGGGGAGGGAGGGGAGTGGTTGAAATCAGCTCCACGCGCACCGCGACGAGCATCACAATCACTTGGCCACGACGTCCCAATTCGGAACAACGTGTATAATATTAAGCACGTAAATCATTTCGCTGCTTAAACTGTCATAAATTTATCACTTCACATACAAGTGCTTTCCTATAGATAGTACAAAGCGTAATGACAATTCAAACAGGTTTTGAGGTTTAGTTACCTTTTTCTGGCTTTTTCAATCATATCATGGTAAATGTTCTACTTATGATACCAAAACTCATAATTATACCTGTCCCGATTGACACTGTCGATGCATTCATTGTCAATCGTTGCGACCATTTTCCATCAAATAAATCATACCATTATTTTGTATGACTTAGGTATGATTGTAAAGCCTGCTGGGATATTATGAGAATTTGCAGAGCTTCGCTATCGGTTTTCGGTGGCGAAGGTGCAAAACCTCTGACAATGATTTCCCGTGTCGGCCCTTTTTTATTGTTCTGGATTGGTGCCAACTACACATACTCTGCTTCGCTGCTGTACATCTCAGCCAGTATGGCGACAACGATCTCTTCATGCAACGCAGCTATGGTCTACATGCTTGCCATACTCCTACTTGGCGATAAATTCATACCAATAAAGGTGAAACTACTCCTTAAATCCATATTTCTTGCCAAAAATCTATAAAATACATGCTATTTCCAACTATTGAACTCTGAAGTTGTGTTTTCCGATATCTTTGACTTGACTTGCGTTGTGTAAGTTGTTACCCTGCGGATGAAAATTAAGCAACGTTTCATTCAAAGTAAGAAACATGCAACTCAGAGAACTCGGATTCATAAACTACTTTGATTGTGATCTATGGCTGCGCATCGTAAGAAGCACAGTGATGTTTTTTACAAGTTTGATTTTACTGCTTAGTCCCAAAATAAGTAGCCAGTAGCAAAGACACTAGCCTTCAAGCAATGAGAACGTTATTCTTCATGAATAGCCTTAGACTAGCACCATTAAGCATCATTTAAACATCAATACAAGTCAGTCGCCTTTTCAGAGAATTGGCGTTTTGCAGGTCGCGTCATTTAAAAGCACCTTTTTAGCTTTTTTCTGTGGGATTTGCTATCGCTGGAGTGGTTGTGATTTCGTTAGCTGGCGAGATAAGAGTGCAATGGCAAGGCGTGGCTCTTTCAGTCTGTTCCGCCGCTTCAGCTGCTCTCTATAAGGTCTGTATATGTCAAATGTCATTTTAATCTTTCTTTTAGACTGAAATCTACTTCAATAAACGTTCTACTTAGATGGATGGTATGAGAATAAATCAAATAAAGAAATTCTTGCATTTGAAAATTTTGGACTTAGCGTTTGTGCCTGCACTGCATCCCTATTAGTGGCTCGGCTAAGTATAGTTGAACCGGAGTTTTTTTGTTCATGTAGTTTCATAATCTTATCTATTAGAATTTTGCAGTTTAGAGTTTTCCGACCACACCGAAGCCAGAGTTAAAAGTTCCACAATGCCCCTGGGGAGGGGGAGGGGCAGGGGGAGGCAGATTTTCACTGCCCAATAGCTAAATTCGATCATGCTTGTTTTCTACATGGTTTTTTTCCAGTTTTCAGTTGCCTTCTATATTTGAACTTAATTGTTTTCTCATCAGTCTTTGATATGTGGTCACAAACTAGTTTGTCGCCTTCGGTTACGCTTTCAATTTTAAACACTAATTCTAATTTTGCTGCAGGTGCTGTTCAAAACGATTGCTGGGTAGCGCGAGCCTTGGCCAGGTGTCACTATTCATGACATGCCTAGGATTTCTCAACCTTCTGTGTAACTGGCTTCCCATGCTTGTTCTTCTGCTCACCAATGTTGAACACATGGAAATCGCCTTCATACCATGGGGACCAGTGATTGGTAGCGCTCTACTCTCATTGCGTACGTTATTACTTTACAATAACTTATTTTTGCGGGCCAAGTTTGATCCTTGTCTGCTCAGAATTTTTTCTAAATAACAAAAACGCAAGATTCCTTCTTTGTCGGTAAATTCTCTCTTGAGTCATATAGTGCATATGTTGTAGCGTTGTCTTCTTTGGCCAATGTACCAATTGCAACGGTTCGCCTTTAGCGTATGCTGTGACTGTGTCCGATGTTTCAAATATCCTTTTGCGGGACGATTAGGGTCAATATGACCCTCAGCTGGGCGCGCCGTTCGAACGGGCTACGAACAGTGAGTGGTGCGTGCTCCTATACAAATCCGGGTCCCTAAGAGGAATATCGTCATTAAAAAACGATGAAATATCACTGATTAGACTTCTGTATAAATAGTTTTAGCAATATTAACGATAATGCTGCCGAAAGTCTTTCCTTTTATAGAAGAAAACCACATAATGCGAAAAGGAGTATGTCATCAGCCGCGGTTGGGCATTTTCTCATATCTTCTTGATGTTTTTGTAGTCAATAGATTTGAGAAATTCTGACTCTAACACTGAGTTTGTTGTTTAAAAATAATCCCACTGTACGTTCTATTGATAAATAACGTTTTGCAAAAGCAATCCACTTTTTCAATTCATAGCGGATTTTTTGGGATTATATAGTTAGCTTTTGATTCTGACAAAGTTTTTTTGCTAGAAAGGCTTAGATTATTACTGGCAGAACTTTTGTAAATGTATTTCTATAGGAACAACGCTTATCTATCTTGAAAATCCCTACTTTCTGAAATAACATCTGTCGCATGAAACCGTATTTCAAGGATTGCGCTCGTGAGCGTTTGGTTTTTCTAAGAAATAAAATGTAGTTTTACATGGAAATCTTTCTCGCCGGACAGAGCTTTTTCCATAAATAGTTATTCGATATTGCAATTCTCAGCAACTTTGAAGACGTAATTCATTTCTGGAAAGGACTCCTTAGAGAGTTGTGACTGTCAAAAGAAGATTGGGTTCCGCACCTCAGAGGGTAGGATTTGCGACACTAGGGGCAAGTCACCACGCCTTTATCAACACATCAACTAACTGCGAAACGTAATCTTCTTCTGACTGCTACACTAAAATAAGAAGATTTTCCCAAAAACAACGTTTCTATGGCAATGGTCGAGATTTAAGCTGTCGGAAAATTATTGAAAGTCTAGCGAATAAATTTTGTTGGGCGATGCATACATGAGTGTGAAAGATATTTTACTTTATAATGTTAGAGCATATTCTTAAAAGAGGATGCGTCTACCGAAAGTGATCCAAATTTGCGAATTGCAATCTTCTTTTAACTGTCACAGCACTCCGAAAAGTCCTCTTCAAAAACAAGTATATCGTTGAAATGACTAAATTTCGCCCTTTCTGATGATCATTAACTGCCCATGAAAAGGCCTTTATCCGGCGAGAACTACTTGAATGTGACACAAAATATTCTTTCAAGTGCTTGACGGAGAAAATAGGCCATTCAAAAATAACATACGTCGTTCAAATTTCCTTAACTTTAGTTATCGAATGACTATTAAAACATTCTACAAGAATAAAGAAATGCATTTTCCAAGAGGCTCAAAGAGGGTGGAGGTAACGGGGAGGAATCACTACGCCTCCATCTCTTCTTTCCATACCACAACTATGGATAAAAAATTGGAGCTATCTGCGTACTGATCTGGGAAATAGGAGTCTGAAGTCTTAGTAAACAAAAATTGCAAAGTTTTGAAGTTGAATCGCATGCAATCGCCAACAATATTTTTGAGGAACTATTCATTGTTTCCCAACCAGTGTGATGAATTTGTGTACTACGCAAAAAATTATGTGAAGGAAAGAAATAATAAATTTGATTGAACTGTAAGTAAAAGTGGTTCTAAATAAAGTATAAATACTTGGTTTTTTCTTTTGAAAATGTGGAGCATATTTGGAAACACTTACATCATTTCCAACAAAGCCAACCTTATTGAAGTCTGTTCTAGCATATTTAGCCATTTCTTGCTATAGAAATCCTATTTGTTGGCAAAAAAGTGTAAATTTTATTATAAAACTACTACATTGGCTGGAGCAGGCGCCGGCAGCTTCTCAGTGTGGCCGCCTGAGCCGCCCACCACCCGAAAATGGCGCCTCCGCTAAGGTATATACATATTAATGTGGAGTGTTGAGCAAAACTTTTGCACATCACTCTACATCATTGGATATGTTTGAAACATCATACCACCGCTAGAAGCGGTTAAGAAAAGGATTTCATATGTCGGATGTGTCGGCTTATGCCAGTTGATGTGCGTAATGAGTTGCGTCAATCTTTGGTTTGCTACGCAGGTTTTCTTGGTTTTCTACTCACGAATAACGTTCATCAAAAAATTACAAAACGAATGATTGATAATAGACCAAAATTACAATATGGGTTGCGGTCCGCAACACGCCTCTTTCATGAGAACTTTTTCAACGAGAACAAAGCAAGCCGCCGATGAACTGGAAAGTCTGAAAAAACGACACGACTCATTCGTAGATCCAGTATATGCTTAAAAGAGAAATAGTGTCTCTTTGACAACTTATTTGTGCTTGGACTGAATACAAGATGTGATTAACACCTTTTACGAGCGCGGAATCACTTTGGGGACAAGCTAGAAAAGAACTGCTGTTAACGTCCGAGCCAGACAAAGCAGGTCATATTACGATGATTGTCTTCTCAAAAAATCCTCTCATCGTGTGACTGACAGATGAATGAGATTCGATCGAAGACTGCAAGCTGTTTGTCGATAGTCTCAAAACATGTGCAAACTTGCAAGAGCTCCTCAAACCAGAAGTTCACATCGCATATCCACAACCAGCAAGGAGTTCACATAAGAAGAAGCGAACTAAACCTTACTTACTGCAGAGCACCCAACTGAAATGGTATTGAATGTCAGCCATGGAAGGTTTTAACAGAATTTTTGTCAGCATAGGGAAAAAGTTATTAGAAGTAACCACAATGATCTGGCTCAAAAATACTATTACGCTTTCTATAACTGATATCTTCTTCCTTTTGCCATCACAAGCGAAGTTGTGACCATCAGAATATTCCGCCATGATATGAGATGGTAACGTTTCGAATCTTGAAATTCTCACTGCAGCAGAAACACCTGGGAATCCATCCCCTGCAATTCGTGTTGCGATTGAAAACATGGAGAGAGATGCAAGTCCACGACTGATTTTATCACCACTAACCTTCCTAGAGGTGAGAGGCCTCAATCTACATCTATTTTTCGCAGTTCATATAAAATCATACTTTCAGTAAGAAGATAATTCAAACTAGTGGAGGACACTGCGCATAATCATCTCAAATGGGAATGGTGACCAAAGAGATCTTTGTATCCACTGTTCGCTGTGACTGTTGAGTGTACTCAGCAAGCTTTTACAAAGATTGCTCCTTTGAGTATATCAAAGATCTTGCACATGCTTAACCAGTTAAGTAAGCAAAACTCACCCAAGTATTCTACTGCATTTACCACGTATTATGGATTACTGGAGTCCGTTGCGAATACCTACTCCTTTTTATGCTAATCTTTATCAGTTGTGATAAAGCGCATGACTCTTTGAACGATTGCAGTCCTATCAGCAGTTGACTAGGGTGTTGGTATCTCCTGTATACGAACACTAACTGACTGTTATTTGCATTACAACAGAGAAAGACGGCTTTTCCTTGAATCCCTAGTCCTACCCATAATTTAAGGCGTTCGATATGACGACGCTGTAACGCCAAATCTCTTCATTGTCACACTGTATTGGACAGTGAAATCGCTCGATTAAGACGAAAAAGGCATGCGTGTCGGCGGAAATCCCTGTAAAACTTTTATTTTGCGGATGGCATCGTTATCTTTTTGAAGGGTACCAAAGATGCAGAGCTGTTGCACAACTAACTCATTGAAGCGGAAAACACTGGAATGCGTATAAATAGAAGGGGGAGACTCATATCGTGGAGAAGACCTTGTGCAAAGATGGACTAGTCGAAATGGATGACTTTTTCTGTAATTATGCAAAGTGTTCACACATATGATGTTGGCCGTGTCGCCGATCAAAACATGCAGCTGATAACATTCCTATGTTCCCATTTCCAATCCAAACAAACAGCTGGTGGCAATTCAATATTAATCCCTGTTCCTCAGTCCATGTAGAAGGCTAGTACGAATCATTACGAACATCCTTACTCTAGCAGCCACTGCTACGTTTGGCAACGTTCATTCAACCTTTGTCATTTCAATCTTATCAATTGAATCTGTCTAGCCTCTGCTGTATACCACAGTAAAACGCGTCAATTCAGAAACAAATACGAACAGGTTAGATGGTTACAGAGACCACTTCGTACGTAAGTTTGCGCACTAACCAAACAGATGAAGTCTTCTGAAATTTCGTCAGCCTTCATAGCACTTATCGCTTTGCAAAGCTCAGATATTTTAAGGCTATTACCTCTTCAATATTTAAAAAATATAAGTCGATAGTGAAGCACAGGCGAGCCAGCTGTGTAATGAGAACTGGCAAGATATGACCGCAACGGACTGTGAATAGAACTACAGAGAATGCAAGTGTCTCTTGAACGACCATTCAAACTATGGACGGACGCGTCCACAACTAGCGTTAACCATCTGCTTCAAGAGATGACATTGAGTTCAGAGTTACGCGATGGTCCTTTCGTACATCTCTGTTAAAACAGACCACCCACCATGGACGACAACTCCTCATCAGAGCAACTAAGGGAAACTATGTTGTGGCTTGCACCACCAGAGAAGACGAATCATGAAAGTGTTAAAATGAGACTATTTCTTAGTTCAAAGTATTTTTCCATCCTTTTCGTCTTTTTAAGTACAAATGATCGTTTTGAAAAAATACATGGCTCTCTGACATGAACAAACTCTTGTCGTTGAATTGTATTACGAAAAACACGTGCTTCACATTTAGTGTCTGTCTCAATTTTTTCCCAAAAATCACTAGTTTTGAGTTTTATTTCTCCGAGCAATGAAAACTTTGTTTTTGATGTGCCATATGATGTCAATAATTTGCTTGTGGAAGAGCTTTTTCAGTGTTCAACTTCTTGATAAATTTCGGAATAGCATTGCTGCATCCGCTCGTAATATCAGTTGGTATGTTGATGGGCATTCCATTCAACACAGGTATGATGTCTTGAATTCTCTTATTTGAAATTACTTTTTCTCGATACGCAACTAAATAAATTTAGTAAGAATTATTTTTGTTCGTATCGCTTCATATGTAAATCAGACACAAATTAAACTATAGACGACTACTTTTAAGACGCATTCTGCTTATAATCCTTCAGCGGATATCGTAGAATGGGTCCACATAATACCCAGGCAGTGTTAGAACTGAAGAAAAAGTTTTGAATTCCAAGAAGTTATTAAGTCGCAAAAAAAGATAGTTGTTGAACGAATTTTTAGTAATCGATGTGGTCTTCCGAGACGTGCCGCCCGACGGCCAATCTTTGTTGGTGGCACAGTGCTGATCATTATTTCCTTTGGGTTCGTCATACTGCCATATGAACTCTTATGCCGAAAACCACCTACGACAACCACCTCGGACGAGCTCAGAAATAGCGGTATGAACGACCATCTTCCAATACACGTTTCGCAAGTGTACGTGGACGCCGATAATTGTAATGGCAGTGACCAACAGGTTATGAAAGTGCACCCGATTACGCGTGCCAGTTTACCATTGTAGTCTTACAAACCGGTTTCTCACACATGTGTCAAAGATCTACGAATGCATAAGACGTTTTCATTACTCTTGTACACTTTTACACTGATGGCTTAAAGCCGGAATAACCCGTAGGGATGTGAAAGTTCAATAAAGAGAATATTTCTGCGTTCTACGTACTACTTAAGATATGAGTAATTGAAACCTGAAAACGGTACAGTTTCTGGTCTACTTCGCGCTGCCTTGTACTACTATTTGAATAATCGTATCCATAATTCCGAGAACTTATTTTTTTGATAAAACGTACTTGAAACATGGGTAAAGCACAGTTTCCTGATACACAGATTTCAACAGTGCGATTCAAAAGGGATCAAAGGTGCTCAAGAAGATGAAAAGAAGGAAAATCATTCTGAGAATAATTTCTGTTAGCCTTATCAATGTTTTCTCTAGCATCCAACTGACGAGACGAATGTCAAGGTGTTAGAAATGGAACTACGAAACAATTCATGAAGTAGAGCAAGCTTTCTTAATAGCTTTACTTATTTTTAAAATTAGTTTTTTGTAACCTCCTTTTTTGTGAGAGTCGAGTTACAAGCAACACTTGGCTAATGCTGAAATTAGAAATCCTTCTATTCAATCGTTTCAAGAGGTGGCTTGATGTTACAAATATGCATCCAAAAATGTTAAGTGATATAGAAAAATTTGAACCTCAGACGGGATGCTTGATGACAGATCGATACAACTGTGTTGAAGGAGTGAAGGCAGAAACCGCTCAAAATGTTGGCCAAAGTTGGGACATCGATTAACGGTTTTTTCATTACCTGTCAAGATAACGATGCCACGATATGAAATGGTAAAGGTGCCATTGTATACCAATACAAAGCATCTCTTGTGGAAGGTATCACTAATCAGAACACCTCACGAATGCCACTCACTGCTAAAGTATAGCAAACGGTATTAGACAATAACAAACGATAGACCCTGTCTATGCACAGCGATGCTGGCTGGGTAATTTGACACTTACAAATAATCCATAAGATCTTCCGCTCGTCCGTCAGGTGCTGCGTAGCGACCGGTGTGAACTTGGGTGTCGAGCGTAGAAAGCCTCGTTCTTGATTTGGTAACACGTGTTTATGTAAGTTATTTGGCGCAGCAAATGGAAACTCTGAAGTTTAGATATGTCACTGCTAGACTCTCTACAATACGTTATCGAAGACTTTTCTTCCTTTGTCGCACATCATAAATTGTTTAATCGCTGCAAATATCTAGTTTTTCAACGATGCAAAAGTCGAAACTTGACATGGAAAAGAAAACTTCAGGGGTTCTCATTACATATACAACTCAATACGTAGACGCAAATTCAAACTTAGAAAGCCGAGTCAAAGCTAATGCTAACATTCTCAAATAGTATATAGAGACAATATGACAATCTCAAATAAAACATTTAGGTGCTTGTAAATTAATCACACGTATGAAGAATCATTTACTGGCGCTCCTCCCTAATTTCTTATACTCTTCCGTTACAACACTCACGACAATAATTCATTAGATAAATAGATTCCTTAGGGGATATTTAGTAAGCTATCAAACCGAAATCAGAATTCATTTTATTTGACCGCGTAGTGCATTGGCATAATGTTACAATAAACCCGATAATGTAGAGTGGTGTGCAAAAACATTTGCGTCAGCCATGATTCGAACCCAGATCTCACTGTTTCCGGGAGCGTGTGCTGAACGATTGCACCACCGATGTTTTTGCACATCACTTTACATAATTGGGTTTATATAGCTATCAAATCTGTGAAAGCTACAGCGATTTTCCTTGTTTTATGCCACAATTCAGTTACGCTGACGCGCATGAGCCGAAAGTATGCAATTGCCTCAAATGGACTGATTGGATCTCAAATCTTCTAATGGACAATGTCGTTAATGACCTATGATTATTAACTAAGCGTGACCGTGCTTTTCATCCGATCTATCACGAAACTCTTCTAGTCATCTCATAGCTAAAGCGCAAAATCTATTTAAAGTGCACGTTCACTCACCGGCGGATCCATTTCTGTTCGAACCTAATGTGTACCTTATTAATCTGCTTATTTATCCCTCCAATTGTGCACGCACCGATTCTGGAGCTGTAAACTGCCTCTCGTTCAGCAGAAAAGCACCTATCTCCGCTCAGGATTTCGTTTTGATAGCATTGGTAGTACAACTACTGAAATTTAAAGCAGTACATTTTGTATGCCAGCACTAGAATTTTAAAGAATATGGCTGCTTTCCGTAGCCTCATAGTTTCATAATATAATACATGCACAGTGTCACCGACTGATATAGGAAGCGTCTGTTTCTGCACAAGAGATGGTTGTTCACTAAGTGTTAGGAAACTCGCGCTATAAATGTAGTCCGTATAGTGCCAACGAATAATTCTGGCTCAGTATTTTGAGCTGTCATGAAACACACACATGGTCTTCAGCTCGATCTCGTACTGAGGGTTCTTCCGGTTTTCCATCTCTTTGGGATAAACAACTTGATACTAGGCTTTGCTGGGTGGATAGTAGCATTGAATTGATAGATTGGTGGGTTATTGCCTTTCGTTCTAAATGCCAGAATATGCATTCAATCACCTTCATGTGTTTGATGAACACGAATACTTGATGCATTCGTCAGAATTTGATCAACGTCGTAAGATTTATGCTTATAAACCATGACGCGCAAAGAAAACGTCGGGTGTAAATTCACAGTTATTTTTTCTGTACTTTTTAGAAGGTCGCCTTGCTTAATGTCATAAGATAGCTTTGATTGTAAAAAGCGACCGTCCGTATATAAACGCTTTTCTCAGGTATAAAACCTTTCGAACCGTCTAGAAGTTGTAAGTGAACTTGCTAGCGCTTCTTTGGTTCACGGCATTACTTCGACTCATTTCTGCTGCGATATGTCTAGATGTGGCTCCATGTCGTGTGTGGATTCTTCCACTTTACCACTCGCTTCCTTGTTTTGCAACCATAATCCACAAAGATGATAATAACTTGTTTTTTGTAGGTGCGAGTGTAGAATGGCGGCAGAAAAATAAACTTCAGTCAGAACAAAGTTGATTTACTCTTGCTTATAAGCACGTTAGCTCATCTTCTTTTTAGTCTGCCTTAAATTCATATTGACTTTCTTGGGCCCTTGCTTTGGTTCACGTATCGATTATCTTCTTCGTAAGATGATCATAAAATTTCTCAGGGTGTATTCCGCTAGTTCTGACTGTTGAAACTCAAATTAACGTTCAAATGAAAAACAATGTAATTTTAACCAAGGCAAAAAGATAACAGAACGCCAACACTAAACAAGCTCCTTTTACTGTTGACAAGTATGCAGAACTAGCTAATTTGCGTCGTTTGAACTCTCACGTCTAGCAATCATGGATTTGTACAAAAATGTTAGATTACAAGAGAGTGTTGAACTGTAATTAGCAGCCACAAGAGTCGGACGCACTGGTCAGTGCACCCAACATATTGCTATAGAACCATCTTACCTGTGATAAATGTGATAAACACCCACATTGCTGAGTGGTAACCTTCTTATTATCTCCATAAGTGTTCAGCAGAATCAAAAATAAATTCAAGGTCATAGACTGATGAGACTTTCCAAACGTACGTGTATAAGCGAAAGCAGGCATTTCAGATCCAATAAATATCGACAATTTCAATGATAGTCGAGAGAGTTCACCTTAATCGACATATAGGTCGTATTTCAACATCATCACTCGTAGCGACTCATATTGATCGGATCGGGCGAAGGAATTCTACCTAGCCAGTAAGCTTTTTTTTTTAGGATCGCGGCGATTTCCATGATGGCGGTATCATTTTGGTTAAGCATCCAGTTGAGAAAAACGTAATTAGACGAATCCAACTCTTGCCTTTACAGTACGATACGATCGTACTTGGATGACGTTCGTTGATAACTAGTAAAGCGATAGACCCACGGACGACGTGAGGCCAAAAGTTGGTTAAACGTGATAAAAACCATAGTTTCAGCTTATAACAGTCATAAATCGACTGTGTCCAAATTTGAAGTTCTTACCCTCAAGCACAAGTATTTTGAATCATGAAATTTTGTTTGAAAGGTACAAATTTTGTTATCATATAGAAGCAATATTCTAGTATCTCGCCCACTTGCTCCTGTTTCTTCTCTAATTTTGCAGTTCAAATCGGAGATTATTTGCGACAACGATCTGCGTCCGACAGGTCACGATAATGCCCTCGAATGCGTGCCTCATTTTCTTTGATGACTTGCTTTGAACCTCGATTTTTGCTTTCAGTCTTTTAATGCTGTGAAAATTAGAGAATCAAAATGGCAATTCGACTTCTTAGTTCGACTAGAGTCTCGCTCTTCATCCACATGTTGGCGTAATAACACATTACCTATGTAAAGTTTAGTTATGAACGATCGCACTACGACTTGGTTCGTTACGTCATATGTCTCTGAATCTTTATTCGTATATTCCAATGGGTATTGATGCAATATTACGTAATTATTATTCATTATAGGTTGTTTTCTCGTGCTATAAATCAAGTAATCCACTGGCAGGCACTCTATTCCACACATCTACACTGAACACATCAACGATTGAACATTCGATATTCGAGTAGCTACAGTTTTGGGACATCGACCTCCGCACTGAACTACTAGTCGCTACGAGAAGGAGGGACATGAACTGTTAGGCCTCCAGAGCCACCTACACGTAATCTTATTGAAGTTATTCGTAGAGGTGAGAACTGGACGAGGTAGTGGAAATTATCTTAAGAGCATAGTGGACTAAAAGAGTAAGTAGGGCACGTAAAATTGCAAAAATTGCAGCATTGAATAATGTTCATAGCTAAGACCGATTTGAAAAATCTCAAGCTAGGCCGTTGGAGCGGCATTGTATAATAATCTGCAAAATCGTTTTTACCAAACAAGCCTTGTTTTAAGGTTGTTGTCGCATAATCTTCCCATTTCCTTTGAGTTATTCCTCTGGCTGCTTTCCAAAAACTGGTTGTCCACTTTTTCTCACTCTCGGCTTTCCCACGGTCTCAGTCAGCTAATGTAACAGCAGCTTCTTACATCATACGAATGAAGGAGCTCGTGGGGATGCAAACGCAGGAAGCACGACATTCTCGCACCACGGACACGGATCGCCGCCTTCTAGGAGTGCCGCGTAAACGAGTGCGCGACGCAGCCTGTCTATAAACGCTGCTCCTCACAAAATAAGGCAGATTCATTCAGTCTAACATTTGCAGAACTTTTGACGGTTTTGCCTTCATCCTTAACTGAAACAGTCACATTGACATGACTTGCGATCTGCTCATTCCAACACTTGCGTAACCCAAGCTGATAGAACGGACTATGTAAATGCTAAATTGCACAGTAAAACAGCATCTCTTTGACCCTCACCGTTTATGTTATCTCAAGGTTGTCTAGTTGATATTAGAGCCTAGCCGCACAAAGTCTTATATGGATAAGGAGTGTGTCTGGTTTATATTAAAATATAAATTTCAGATAGACGCAAAGTCACGCGTGATGACAGGGTACTCGCCCTTGCAGTCTTCTTTCGATTTTTGACATAAATCCAATGCTTTACGAGAGTATGACGGACTGAAGTAATATATTCGCATCTAGGGATGGTGAATTTTACTTGAAAATCTACTCCACTACGTGTCTGCATCCAGAGCATTCCTTGTGTGGTATGCGGTTCAATTTTATGTTTATACTCTATGTGATCTTTCATACGTCCGAAGTGGTCTATCCATTTCGTCATGCATTCGTCCCAGCACGCTCTAAAAGAGACTAGCCCCGTTTGTTACGATGTCGGTCATATATAATCCGTTGATCGCCCGCGGCGCGACCGAGACTTTTTATTGGTACATGCCTCATTAGATACCTGCTACTTGTATGATTAAATGTAGGTTTCAAACTTCACATCGAGCTTTATTTGCAGTAATAGAGTATGGTTAAGATGGTGAAGCCTCCATCGGAATGGAGATATGGCATTTTACTAAGCCAATCTTTACAAAGATATCTCTAGCGAGAAAAATTTCCATGCGTATTAGCAGTCCGTACACTTCTTTAGAAAAACGACAGCACAAAGGCCAGCATGTGCGGCAAACATATTGTTTCCCATATTATTTCGTCACCGACCTCATATCGAGCAGGATTTCACAGTCCTTATTGCGGGCATAAGAAAACCACTCTGTTAAGGTCTGACCGTTCTTGCACAAAACTCTTGGTGCTATAAGTGGAAGAGGACGCCAATTAGAAACAGTTGGACACACCAAAGGGTTTCAGGCGCACTGGAGATCTTCCAAGATAACTTGTACCTGGTCACATCAAAATCATTTGAAGAGGTGGAAAATAGACAAGGTAGGGTAGAAGAAAGCTTGAAAACATTCAATCAAGAAGAAAGAGGCAGAGGACGTACAATCAGCGTATAGATGCAATGTCAAAGGTTGCGACGATGGGAAAAATATTATTTGTAAAGTATAAGGTAATTCTAAAGGTTAGTACCTTTGAGACATATAAACAAAGTTTCTTCTCTCACCTACTCGCTGAATTCAAAACTAGCCAAATATCCCGCTGGATGCGCAAGACGCAGAGAGACAACGCAAAAGATCTCATCAAATTTCGATCTGGGGCGGACACATTTATGTAGTATGTAAGATTCTGTGAGACTTGTCTCCAATGTATAATTGGATGACTTCAAATAATAAAACAGTGAGTTTCAAATATACCTGAAAGTCTTGAATGATGGGCAAAATCTTAAGCTCAGACGGGAATTGAGCCTGCGTTACACTCATGCTGGGTACGCGTGCCAATACTACACCACCAATACACCGTTTCGCTACCACTCATTCATCAGTGTCTTCACCATAGCTATCAGCCACCAACCTATAACACGTTTGGACCTGTAAGCAATATCGTGCTATGACCCCAGTTGAGCTGACAGCCATGGTGTATGTAATACTCAATATTCTCATATTTACTGCTTTCTCGCAGAGTTATGATGCTTCATGTGATATGATATAATCTATTACATATCACAATGGTTGTCAGCTTATGTGGCTTTATAAAGCAATATTGCTCACTCGAGCAAACTTGATATAGGTTAGTGGCTGGCAGCTATGATAGAGACATTAAAAAAAGAGTAGTAGCGAAACGATGTTTTGGTGGTGTAGTGGTAGCACGCGGCCGCGGTATGGCTGAAACACGGGTTCAACTCTCGTCTGAGGTTGAATTTTGCTTAACACTCAGTTCTTTTAAGTGCATTTGAGACATTATAGCACTGCGGAAAAGGCAATTGAAACATAAAAAATCTTGTGTATTTAATCGCTATTATTCCATGACTTTTCGAGATAGACAATCAATAGAGAAAAGATAGATTTCGAGATTGCATAGCTCATGAAATCACCATTTAACCCATCTCTTCTCAGTGAATGTTATCATCACTGAACGCTCATCATTGCATGATAGGTTTATTGTAAGCTCGTGTTAAGTAATTTAACAAAGAACTCTATTTTGAGATAAGTCAGCTAAATTCTTTTGTTAGGAACAAATTCTGCGAGAAATAAGCTATTTGAGTCCTCTTTGATTAATCATCATTTCATCTTAGTGAACAGCTTTCTCCAGCTGTCGAATTTCAATGTTCAGTCAGAGGTATTTCTGCGTTTTGCCGTCCACACTGCCTTGGCTTCATAGTTTATTCAACAACAGTAGAATATTGTCTCAAAATGAACAGTATAGCAAAAGTTTTTTGTGAATTATCTAATACCCTAAAAACAAATTCGAAATTTTAGAGCAGTTATTTGAAAATAACTTCACACACGAGTATTACACAAGATCCCTACTGGATAAGTTACGTAACAATTATAAAATTTTGACAAAACATCTGTGTAACATAATAAGAAAGAAACGCTTTTTGCTCAACCCATTCTGCCCACGTTACGTTGTCTATTATTTGAAAAATGCATCAATATTATTCAGGTAGCCTCAATGTCCTTGGTATCATTTTGGTTTTTGAAAGAAAAACTTCTTTCAAGAATATATGGATAACAAGTTGATAGAGGCAATTAATTAAGTTCTTTATTTAGAAGTTTTATCAACAAAACAATGAATTTTGTATTCCAAAGTATTTTTGCCCACCACTCAATTCTTTCATGGGCGCTGCAAAAATGCAGTAAAAACGCTAGAAAGCGAATGGTGATCAAATACAATCATTAATGGCTTCTTCTTATCTTGAAGCTCCATTTCATGTTTTTTTTGTCATCCTGGGCAGATATTGTCTTTTGGGATTTGCACACTTTCTAAATTTTGCAACTTCGGTTGGCAGAAATTTTCGTACTATTTGAATCATGTAATTAATGGTTTTCTGTGTAAGCGTTTTTCAGAGTTCAATCATATTTTGAAACAACATCGCTGTATCAGCTAGTTATCTCAGTTGATGTGTTGATGGGTCTTTCACTCATCACATGTATGATGTCTGGCATTCTTATAATTAAAGCTGCTTTTTTATATGTAACTCAATAAATAGATAGAAACAGCATTGCTTACATCGTTTCATGTGTACATTATACAGGGAAGTTGAACTGTGGACGACTAAATTTTTTTTCATTCTTTTGGCCTACTGCGTTGGCTGCACTATGCTGCTCATATTTCAACGCTGTGGTAGATAAGAAACCATTCACGGCGTGATAAATAAGGAAATTGTGAACGCCCTCATAAATGAAGTTAGAAGAGAGACAGATAGATGACAGACAAATGCGTTGTAGCGTAGAAAGAGTGGTGGAAAAGCAGGCAATGGTAGTGCAAGTGATGGAGCACGCGCCCCCGGATAGGGTGAAAAGCGAGTTCAAGTCTCGCCTGACGCAAAAGTTTTGCACATCACTCTACGTTATTGCTTATAACATCATATCACTGCTAGAATCGGTCAGATATAAAGCATTATGTACGGTCAACCAAAAGACAGAGTTCGTAATAAGTCATCACTTCTTGCCTCCATGTCTGAGCGTAACATTATTTATGAACGAAACATTCTTGACAGTAAACATACTTCAACCCTGAACTCATGCCCATACCTTGTAGTTCATAGGCGTTATTATCGCCGCTCTAAGAAATTCGAGCCGATCGCGTTAGACTCTTCAAAATTGAGCAATGTCATTGGGATTTTGCGTTGTAAAAAAAGGTGCCCGAAATTATCGGCTGCTTGAACCTGCATTTCATGAGTGGTCTTCAGGCTTTTTACTCACACACATCACCCGTTCCTTCTACACAGACTTTTCTATCGATTAGTCTCTATTTGACCTCACTATGCGGTTTTCTAAGTTCAACAATCCAATATCCAATACATGTTTATTTCATATAAAGTCGACTCACATGCAGACCAAGCAATCAGACGCATACCTGGGGATATGTTAACAGCAAACGACAAGCGACTTAACCAGGTAATCCACCCACTCCGAGACAAACGCAACAATATGCGATGTTCTTACATTCACAGATTATAACAATTGTTTCCCTGTTCCATTTAGCATACTCTCCTTTCTCATGACCTTTTGGTAATCTCGCTAATTTCCTATACTTATAAAGCCCATAGCTTATTTCTATATTCATCATGCAAAGTAGTATTAAAGTACTAGGCTATCGTTGAATTTCGTGATTTCCTTAGATAGGGGGATCCTACTATTATTCTTCTAAATTTTTTCAATTACGTAGTAAACTTGCACGTTAAACTACGAATTCATTACAGCATTACTTTCAGTTGTACTTTTCGTGCAAGTTGATGAATTGGCCCGATGTTACAGATTTTACACATTAATCACGGTTTTTTGTATAATTTTGTCTGTACTTACATATGACCTCGGTGCTGATGTTACGATTATTGATATTCAAGTTTGGGAACTGCCGGTCAGTACAATCTCAAGTAATTCCATCATCTGGCTCGCGGCGACTCATTGTTCGGCGTCGATTCCTTCATAGAGGAGTATAGTCTCAAGCGATCGGCTGAACCGAGGACGGTGCTACTGATGAGTTCCGGTAGGACGAAAAAGGCGCCTATATAGCACTTACACCTCAATAACTGGCTAATAGCTCAAAACTGGCATTTACTTATCAGATTGTACACGTTTACTAACCTAAGTTTGAGCTGTACGTCTTCAATAAGCAGCTTTCGCTAGAGCTTAAGATTCAGCACACATGATCATTGTTTGATTCATAGCGACCGCACGGTAACGGCTCAACTACTATGCGCATGCTTTTTGATGAATAGTCTCAACGTAAGCCTCTGTTTTGATCGCGTCAATCTCCGTACTGTATCTTTGAATTTTCCCACTAATGCTTCTACATTTCGTAATTTTTGTTTATCCGACTGTTATTTCTTCAAATCGATTAATTAACAAATTAACTATCACATGATTAGCAAACTCAAACTATTTGTTGGGCAAAGATTGGATGCCTTCGTGTGAGAAAAAGGTGAAGCTAGTTATAAAAGAAGTTGGATAGATCACTTTCGAGCTAGCTATAGACCCTGGATTTTCGCTTTCATAGATACTGCTTCAGGGCGTGGAATCGATGATAGTCCGATGTACCAATTTCAGGGCTATATGGTGCACAGTGGTCTAGCCCGATTTATCCAAAATGTGGCGACTTGATACTGCAATGTGAGAAGGTCGTTAAATGGGTGAGGTGTCCATCAGACATCAGGTAGTAAAAGTTATAAAATTTTGGATTAGAAAGTAAACTATATAAACCAGTAATACGATAGCAACTGAGACAAACCAGTAAATTCTCTAAAAGTAAGTGTGAAAAATATAACATTTGAATGTGCTTTGTGTACATTTATGAGCTACCATGGTTTATTATCTGTCATCAGACATGCAAGACTTGCGTAACATTGCCTGCACGACATGCGACGACGCCTCCTGCAACGATAAAGCGATAAAACTATTACATTGACAGTGGCATTCACAGAAGACTAGAGAAGACTGTGAACAGAAATTGAGTACCCTATCGATCTGCTCGTGTGAAGGAGTCAATCTTCATCGAATCACTTACAGATCTCGAATTCCATCCTTCATCACCTTCACTGCCTACCACCAGATTGATCACTTTGCCATATGAGGACAGTTTCAAAAGATAGTTATCCTCGTGATCGTTGAAAGTCAGAACCAGACTAGTCACGCCATTCACTAATAGCTAGAAATGTAAGCACATTTATGTGAGAATAAAAATTATCGTACATAACGGCAGTACTATATTTTACGTTCGAATAGCTTAAGTATGCAGAATTGTGTGATTCTTCGTAGCCTTGCGAATCAAATCTGTTTCATATGGAACATATTGAGAAGCGGAAAACGCTTAAAACATGGAAAAAATGCTACTAAGAGTATGAAAGCTTTCACATCACAGTGCAAGAGAAATGGCAATTTCCGCATTTCAGTTTTTTGCCTATGCGTCGACACATGTAGTTCAAATTGAACACGCTGTTGATTAGATTTATTTGGTAGATATTATCATTTGTTCCACTATGCCTCGTCTATCAGAAAAACGTGGCCATCAACTTCCAATACGGCATCTTGGTAGAAAAAATCTAGGGAGCGTTAATTTGATTCGAAACACTCACTTTAGTATGCTCGCTTATCGCATCCTGAATATCAGAGGGACTACCCCAAAGTATCATCACCACCAGTTTTTGGTCAGACGCTATACCCTGTAAGAGAGAAATAACGCGGATAGTCTGAGTGTATTCCCAGTGAATTCACATGCCTCGAAGAAGTTATACACCTCCAACAAAGCCGGCGCAAGATGTGCTTTTTCTCCATAAGAGAATACGAGATCATCTTTGCTAAAAATATGCAAATGGTACCAAGAGGATTGCAAACAATAAATTATAAGCTGTGTCTATACATAGTGGTAAAGTTTAGGTCTCTTGAAACACTTACAAAAAATCTCGGACATCTTGGACTCTTCCCTTAGGTGTTCTATAGCGACCGCTGACAACTTTGGAGCCAAACGAAAAAAAACTTAATCCTTGACTTGGTAACAAATCCTATGAAACTTATGATGCGAAGTAGATGTCCAATCTGAAGTACTAATATGTCAATTTTTAGGTACACATTAACGATTAACGGGACTAACGACGTTTTCATGAAAGTTTTTCTTGTTCCTTCCCACATGATAAACTTCTGAGCTACCAATAGCATGTTAACCAACAGTGCAGAAGTCGAAATTTGAAGTGGAAGAGGCTTGAAAAGCACAAAGACACAAAATTAAAACACTATCTTAAGATTAACCATTTGCGGACGATGAGAGGATTTTCAACTCCTGAAATTTTCAGAGGTCTCTCTTATCGTACATAGATATTTTACCTAAGATTTTGGCAGCCATCAAAAGCGCGAATTGCGAGGGTTTCAAAACTGTGCTTGTTTTCTGTAAAGGTCTTTCTAATTCACTGTGGGAGCGAAAATTGAATTATATTTCGCGCTTGATTCGCTTTGTTGTTCTGCCGAGGTTTACGGAGTGCTGTTTATTAGATTACACTAATACTCATTCGATAGCACAAGTCTTGAAAATCCTGAAGCTGAGCTTGGTTCCTAAAATGGTCGTCATAGTGCGCTGTAAGACCAAAAGAAAATTGGTTTCACATCTGAAGTTTCTTTGCACTTAGTGTTATGTACGAAAAAAAAAAAAAACTTCATGAGTGTTTAGAGAAAACACGTTTTATCATAGTTACAAAAAAGGCTCAAAATATTAATCGACTATTCAAACGTAAAATACACCGTTTATATTCAAGAGATTCGTGCTATCGAATGATTATCACAACGCCAAAAAAGATTAAAAAATACGTTCTTTGAAGATGGGAGTGGATAGAGAAAAAGTTTTATGAAATCATCAAGTGATATTGATTTTTATCTTACAATTACAATAATTGCGACATTCTTAAATCCAGTGAAACGATAGAGTCATTGGATACATTCAGCAAACTATGAAATCTGTGCAAAATTCAGCTTTTTTTTTCGTAGATAATTGCCCAACTCCCATGAAGCACTGGCAGTTCAACACCGCCAAGTGAGACACATAAATTTTTATCACCGCTTACAAAGATATATTCACTTACATCTTCTTTATGACGACTCATTGCCCTGTTGTTTTCAAGGACAATTGCAATTTCATGATCATGCCTCCTCTCACAGTTTACGCATTTAGTGCCCTAAAATTGTTAATTCAATTACGAAAAAGTCAGTCGTTGTAAGTAATATTGTAGTAAATCATTTGAAGCTTCTCATTAACACATTGAGGACGCGGATAAATAATTGGAATTCGCATAAACATCACGTCTTTATTCTATAAAAAACTTCACTATCACATAGCTCATCTGTGTGTATGCGGGTGAGTTGTGTGCTTTGGTTATCAGAAGAGTATGTGTACATATGAAGAGTGTGGCAAAAGTTCCGATGAAGTAATTATTATGCATTAGATCAACAATTATAACATTAAAAGACAAAGCTTATAAGAAGTTTTCACAACTGCCTCCTTTGGCCTCTATACATTTACGAAGTCGCGGAAATTTTCAACGATGCTCGCACCAGGTTACCTCCGTGATTTGGCCTTAAGCGCATGTCAGAGCCGTTTTGAGCGTGTCAGAGGTAGTGTAGCGATTAATCGAGACTTCTTCCTCCTGTATGGACCACATGAAGTAATCCACTGGATTGAGATTTGGCAAGTTCACGGCCAAATGCTCTTGCCACAAGAGCTTGGAACCAGCCACAGATGGCTTTCGCTGAACGGGCCTAATGCTCAGGGTCCCCATCCTGCTAAAACCACGCATGTCATGTAAGATGGGCTGACTTATAGAGCCCGATACACGTGTTTCGACCTTGCGGTCTCGTCAGTCGGGCAGTTAGCCTTTCTCTTCTTTTGCCCATCCTCTGTGGGTGCTCCAGTTCTCGCACCAGAGTTAGCAACGACGAACATTTCACATTGTAAGTCCAGTGAAATCAACACTGAACAGACAGTGTTTTACACTCTATTGCTCTTGGCTAGTATTTTAACATATTATATCTCTCGATTAGTATATTATCTCTCAGCTAATGTATTATTATATATATATATATATATCATGTCTGATATCATATCTATATGATATATTAATGTACTAGCCAAGAGCAATCGAGTGTACATCACTGTCTGTTCAGTAAAGATTTCACTGGACTTACAGTGTAAAATTTCGTCGTCGCCAATTTTAGTGTGGGGACTGGAGCACCCACACGGGATTGGCAAGAAAGACGAAAGGGTAATTGCCCGACTGACGAGCTCGCAAGATCGAAACGCGTGTCTCGAGCTCTATGAGTCGGTCCATTTAACAGACCACTGACATGCGTGGCTCAGAAATGTTTTTCTGGTATGAAACGTAAAAATCGATGAATAGCATATCAAAGTTCAAATTAACAAAATACAAAATTGGCGGTCCTTTTCGGACCCAAAATCAATAAATATATGAATGAAATAAAACATATGAAATAAATAAAATATACAATATATATAATATAAAATATATAAATAAATACATAAATGTGCATTTATATATGTGTAAATGTGTATGTGTTTATGTATGGGAGCGTGCTTGTGTGTGTTTCTGCGTGTTCGTTTGTTGATGAGAGTTTACGTATGTGGTTCTTTCCTGTTAGACGGCACGGTATAGCGCACGACCACTCTCGCTGGACAAAAATTTTTCATGAGAGTGTTAGCAATCACCCAAGAGATTATTACCCAGATTATTACTATCAGTTCTCTAAATGAACGAAGAGTATATGAGCGTGTAGAAGAAATTTCGTGGTATCAGAGTCACAAGTTTTATGTGGAGTTTCTACCCAAGAGGAAAAGAAATCGTAATATAAGTAGCAAGAAGTGCACTACACATGTGTAATGCTCCATCGCGATCGCTCGATCGTGGGACGCCGTCTTAGATCCACTGTCAGCGGACATTCAGCGTACATATTAGCCAAGAAGCAAATGCGTCGTGTAGCTAAAATTCGGTCTTATTTTTCCATCTACACTGCAGTGGAACGGTCTTTGCAGAAAATAAGCACAGTTTTGAATTCTTTCATAGTTGCACTTTAGAATGGTTACTGGTGGTCTAAAGAAAGAGCTTTACCCTGCGAAAAATATACTTGCGTAAAACACATGATTGCTCCCTGATACAGCTTTGAAAAAAGGCTTACCCAAAAGCGGCCACGTAACGCTAAAGTCAGAGATATAGGCTCTTGTATGATTACCAAAAATGCAATGGAAAGTCTTCGTCCACCAAAATGGGTCGTTTCTCTATCCTAAGCCGTCCAAAAGGAAATAGCCACGTTTGCGTGCGTGGCGTGCGTGCGTGTGTGTGTGTGTGTGCGTGTGCGTGCATGTGCGTGTAGGTGTGCTTCTTCGTATTGCCGACTAGTGGGTGTAGGTATGCAAGTGTCTGTCTAGCTGTGAGTATATGTGTGTTCGTGTCTGCTGTAGGTGTCAGATTTTCATGCACAGATTCAGATGCATCTCACCTAATTACCATTGAAAAATGACTCGACTTTTGATATAATGTCGTACTGATCCTAACAAAGATGTCACGTAGCATATTTTGATTCAGAGGGCGTAGTTTGAGAAAGGACTAAAAGCAACTGTAGAACTTTTGAGGACTTTTCAGTGACAATACCATATGTTACTGCTATGTCTGTATACGGAGTTGCCCAACTACTTGTAAGTGTTGCATTTTTCGCCCAACTCTCCCCTCATTGCCTATTACGACGAGATATTTGTAACTCATTTTATGAAAAACAAAGGATCTCAGGAACATTCCACATGTGGCATGAACTAACAGTCTTATGCATAAAAGAGCAAACTATAGTTGGCCTTCTTAAGTCAACACGGGTCCAAGATATTGCAGAGAAAGGAAGGTATCATTGTTTTACATGTAGTTTGAAGTTCGTTACTGGTTTGAGGAAACACTTTTGAGAGAGGTGACCAATGATAGACAACTGAGGTAAAGAATTTGTCGTTGACAATCCTGTGAGGCTCGCTCCGTATTTTCGACATCATTGAATATCACTAGGACTGATTAAACGAACAAAAGAATAATATAGTGAGTGATCGTGGTCAGCCAATGTATCAAATTAGTATTTTGCTCGGAAAGATAAGTCTGGTAGTCTGCTAACTTTTCCGACGTGCAGTAATGAACGAATTAGTGGGCCGGGTGTGTGACGTAGAATCAAGAAACCACGCGTGTATTGCAGATCATCTTTAACCACTGCGCTGCACAGTTTTTCGTATCGTGACTGATAATAAGAATTTTTCTAAACAGCAGTGTCTTCTAACCGATCGTACTATGTGAACTACGGCCCTGTGTGACAAGTAAACTGTATTGATGCCTAGTCCAATGGACATTTGTTACCGTTTTTTCCGTTAGACGGCGACACTTGAATATTCGACCTCATTCGTTGGATGAGAACTTTTCATAAGTGTTAGTGATTACTGAGAAGCTTAACTCGTTGGCTAGCGCGCTACGTGCCCATTTTTCAGAAAGATCCTTTGCAAAATTCTAGCGAAGGGAAAACATTTGTGTACCACACTTGCGTTTTTTCTTTGTGAGAAAAAGCTTTTTCTTCAGACTATTAGAGACCATTCAATAGCGCAAGATTTGAAGATTCCAATGCTATGCTTATTTCCTGAAAAGACCGTTTTTCTGCAGTACAGTAGGAAAAATAGAATTGATATCACATATCCGGTGTGCTTGTTTGTCGACTAATCTACGTTCTAAGGTGCTGGTGGCCGCACATTCGATGCGGCTGCCCACTATCGACAGAGCGATGCAGCTTCGGCGGGTCATATTAAAGTACATTATTTGCTATTTTATTAGTATTCGTTTGTCAGCTTTGAAAGAAACTCCAGATAAAACGTTTGACTTTGATAAGAAAAGGTTTTCTCTAAGCGTTTAGGACCTTTCGTGTTCTCGGCAAAGTAAGAGTTGAATTGCGCAGCCGAGTAAAATATAACTTCAATTCAAAAGTTGCATTTTATAGAATATAAAAATTTGTTGTCCAGCGAATGGGGTCAAATATTTATTGTCGTCGTCTAACGGAAAAAGATCCATTGTTATCAGGGGAAATCTCAGTCGCCAAGAGGACAGCAGCATTATTGGACGATAAGCCATCACTGCAAGGTCTTCTACAAGGATAATTTCAATAGGAAGCATACACGAGTGTCGAAAACGCTCTCATGTTCCACCGAGAAATGCACATACCCGCACCAAAAGAAATGCATTTCTATTTGCTATTAAACATGCTTTTACTCTCTTATCAATGCCTTCGTGGATAGCGCGAAATGCCGGCTTTAATATCGGCTTTGCCATGTGAAAAGACTTTTGCACTCTGTCCTATCAACAAAAATAATGTTGTTTTTGTTTCCGGAGTAGTGAACTCGTTGTTCCATTTTCACAGCGGATGTTTCGGTGTTTATGTCTTGGAAGTTTTGAATCTAAGATAATATTACCGATGTGAAGAGGTGAGATCTTATCTGCAAATTTCTATAGTGTTTTTAGCATGAAAAAAGCACAGTTGCCATACGAGTTTCCACTCTTCATCACAAATGCCGCGATATGTGCTTGTGTTTCAATGGTTTCTTACCAAATAGAGCTGTGATAGTAGACTATAAGAAGTCTGCAACCGCTAAATTCGCTTAGATAAAAATATTTCCATTTGATCTTTGATACCCAATATCTGTCAGCACGACTGAGTTCAATGTCGATACCGACTACCCGGGCCAGGCCGTTGACGGTTGGAGGATAACGGATAGATGCGCTGCAGCGTAGAAAATGTGGTGTGCAAAATGGGCGTTAGTAGTGCAACAGGGTAGAGCACGCGCTCCCGGATAGAGTGAGATGCCGTTTCAAGTTCCGCCTGACGCAAAAGTTTTCCGCATCACTCTATAAAAGTGGGTATATCTATGAAATCTTGCCACCACGAAATGCGATTTAATAAAAAAAATAATCTCATTTGATCTACAGGGAGGCACACGAGGGCTTGAGAAATCGAAGTTTCAGTGCTGGGTTCAGTTTGTGGAAGTGTTTTTCAGTGCACAGTTTCAGCGAAAGAGAAAATAGACCTTGCTTTCAGGCTAGTGAGCAAGCTTTTACTTCACAACGCACTTTGTTCAGTCATACACTAAGGTTCAAGTAATGCGAACTTCATCGTCACATAGCGATGGCTCAATACCGAGAAGACTTCTATAAAGGTATTTGATTAGGAAGAAGGCTTATGTGTCTCATACTCCGCGTTTTAAGTAAGAAAGAGCACTCTAAAGAAAAGAACATATTCTGCATGCTATTGTGCATTAAAGTCAACTATCTTGTACAAGTGAGACCACTTTCGCTCAACATCCATCTGATCGCCGCAATATTTGTCTGCTTCACGATCAGCTCCGAAATATAGGACATGTACAGGTTATGGAGAACGACTAGGGTCATCATCAAAGAGTAGGGCAAGGATAATGACGCCTTCTTCGATCATAGTCCGTGGGTAAAGTGTGAAGTTTATTTTTACATAATGCTGTTTACGATGCTGGGTTCATTTCCGTTTGGTAGAACAGATTTTTGCGCCTATCTACTACGCTCGGGAAGTTTTCATAGGAGTATAGTGATTATTCGAAAACTAAAATCTTAAACTATCAGCATACCTAGCCTTCTCTTTTCGAAGGACCATTTTATAACGCTTAAAAATACAAAACAGGAACATGTTTCACACGCGCACACTTCTCGCCGCACAGAACTCTGTTTCTCGACAACTAGTAATTATTCGATGGTGTAAGTTCCACTGATTCCAAAGTTTCTCTTACTTTTGAAAAGGCTGCCTCACTGCAGTGCAGCAGGAAAAATAAGATTGAAATCGCATGCGCTACTGCATCGATCATGACGCCAACCCAACTTGTCGCCTCGCCCAGCGGCCCGTGAACTGGCGAGCAAGAGGCTCGCACAGGTAAATCAATCCCTTTTTTTGATGCTTTGCAGAATAACGATATTTTAGAATATAAGCATATCGTTGGAACTTGTAGACTTTACGTTTTAGATTGATTACTAATGTTCTAAAGGAAGAGCTCTGTACGGCGAGATGGACGTGTGGAACATGATCTTGCTCTGAAAATTTTCAGCGTAGAAGGGTCTTTCAAAAACCGGTCAGGTACACGGTTGCAGAAGAACGGCTAGAAAGTGGTTCGCGAAGATCAAAACTGGAGACAAAATCTATTGAATCGTCTGGCTCGTTCAGTCCATAGGAAGCTCTATTAATTTTGTGCGCCGCTTCGTCAGCGTTTTCCACTATGCGCCACTTATGCATGAATAGCAAGGAAAATTGCCTTCACTACAGCTCCATCTTAGAGCAAGTATAGGCAAGTTGTATACTAGAATGTCCAGGAGAAAATGGCAATCAAACGATATTGAACTCATACAATTTTCATCACTTGTGCTTAGAGATTTCGGTGCTCACTGCTCTATTGTCATAAGGAACGGCCAGATAATATGCAGAATACACTCTCATCACTTTGAAAACAAATGGCTTGCGATCTCTTGTAGCAGATAAGAGATGACCATACTTATTGCACATTATACAACTGCGAATCTGACATACTACATAGGTGTTACTTTCTGGTTGTCTACGAAGGAGAGATTTTACGCGTGGACTAGATAAACCTTGGCGTGCCAAAAATGAACAAACGAGTAGTATTGGTCATCACTGCTTTTCTGAATGTGGCTTTTTACACAGAGTTATTCTGCAACGCAAAAATCTCCTACGTCTCTTGGCATACGTAAACTATTTATAATTCGTGAAAATTAAGATGGTGAAAGAATGTAAACGAAGTACTTCAATCAGTATTTGAAAAAAAGAGTGAGATCTTGAATTTTTGTTAGAAAGCACTTAAGGACGGAAAAAGAAAGATTTTACGCAGAAGAGGGTTAGTCACATTGGCTAAAGTAGAAGGGGAGGGGATACTCATCAGAAGCAGCTGGGCTGATCCAAAGGCATGTTGTTTAGTACTTGGCGGCCACAACCATCTGTATGTGATGACTTTGGAGAGTTTCAGGGAGTGGGAACGAGGGCGGGTGGAGCGTGTAAAATATTGTCTTGAAGGTATACAATCGAAAATTTGGCAGAGAGCGTTATTGAATGAGCACGTCCGGTGTCAAAGGTTGCAACGATAAATAATGATTACAACAGAGTATGATCCAACGCACAAAAAATCTAGTATCTATTAGGACAATAGCAAAAAAAGTATCTTCCATTGTGGTATAAAGATTCTAACTTCAGAAGCACATTAATAGCCCAAAAAAATCATGAGCTAACGATAAAGTGGCGCGCCATGCACAGAGCACCAGCATTTTTGACAAAATCGCTGTTTTCTAGTAATTGAGCACGTTGATGACCTCAGTGTATCGCATGGAATGAGGATATGAATGAAAACTAAAAAAAAAATCTTATCTCTATATTTGATATCAAGGAAAGAGAATGACAATGTGACTGTTAATTTCATGATTTATTCGTGAGGTAATGTACAGAGATGAATTGTTGTTGACGTAATGAATGGAAGACAAATAAATTGCGAGACTGATAGTTTGAGTGAGATACAATTAACATGCTCAAAAAGGGTGGAAAAAAGCCTATTCGTGAAATTCTGGTCTGCTCATCGAAAAATGCGAGGTTTCAGAGAATGAGTAGACGTTGATCAATTAAAAATAGCCTATTGTAGTCTATTCTAACATATTCTACCATTTACGGAGGAGTTTTTTCCATGGATAAAACTCTGAATTTCATTACGAGACTACAACGCTTTGATGAAAGCGTGCTCCAAAGCAAGTCGACCGCACCGTGTGCAAAGACATACATGAACATCGTAACGTGTGGATCAAATCATTCGGGACTACGTTGGTTTTTCGCCTGGCACGCGCGGCGGTCGATCGGCTGGTGGAGTGCTCTCCAATAACGCATGGTGGTTTTTAATAAATCAAAAGTTTCATCGTTATTGAAAAGGAATTTATTGTTACTAACTGGTAGAACATGAATGATGAGAGCCTTGATAAGATTTTCTATACTCAAAACAGCGTCGGTACTCTTCTAAAGCCTAGCATTTCAAAGGGAAAAGCCATAGACGTTACAAAAAGTCGCATCTCGAAATGTTACTGAACATTTTTTCTTTCTTATTTCATAACATACTTTACCACACTGATTGAAAATACAGCACACTGAATGGTTTGTCATAAAGAATGATGCACACTGAGTGTAATGCCACTTCATCGATAACTCAAAATTTTTTTACAATTATTGATGCACTTCAATAATTGAAATTTTATGTAAATTATGCAGAGTTTGTTCTGTCATTCAATTATGATCTTTTTATTATCATTTACTCTATAATACGGTTATAACCCTTTTACTATATATTTACTCTCCACTCAAACATATTTCATTTAGGCGACTTTTGACATTAAATATGCTCACTAGTTTGCGTGTTCAACATAATTTTTTTAGTTGAATGCCCCTAAAACAGTTATATTCGCCTTTTATTCTCACCCTTTTGAATAACTTCAATGTGAACGCGTTCACATGCACATGGCCGTTCACCAGTAAGCTACAGACCTCCTGGTCAGGCTCAACTATTTCTGACGTTTATCTCCAACTATTATAAATGTGATTAATCCATCATCTGAATGTTTTCTTTCTCTTTTTCCACCCATATGACTTCTTAGTAGGAATTCAGAGTTGTTACCCTCTTTTTTGAGAAAATAAATGAAGCATTCTCTTCATATATATCTTGTTGACTTCTACGAAGTGTGCGAATTATTTTTGATTCACGTGTACGAAAAGGAGTCTAACGCTCTTGCTCTGCGAACAACTCCGCTCCAAAAGACACAACCGTTTTTAGAGATGTAATAAGTGCTGAATATACCCCATCTGATCACTGATTTAACATACCGAACTTTACCCATAGTTTAACTCTGAACGTTCTGCTCTTGCAACATAATCGTATGCTATCGTCTCGACAATGTGTTGAAGTGAGTGTTATGTCAATACCACATCATGTGGCGCTTCCACATTTGCTGGGGAATACGCGAATCAGTGATCTTGTGATCTTGTAGCAAGCGAAAACACTTGCATCAAAAAATTTAGGTGAAAATGTGATTTTGTAGGAAGTGAGAGCATTTTCATCAAAAAATTTTAGTAAAAAATGATCCTGTCGGAAATGAAAACACCTTCTTAAAAAAAACTAATTTTTCACTTGTAAATGTTTGTGTCTTTGCACATACAGTTGCAAAACTGCTAATCGTAGAAGTTGTAAGAAGAACATTCAATCAGTGAGTATTCATCGTTTTTGAAGGTCCGCTGCTATGTAATTGCCAACAAAGCTCATTGTGAAGTCGAAACGACAGGCTAACTACTCCGAAAGCAAGGCGTATTTTTTTCAGTACAGTGTATCAAAAAGGCCTCGCCAATACTAAATTCAGCAAGAAATACCATTTTCAACCTATCGAATGATTGCTATATATATTAGTAAGGAGCAGGAAGTAGCAATTGTTGCTTGTAAGTACAAATTCTAAGCAATAAATGTAGACTGCTGGTAGGCGGTAATGTATAAGTAAAAGCAAATCTTGCTGAATGATGTTGATAATATGAATTGTTGATAGTCGAGTAAATTTTTTTACAACTATAACATTAATAGTATGCTTGAAAATTGTAGGTGAAGAAAACGTATTCTTCCAAAAGACGTACTCCACAAATTGATGAGAGCGGACTTTGCTGAAGTCTAGTCCGACAGTACACCAATACACCCTCCAGATAGGTCCCTTTTCAAAGCCATAATATTTGAAAAGAATGTTTTCAAAACAAAGATTTCCAGCACATTTAAACATTTTTTCTTTTGAAAAAAAAGAGGTTTTTAGAAATTTCTTCAGTAGCATTCTACCCTTTCATAGCGGGAAAACTTTCTCAGAATCTTAATTCACTACATAGGTGCCAATAAATCAGTTGTGCAGTTAAAGCGGAGATCCAGTCACTCTAAAGCAAAGTGCGCCATCTTCTCGTTATAGAACATACTCTGGAAGTGTTCCCAGAAAACCAAGCCTATTATTAAAATCTGCATTTGTCCAACTTTCAATTGATTACGGAAGCATTGATAAGCAATGAAAAATGTTGAACAAGGGTTTGAAATTTGTGTCCACTTGAAACGATGTGGTTTTCTCGACTGGACAAGGAAATTCGCATTCTTGTTGCTAGAATTGTCTCTACAGAAGTGTTTCAAGTGTATTTCGTCATTTGATCACGGTCACCGCTACCGAAAGAGTTAAACGAGAACATCAAAACTGAATTCTTCATAAGCAGCGCATAGATGTATGTTTTCCATGACTGCAGTGGAATAGCTCTTATCTAGAAAAGGAGTTCTTTGTTTTACGAGTTTTGGCGAACCACGGTGATCACAGATTCCGGATGATTCACAATGGAGAGGCTCTTAGTTTGATCACTCTAGGCTCATTGAACACTCCATCCTTCACGAGTAGACAAGATACAGTTATTCAGGAATACACGAAATTACTAACTACATAATTTTAACGATCATTGATGTAGTTGAACAGTTGCTTATCTCTGATGGAGCAACTGATGCCAAAAGCTATATCGCTTTTATGCTTTGTTCCTTGATTGCAGTGCTATTGCAGTCATGTTACTGTACTAGATTTCGTCTTGATTTGATTCTGGTCGCTTACTATTGCTTAGAAAAGCTGTTTCAGCTTACCTTTCTTTTCACAATATCTTTTGGGGTTAGAACAAACTTCTTCGTATAGCGGATGTCTATGAACGGAGGTTCACAATGGCAAATTTCTCCTTCCTCGTCATAGGCAGCAAATTTGAAACAATGCGTAGAGAAATTTTTATCAGTATGTGCGAATTCTGCTCCTAAAAAGATATCCATAAAAAATAACGATCTTCATAGTTTCGTTAATGAAAATGCGATGATTAATAAAATCTGTTTTCCGAACAAGCGTTAATCATGTTAGCTAAGCCAGGATTGTCAAATTTTTTGAGCAAGAATTAAAAAGTAACATTGTTGATTGTAGCTGATATGCTCAGATTTGAGGAATTGCTGATGTTTCAAAAGATCCTATAAGCACTGAGATGATCCTTTGCTTAGCTTCAAAGTCTCTGAAATGCGCTCTAGATTTCAAAGGTACATGTCGCAAACAAAAAACGCCTAGAAATAGTGGTTGGAACGAAAACTCTGCTCCTTTTCCAAATTAAGATTGCAGTGACAAATCGAAGAAATATCTAAATGACTTTTGATAAATTGCTTTTAAGAGTACCATTCTGATCAAAAATATGGACATTCAAGTTATTGAAGCGAAGTTTGAAATCCTGTCTCTTAATTTCGTTTTACACTGGCATATCAGAAGCATGTTGCCGAATGGTGATTGCAAAAATTCTTTGGGAACATCTTATAAAAGCGCACCATATGAGCACACAACGAACATCCGAGCACAGTTCGGTATGTCAACAAGACCTTCCTGTGAGAAGCCAAGTGCCGTTCGCGGAGTATCCGCGCAGTAATTGTTTGGAAAACCGGAACGCCAATACTTGCTAAGCGACGCAGCCTGAAAATGTCTATATATCATATATCACCATCAGACAGTCCATATCTATGTATATCCATCAATTATTATTGTCCCAAGAACAGTAACAATATGACTCCAAATGACTCTGCTCAGTGTCGATAAGCGAAAGGCTGTGCCAGTGAGAAATTGGGATTTTCTAAGAACTAATTTTACAAATGAAACCGTTGAAGAGGAGGGGGGACTGGCTTAGTGGTCGCGATTCCCGTTGTTTCTGCGCAGGATTAATACCCACCCTTCCTACACTGCCGCAGCCCACAGCAATCGTGTCGTGGACAGCCTCAGCCAGGCTGTTCTCGAGATTGCAAGGAAACTTGTTTAAAGAGCTCTATACTTTCAAAAAGAGGACGGAAAACCAGTTGAATGCCAAATTTATTGGGGTCCGCACTGTGAAAAAGAAAGCTTCTAGGCGGATCAAATAAAATAAATGAAGCCATTAAGCTGTCAACCCAAAAATTCAACAGTCGTCAATTGCTCCATCTTCATTTTTCTAATAACATTGTCGCTATGACATTGAGTCAAGCTGAAGAACGCTAATCAATCTGAACAGATGCTTGTGAAGCAATGATTCTACATTCTCAAGCGGATATGAACGAGGCGACGTCTATGACAGACTTTTACCAAAAAATATATTACAGCACCACAATTACGTATATCTGAGTCAAGTCTTCCGTACGACAAAATCTAAGTCTAGCGCGAAAAAATGAGCAGCGTGGGCTTTTACGAACGGATATAGTATACAGAACGGTGAGCAACCTACTGTGTGCCCACATTTCGACTCCAAAATTCTCTTTGCTTTGACCGTATACGGTGGAACTTGTGTGTCCTAATTTGGATTAAAGATCACTGAGCCTGCAGTTATGAGTTCGATGCTGGGAGTAATCCGTTTCATGCAAGTGTAATTGGTAATGTGAATTAGAGATCACATCGACGATGGAAGTCTGCAGAGATCGTTGTGCACGTCAAAGTGTTGAACATCAGACGAGCTGAGCTGCACACGTATTGCGTCACAACAACAACTTAAGGACATGAGCCGCCAGCGAACAAGTTTCAATGTATGCAACGCATACGGCAAAGTTGTCACCATCACAGTAATCCGCAGTTATATGAGACATTCCTGGGTAAAAGTTATGATAGTCAACGAGTCTCTGGAACTAAGAAGTTAGTTCCATTAGGCATTGATACGACAGGGGAATATGGGCTCCTCCACTGGTGCGAGGACCTTTACTATCAACGTAACGACAAGTCGTGTAACCCAGTGGGGCTGTCGCAATAATTATTCGAACGAAAAATTTAGAAATGAGGGTTATCATTGCCTTTGAAAGTACTATAACAAAAAATAAAGGGTGGCATTTCTTCGAAAGTACCTTTCTCTGGCCATCTTTGAGCTCAAAAAGAAATCGAGGCGGCGCTCTTTAAAATCAGGAGCACTTCTGCAGTAGCTATCATCATTATTTCGTTCATGATTCAAACGGCTTCTGCTTCCAGGAACGGCGACTATGTTTACATCCGCCTAAAGAAAGTTAGTTGCCGAGCATTCTTCATTGATGTGAAAACTCGAAAGTAGACGTTTTTAAACTAAATGAACGTTGAATTGCTAGGTTTTACTGCAAACACTTTTCTCGCTAGTGTTACGCCCTTGGCGGACCCGGAATTAGTGAGAAAAGATTATAATCTGCTAATACACGTTGACTCGCCATTCATAGCATGTTTCCGTACTTAAATGAATCATTTCTTTTCTCTCAGCTTTTCTCTTTCAGCACTATTACATGAGAGTGCATCTTATATGATGTTTGAGTCATCAAGACATAGCAGAAATCGATGCTTTCCTAAGAAATTTTCGCGCAGGAGCCAGGAAACGCAACTGCGACTTGTTCGAGCGGCAGAATGTGAAAATCTGCTACTCCTTAGAGTATTTGCACAGAAGTTACAAGGAAAGCAAGTGTCGAGGAGCAACATATTTTAAAACAAAAGGCGTTATATGTCAGTAATGAGCATTCTTCTAAAAATCCGCTTATGTTAGCGGTGGTATGATGTTGCAGATATAACTAATGATGTTGGGTGATCTGCAAAATTTTGGTAGAACAAAATAATAGGTTAAGCACGCGCCCTCGAAAAAGGTGAAATACGAGTTCGAGTCCCGTCTGACGTCACAGTTTTGCACATCAAACTTCTTTGGCAATAGTGATATAGTTTTGGGGTAGGGCTATGGCTGGGCAAATAACGACGCACGATATGAGGAAGCAAGGTGCTGGTTCGATTCTCTTCCCCTGTCTCCCTTCCCTAACACTTTTCCGTAATCAATCAACGAAGGCCTTAGCTTGGATTCCACCGAGATTGCAAGTAGCTCTGCTCGACCTGTATTCGGCGACATTCATTAATATGACGAAGTCGCCAAACCGCAGCCGAAATCACATGATATGTACAAAAACCATTCAAATAGATTGTTTCTTTGAAACCTCGCTTAGAAAATTAGAATAAACCAATAGCATATTGCAAGCCCTCTAGAGGTTTGATATGGCACTTATAGTGGTAAACACAAGTTTCCGCTTTCATGTAGAATCTGTATTTGTTTTACGGCCCGCAACCCATCACCAAAAGAAATTCGCTTGTCATTGCATGCTACTTAGGAATGTTTTGAAAAAATCGGATAGTCATCAATCAAGAACATTTATCACAAAAGTATTCTCAGTAGATAGATAACAGTTTGCAAAAACATGAACACAGAAGAATTTGAAAGAAAGGAACTAATCAGGCATGTCGTTACAAAGATAAAACATCACCAGAGGTTATTCTCAAAGAATCTCCTCGATAAACACCATCACTGTCGAATACGAGAGTCCCATAGCTCAATCTTGCCTACTACCATGATATCCTACAGATGCTGATAGGGTTTCATTTTCATCATCGACCAAAGTCGAACCTTGCTTTGACTACTTGATCCTCAGCATGTGAGAAAACAACCACAGTATGCCGTTGGAGGATCTACGAAATTTTGTTATGTGAGCTTTTTTGACAGAAGCAAATTTCTATCATTCACCAAGCAAAAGCGCAGGGTTGCTGCAAAGAAGAAAACAGTGCTATTTGCTTTTGCTGTGATACAAATCGAGAAATTGGGTATAGCCAAAACTCACAAAACTGAGGCACAAGAGAAGTCCTACTAGTCAACATATGTAAGAGTCAACTCGTGAACCGCGTTGATTTATTCTGAAACGAGTGGTGGGATAGCGCGGCGAGCGCAGCATGCTCTAATGCAAACGTGGTAGTTTTGTGATGTGATCAAGATTTCAAACGTCACAGAAGACGGTTTAATTGTCAGTGCTTGGTAAAATTTGATAGAAGAGACATGAATGAAGCTGTCATTGGTCCAAATTGTCGAAACCACCACAAAACAATGAAATGTAGGCTAAAAATCATACTGCACTTTTAGGTGTGATACCACTTTATCGAAAATTCAGAGCGAGATTTTATTACGAGTAGATTTAGAAGATAGGACTTCTGAAAATCTTGAAGAGACATCGTTCTATTGTTATCAATAATAACTTTATATAGTTTTGCTCATACTTAACTATGAACATATTCATTGCTACTATATGGAAACAACGCCAAATTTTTTCAAAAATGCTGCATTTTGAGGAAAAATACTGGATGCCAACAAAAAGATTATATCTTGAACATTTGTTGGGCACATTCATGCTTTTTGTATGTATTCACTTGTGTTTGACTCATATTTGTCTTTTTCTTACAGATCAAGAGAAATTCACTTACATATACTACAGCAAGTAAATAAATCGCCAAGATATCAATTGCATTGTCAGCTTGTGCGTAGGAAATCAAATATTACAATGTAAATTTTACTCTTCTCTCAACATCTTGCTCCATACACTTTCCAAAAGTCATCATTGTAGTTAAAAATTACAGCATAATTGAGAGTGTCAAAAAGAATGCTGTACACTGCATGCAGTGTCACTTTATCAATAATTCTCAATAACTCTTCTAGTTATATATTTACCGTAAAAGCGTTGCCACTATCATGAGCAGTATTTTACTTGCCTAACGTGGTGATCTTCGAAGACCAACGATGCACCAGAGACCTCTCAGTCAGCCCAGCTACTTCGGATGGGAGTGCTCCTCCGTGTACACCAGGATGTCTCATAAAAAAGGGTCTAGGCTTGTAAGCCATTGTGAAGTTACTAATCGTTCAAGTTGTGAGAAAGAGTAGGCTGAGATAAGTATTGTAAGAAAAGGGTTTTGTTATGCTGCGAAAAAGGGCTATTGAAGCCGAATCGATCGTGTTCTAGGAACAGTGACGGTAAGGAGGTCGGTGACAAAGCGATGAAATACTAATCAAAGATGCTGACGTTTGGGTACTGACTCAAGCGATGAATGTTTCGAAAATAAGAGATAATGTCGAGTGGAAAGAAAAGTGCTACCGCTCAGAGCTTTACCCTTTGATGAGCGACAGGGAGGTATGAAAGTGACGTAACACTCACACACAAAGAGCCAGTCAACTTTTAGAAAACTTTTCATGACATCAGCAAAATATGAAGTTAAATTGTGACTTTCTCCAGGGAAGTATTCCACACTGTTCACTACTCGATCACTCTGAATTAAATGTCATCGAAAGACCAATTTCGGAACTGGTCAACTGTGCTGATTGTGAATTAATATCACCTTTACACGCCCTGGAAAAGGCAAAATCGCAAAAATTCAAAAAGTATTGCACTGCGCTGAGTCCGGTCTCATCAAGAGAACACTTGTGAAGAGATGACTGAGTGCTCAAAGGTGTCGTCATCCAAAATTCTACCCTACTTTATGATGACGATGAGTATTCAGGGTGAAGTGATGCCTAGGGTCATGAAACCCATTAACCTCTACGAACTGTACATGCCCGATGATAGAGTTGACTGTGGAGCAGAAAAAATCTATGACGATTGAACGATTGAAAAGGGATATGGCGGTTTCACTTTGAAAAAATAGGTGGCAAAATGTGAAATGAGAGTTTGTGATATATCGCTTAAGACTATCGTTTTTTTTGCTGATAAGTACAAATTGTAAGGCTGTATAGGCATTCTTCACATATGACTGTCTGTAGCACTTCTCCCGATAACACGCCATCTTTGCGTAACTATGAAGTTCTCTCGTTATCTAAGCTTTACTGACTAATGCTGAATGGAGAGGCGCGAATTACTAATCAATCCTTGAGAGAACCACATTCTACGAAATGAGTAAGATGCTGACCGTTGGTAATGTATGAATTAGGACAAATGTTTAACAACGGCGATTGAATGAGATGTTGATGGCTGATCGAATATGTTGAACAAGAGAAGTAATGGATCAGGGGCAGAAATATCTTCCAAGCACTAGAGAATTAGTCCTCAGAATGATAAAAATGAGTTCTCCCACAGTTCGCTTTGATTACATACTAACCCCTATAACTCCTGCACAAAATTTCCTTATGAATATCGCACATTGCAATATAATTTTTCACAAGGCAGCTCTTGAATTTTGCCGAAGGTATTGTGAAAAAGTGATGGAACAGAGCTGCAATCCTGTATTAGAAATTACGACTTCTATAACAGCTGAGCATTCTTTTCACTAGAATAACGGTTAGAGGAAAAGCTCGACTGGTATTTTATCTCTTCATTGCAATGAAATGACCTCAAAGTCAATCTACTATCCAACTGTCAGCAAGCCATTGTTAAATTCAAACCTTGTTGAGCCCGATACACGTGTTTCGACCTTGACAGTCTCGTCAGTCGCGCAGAACCCTTCGTCTTTTAGCCAATCCTTTCGGGGTGCTTCAATCCCCACAGAGTAACGACGACGAGCGATTTACACTGTCGTCAAGTAGAAAACACCAGATCGCCAGTGTTGTACATTCGATGAAGAGTTCTGCTCGACTGACGAGACTGTCAAGGTCGAAACACGTTTATCCGGCTGTAGAAGAGCGCATTAACAGACTACGTAACATGTTGGCTCATATAACAGTCAGTTATATATATATATATATATATATATATATATTCGTGAGAAACTATATATATATATTTATATATGCATATATATAAAATAGACTGAAACAGGAACAAGATAGAATTAAAAAACAATCTTTCCTTGCTCTGGAAAATGGCCCAGCCTTTGTCCACGACTTGACTATCCATATGTTATCGGATACGCCACACTTTACTTTTATCTAACACAGACAACATACTCACAATAAGGTCAACGAATAGTTAGTGAAAGAGAAAGATAATCAAACTCTATTTTCCAGATTTCAAAATGGCGCATTCGACATCTTGCACATCTCAACATAAATGCTAATTTAGAGTTAACAGTTCACCATTAATGCAGTGCAGTAGAAGCTTCAGTAAGCAGTTCGACCACGTCTAAACTTTTGATGCTATACAAACAGAACCGAGCGGCCCTCAGAATATGAAGCGACGCACACAGCATCAGATTTTTCCATTTCAGATGTCGAAAAATACTGTTCCATGGTTCTCGTCCATTAAGTCTTCGAAAGTACTTCGATAGCCCAATGAGATCGTTGATAGTAGAAAAGAGAGATATTGAAGTACTCTCGAGAAAGCAAAAAAAAGCTCTGAGGTGCCCGTTTTACAGGTCAAACAGCACATCTCTTAGCCAGAATTGATTTCTATTTTTTCATCTTATAGCGGAACTCGATCATCCCTATGAATAGTGGTTCAGAGAGAACTAAAAGACAGGAAAACGTCAAGACCAATGCGGGCGATCTGATTGAACGTTTACGTAATAATTTTTGTAAAGCGGATATGACATACCAATCTGAGCATTTTCTTAAAGTCTTCCACATTTTGGAAATCCAGTGGAGTTGCTGCATGGCCATGTCTAAGTGCCTTAAAAAGATTATCACCACCTCTCAGCAATCGACAGAACCGCTCATATCAAAATCATAATGAGATCAATGATTTCTTTAATAGAAGAGAGATAACTACAAGTGAATATCGTGACACGATAGGACATCGTATGGACTTGTGATATTTCAACTGAATTAATGATACTTAAAATTCTTTTTTGTGTGAGCTCATCAATAACAGCAAAATTTTAGCATCCTCACCAGCGTTTAGTGATGGTCCTGGCTGAAATTCACTTTCCGTTGTACCAAGTAATGCTAATTCGACCACTGTAGAGTGGGCGTGACTAGAGGAGCGATTAATAGTAGCCGAAATTTGTTCAAGGACCGTTTATACCCTGAGGAACTGTCGCACGAGTTTGATATTTCGGCGGAGACAAAATCGTTTTTACAAGCACAACGCTGTAGACTATAGCTTAATTGCACGATGATTCAATCAGTGCGGCTCTGATAGAGGGGAAACTGCCGAACGCTGACCGTAATGCAAAATTTATTGAGAAAAACAAAAACAAAGATTCATAAAGGCTCGTAGTGATCCTAATCCAAATTCATAAGACTGAAGGCTAGGCGATTACAGTATGTGTAAAAAAAATTTGGATCACTCTCATAAAGACTCAGCTACTACGCAACTGTTCCAGTTATGAACATTCATTCCAACATGGGAAGAATAGAGGCGACCGTTTACACAGCTACGAATTTATCGCTAAGTTTCACCATCACCTAATAATACACCAGTGATCTTAGATGTTTTTTTGACAAATGAACACTTCTCACCTCACAAGCTTGATGAAGTCGTTTTCCCCCGGCTGCAAATTCATCGGTCATTTCGAATTCAATCAGCTCTCGTAGTATAATGAATGGGCGAAGAAATCCTAAGGCATCCGGGAACACGAACGATCTGATTCCGATCTCCTTTATCAAATCGGAAGAGACTTGCGAATCTGACAAAGATAATTTTGTTTCTCATGAAATCATATTCCTCAAGTTTTATACGAGCCGTTGTCGTAATTCACTGTGCACTCCCAGTACTTTTAAAAAATGGATTCATTTTCTCACTTCATCCTTCACAATAAACTTCGAATACTTTCGCTACTTCTTGCGCATTTCGTCCTCTTTATAAATGTCATAGACTGATTGTCAAAACCTTTCTCAATGAAATTTGGAAATAGCGAAATTGAGGTACGACGTTTGATGATCAATTGTAAGGAGGCATTGGGGAAGGGGGTACTCAAATTAACGCCTTTCTCACATCATCTTGCTCGATGCATTCGGCATAAGTGACCACTACATTAGCTTGTCCCGAAAGGATTATAAGTCGCTACAAATGAATTCATAATCATAGCAAGAGGCAGTGAATAGAGTTGTCATGCAGTTCGTAGTTTTCTCGATGAAAGAGCACTAAGCTGATCAACACTACTTGATCTTAATTGCTGAGGTTTCGGCGAATTCAGCGATCAGGTTGAGTTGCAGTCTGTTCTGTAATAACTCGAGCAAGGAATCCAGTGCGTAAATCTACATCGCGTAATGAAAAGCCTCCTTGGAATACAACATCCTGTTACGACTGTCTTAATCCGAACACCACTATCTCGCGCTGTTGTTTTATATTAGAGCGCGATGATGCTGACTCCCACTTTGAAGTGATCTTCATTTTCCTCTGTGTCTTCGAATTCTTAGTGCAGTTCTCTACTTTATCTCAAATTCAACTAAGTGTTATTTAATATGGACGCAATAGTGGTCCGTCCGTTTTGCCAGCGCATTTGCCCCTTTCACAAGAGATCTTCACAACCAGCCAAGCCCGAGCAATTATTGTATTCACCGCTAGAGCAAGCTATGCAATTCTGGGCTACACACAGCGATTACGAACTAACTGATATTTCCAAGTGTATAACGTACATGCATGAGTCTATCATGCAAATATAACTTATGTGATGCGTTTCTTCGCCTGAGTTATGAAAGTGCATGGTTGAATAGATGACATGCTAACTCGACCTTTTCAGGTTTTGAAAAACAAAGTCCGTCGAAGCACGGTCTATCGAGGACAATCGGGGTATTAATTTATGAACTACAACAACTCCTTATCTCACCGCTTTCGTAGCAGTTATGAAATACTATAGTTATTTATTCAAAAATGTTGAGAGATATGAAAAACCGTGAACTTCAAGCGAGAGGCAAACCCGTGTTTCACCTCTACTCTTGACGAGTTAATCAGACGTCAGCTTAACTTTTCTGAATGTCCACATGTACTTACGAGATCAGTCCCATTGGCCGTTGGCTACTGCCAGCTTCCGACTTATATAGCAGAAAGATTGGAAGCAGAACAAGGGCGTCATTAACCTAATGGGCTAACACGTGCCTCCAGTTCTAATAAAAATTGGATCCAATTTCCTTCTAAGGCTCAAAGGTTCACATATTGCTTCAACATTCTTTGATATGCACCGTGGTGAGAACCATGTGTTTGCTATGACGAGCATTATATCGGTTCTAATAGAAGCCATGTAATAATGCAAATATGCTCGCCAAACTGACTCTGTTTGAAGATAAATCAGCCATCAATCCCTCCTTGGACCGCAAATTGATTACATACTTATCCAATGGCATCTGCTCATTGGAAGACACGGCAACGAAAGAAAAATGCCGTGCCCGCAAGACATGTGGAACGGGTCATATAATTGAAAAAATAATCAAATTTGAAGAAAGATCCGCTATATGAAAATCTCAGCTCCTTGATTCAGATTCTTTTTTGTATTACCATTCTTAGTGCTAAGCTTCCTACTTTTTTGCAGCATCTTTCATAAGGTTATGCTTCTGTAGTAATATTTATCCATTTGGAAGTCCTGACACTTGAGAACACATGTATCACAGCTCTATACTGCCAATCCATTCTTTTATTAACTTGAATGCATCATATCAGATCATGCCCGCTGAGACTAATGTAAAGCACAGAAAGCGGTTCTACCTTTCGCACTCCAATTCGTTAATGTCAAGTAGCCTAACCTAGGTAAACTCAGAAAAGCCTATGAAGATGCAGCTTAAACTCAAACCGATGTTCGAACGGCGACTCTAAGTTACATGTGAACTAATCCTTCAGGCTTTTGACATGGGTCATACTGATTACACAACCAAGTTGACATTCCTCTTTCTTGTGCTGTTAGATTCAAAATTTGTGGTTATGCACTCATAGTGTACACAGTGCGTAGGTGATGGCGTACACATCTACTGTGGTCTATCATTGCCGTCCGGAAGAGTAGACACAAACTGCACTTTTTCTGGACAGGAATTCAGAACAAGAAGAAAGAAAAAAAATCAGACGCAAAAACTGACTGGAGGGTTTTCATCATAGGAAAGAGATATGATTCAAAGAAATCTAATGATAGGTGCAGCATTTATACCACAGCTAAGTCACTTACTATATCATTAATAAAGCACTGAAATTGGAACAGTGTTAGATATGGAAAACTTAGCCGTATGTCTCAGAAAATATTGCTTAAAATAGCAATCGTGTATATTCGATAAAAATTTATCCGAAAAACTTGACTAAAATCAAGTCATAAACATTGACCCTTAGCGGCATCTGAATGTAAGTGACTGTTATAGGCGCCCTGACGGCACATTGAAATTGTGCCTAACGACAGCTTCAAATTGTGGTTTATTTGGTAAACTACAGCAAAAATTGTACTAAGAATAACAACTTACATAGGTTGTTTATGTAAGCAGGACCAGAGCACATCACCGCCAGAAATGTCGAATTGCTAATGGGGACGATCGTACCGGCACGAGCTCCGCCCACCCCACCCCTGCTGGTGACTATCGCAAATTGTTTTCCAGATGCATCTTCGGGAGTATCTTCTGCATTACTCATCATTTCTTCTAAAAATTCAACGTTCATTAGATATGATGAAAATCACATAATTTTGAATTGATGTGCAAGGATTTAGCGTTACGCTCATGAAATTTTTTGAACACAGACAAATCCACCTAAAGAGCGTTTTTGAGGGATGGGGTATTGATTGGAAGAAACATAAATGAATTCATTCTTCTTATTATGAGAACTAATTAACGACTTCTCATAGACTCTGAATACTTAGTTTTGAAACATACATAGATTCATGTGCATTTTAGCATTATTTTTGTTTCAAAGCTGAAAACCTGTGCTATCACCTGTATTTTTAGTTTTGAGGAGTCTCAAATCTTTCTTAGTGTTTCCTATCCATATCATATTGTACGACGTGAAGAAAGCTGAAATAAGAAAGAAAACGATGTTATCTCGTTCTTCATCCATTGCCTCATATAGCAGCACAATCGTCTCCAATGCACAAAGAATATTATTCGAATAATTTTGTCCTTTTTATGATGAGGAGAGAGCAGCTCGTTGACAGTATTACTTTCAAGAATCTGTGAAGGTCAAATTGACTCGCATTCTACTAAGTGAATCACTTTTCCACCTTCGGGACAAAGGAATAGTAAAAAAAATTTGATTTTCATGTAGCAATCTTGTCCTAAACTTTGAGAACCACGTTGATATCTGCGCGACACGCGCCGAAATCGCGCGAGAGAAGCAGGACAGGGTGGTACTTATAGAATTTGAGTTACGTCATCACAAAAAAGGGCTTACAAATCAGTAATTGTCAAACATGATAGGCGATACTTCAACAGGGCTTTTTTGATAGAAACATGCTGAAGCAATAGAAAAGCAATGAATTGCTCATCAGCAATGATTTGCACACTGCAATGCGATGCCACTTCACTGAAATTAGAAGCAACTTTTCATTTCTAGTGGACATTAGAAGTTTACAATTGCATAGAATTGTTGTAAAGACTTTGTTCTTTTGTCTTATGAGTAACAACTTTTTATACATTCACATACACTGCTGTGAGCATTATTCATTACTTCAACGTGAAAACAACACCAATACATCTTATCTAAAAACGCCACAAATTTGGAGAGAAAAACCAGATGCTTACGAAAAGTTGATAAGTGGAAATATCCACTGGAAATACCCTCACAGAAGTTCCTGTAGTTATACTATATTTTTTCATTATAACGTTTGCCCAAAATCAAAGTTTTGCTATACAATAGCATGAAAATCGCTGTTAGGATCAATCAAAGGGCTAAGTAGTCCGAACTTAGAACTTGATCTTCTTCTTGTTGTTAGAACGTAAATCAAAGTCTCTTCCCGAATCAAGCTTACTACTGATATCGGTATTTATGGAAATTATAGAACGATTGCTAATATTTGGTAAAAAAAGCTCCGTTTCGGTAAACGTTTTGCAAACACGAATAAATTGCACATAATATCACTGCACTCCACAGTATTTGTGATAGAAAGTGGAGATGTTTTAGGAGATGTGGGATTGTTTTGTTTGAAGATACGTTTATATAAATTCCTTTAATGCTAATCTTTTTATCCATGCCATATTGTTTGCTCAGAATCGAAATTTTACCGTATATTATTAAAAATTCCTGTAAAGGTGAATCGGATTACGAATACAAAATTTAATCTTCTTTTCGTCTTTAAAACGTACAATAGAAGTATTCATCAGTGAAATAAACTTGATATTGGAATAAGCATTTTTCAACCTCTGTAATGATTACAGAAGTGTAAACAAATTTTGAAAAAAAAGGGCAGTAATAAATAGAGATTCAGTCTGAGAGAAAGTGTCGTCTTTCCGACGTTGGTACGGTAGAGATTTACGTACGCTTCGGCGATCTCGCCCGCCTCATTAAAGTCACATGCCCGACATGTCACAACTTCTGATGTAGTAGCGAGGGTCACAGACGGGTCGGTGAAGAGGTTATGTCACATGCTTCTTAAGAGCCGCGCAAGCCATCGAGTGAAAATTGGTGAAAAGCGCAACACACGCGATATTTCACGCTGTATTCAACAACCCGACTGCGACCATCCCCACTATTTTAGTGAGGGTGACTTGTGAAGCGTAAGGTTCCGATGAATAGGACGAAACCGCCGAAACGTACGTAAGCCAGTGGTGTACCAAGCTTAGCAGAACCTGATACATTCTCTCAAACTGTACTGAATTTTCAAGCAAGATTTTGATAACAATTGATCGAAAGGAGATGAAAATTTGTTTCCTCTTAATACAGTGTGCTCTGTTCATCATAACACAAGATTGTTTTCTTACTAAAATAATCCGTATTAGGTTTCACACTGCGCACGCATTCTTTGTTCCAATAAATGGATAAGATTTCACAATATTGACACCAAGTCACTTGGCTTCTGCAACATTGCGATTTTTTGATAGTAAGAACTCAGATGGTTTCGAGGCTAAATGTGCAGACTTATTCTTCTCGTCTGAAGACTTAAGCTTTTCTTTTTATTCTATATTGTCAAATCAACTCACTAATGCCTAAGTCGAAGCCGCCTAAGCCTGTAGACGAAAAGCGCATAAGAACGGGTGGAGGGAACCTTAGCGTATTAGAGTCGCATGCATCTAGTCAAGTTTTTTCAAGGCCCAGAAGAAATCCTGAATTCAATGAGAAATCATACAATAGCTACAATATGAATCGCGCCGCGCCATTAATCAGCCGTGCCATCGATGTTATAGCCAACACCTCACACTCGCTAACGAACATGAGATGCTCGCTGAGTGCAAAACCCCATCTCCTTCGGGCTACAGTGCAATAAAAAATTGTTTAGAGTAAGTATGCGATTGAAATTCTCAAGATCTAAGCTATCAAGCAACTAATAGGTTTAAATAAAAGCTTTATTTAGAGGAAATTATCCGAATGTGAAAGAGAATTTTATTTTTTGCTCTAGCGCATCAAAAACTTCTTACTAACTGCTCGGGACTGTGTGTACCTGTACTGGTACACGACCGTTTGAAGGTGTTTTCCGCCGGGCGGAGCTTTTCTATAGATTCCTAGTAATCATTAGAAAATATGATTCTCCACTACTTCAGTAGTTTGAAATCTCTTTGTTGCGCTGTAGCAACGATATAAAATTATGTTTCGCACTCGATTTGCTTTATTTACTCGACTGAGGCTTGTAAGCAAATTTTTGCTAAATTTCTGATATTTATTCGATAGCTTGAAACTTGCCCATTCTGATGCTAAGAACTGCTTCTGAAAAGGCTCATAAGTAGCCGTATAAGATTTAAAAAAGTATTGCGCTCTGCACCTGTAGCAGTGAGCGCTTTTCTTCACCTACATGAGGGTTTTTTGATGCTTGTAATATATACTCTAGACGCATTTCACCGCTTCAAAAAGGAGAGGATTACAAAAGAAGCTTATAGGCATTTTTAGTAAGAAAGAACGGTCGCGTGTCAGGAAATTCCCTATAATTCTACAAAAAAACACATTACTGCAATAGGGAACTCCTTCCCATTTGCTATTGAACACTTTTTCTTATTTTATGTATATTTTTGTAGTCATTCAATATCGTAGACTATTTTAATTTCTAAATAGAAGTTGTTATGTGAAAACTTTTATGGTCTACTCAACTAATAAAGATAACGTTCTGCTTTCAGCGTAGCAGGAGAAGAAGTCCTGACTTAGTTTTCTAAGCTTAATCTGCCATAATCACACCGACTATGAGGATTTTCCGGGCGACAGAGTGTCCAGCATGTGTAGGTAACGGAGGTGACGGATTAACAATGTTAATCTGTTTTTCATGTTTTGATATTGACATAGCGTCGTTGTTTGGTTTATTTTGCAAGACCTCTTTAACTCTACTGAAACATTTTCATTGATATATGCAAGAATGCTGAGTGATGTGCCAAACTCGGAACCTCAAGCAAGAGTTGAAACCGCGTTTCACCCATCTTGAGTGCGCCTGCAACCACCACACCACTGAGACGCTTGCTCGGTCATCTTTCTATTATATGCTAACCAAGGCATCAAAGCTGCCAGGGCCCAATCGTCAATGGCCCTACAAGCATGCATCGGCATGAATTGTTGAGCTGGCAATTACTGATATATATGCATATATATGTAAATACATATATTTATACATTTATGCGTATATATATGTATATACGTAGAATAAATATATATATATATAATCCAAAAGAGTTGGCAGTTTCTTCCTGAATTCACCAAGATGCATTGTCAAAGTGTCCCCAAGTAGCCACAACAGGTGTAGTGCAGAGGTCAGTACAGGTTTAGCATAATTTTTCCTTTAATCTAAGATATAAAATGATCGGATATATATATATATCTGCATATACATATATATATACATATGCATATACATATATATATATATATATATATATATATATATATAGAGAGAGAGAGAGAGAGAGAGAGAGAGAGAGCCGTTACTGACTGGATTCCTCGGGACTTCAAGCGCTCTACAGGAAGACCAACGACCCTTTGGTCCGATTTCTTCACGAAGCGATAGAAGAAAGATATGATGTTCAGCGAATCCCTAAAGCGAGGAGGACCCACTGGGCTACTCTTGCACGCTCTAGTGTAAAATGGAAGTGTTGTTGGTGCCCGCTCGAGTTACTCGATGATCAGCGGGACGACAGGTGCAACAGTGATTGCCAGTCATTGTCGCTTATCTTGTGAGAGTGAGACCGCCTTTTCCTGCTGATCACTCTTCCAATAGCCATAAATATGCTTATTCTACGACTGACTCTCAAATATCGGCATGAACAGTTAAAGGTTGATTGATTTTTTGCACCTGAGTCCTAGGTTTCCTTGAACACTTTCTATCGTCACCAAAGACAAGGGTAGAAATTCAGGTGATGATACATTATTCAACCACTGACAATTATCTCTTCATCAGTATACTCTTAATATGATTGGGTACAATACACTACAATAATGGTTGGAGTTTTAAAAATTTTCTCTACTTCGGAGCTTGTAATGGTAAAATTGACTCGCACTTTCCATAGTTCACCAATTATGAAGGCGCACTTCCGAAGACTATGTCGAGTCAGCAATGCTGCAAGAAATATGCGATACTTACAGTTTTCCTGAAAGCGCCTACGACTTCCCGCACAAAAAGAAAAAGTATTTGATTTCTCTTCGTGTATGCGATATGAATAAATTGTAAGAATCAACAAAGTCTGTGTATCCAACCGGTAAAGTGGAGGAGGATACCCATGGGAAGCAGTTGGACGGACTACATCTGTGTTTTACTGATGGATGCCCGCATACACCTTAATGTGGTCATGCTGAAATTATTTTAGAACTTTGGAACTTAAAAAAAGTGCAGGAATTAACCTTGAAGGACGTCAACTAAAATGTCATATAACATGCAAAATTAATGGGCATAATCAATGACAAGAATTGCAACGCCGAATGATGCTACAGTGGAGCATAAGTGGACATAGAAAAAAAGACATCCATAGAATGATAGAGTGAAGTGTGTTTTATAATTTCACTATTCCCAACTTGTGATCTACACCAACAATTTGAGAATCATCGAGAATTATCAACGAAGTGGTGTCGCAGGCAGTATGCATCGTCATCTTTGACCAACTATTCATCGCTTCCCTGTTCGGAAACGCTATATTGAATTTTGGCATTGTATATATTCAAAATAATCAAGAATTAAGACTTATATCTTATCACCTTTGCACAACTCCATACATTTGCTGAATGCCATGAACAGTATGTTTGCATAATCGCGCTTTTCTTCATGCAGCGGCTGTACAAGCTCCAAAGGCATATAAAGGTGTAGGGTAACTCGCGATGTGCCAAAATAAAATAAGGAATCCGAAAAATTTGGTTAAAAACGGCGAGGCAATCCTCATTATATAGCGGAAATTGAGCGTAACTTTGCAATTTGCGCCAGGCGTCAGCGTTTTCTGTTGCCGTCCCGAACGGGAAAAATAGCAAAGGCAGCGTGAATGGCAATAGATTGAAGATGGATGGGGTTAAGTAAAATGATCTACCATTGGTTTGCTGCAATGGGACAACAAAGACAAAGAATTTGTCATTACAAGATGAAATTTTTTTGACAAATGCCCATGTCGATAACTGTTGATCGCTGACACTTTAACTGACCTTTTCTCTATGAAAATGCGGATTTATGTAAAAGTGCGAGGGGCTTAGCGAAGTTATTCACTAGTAATGCTTCATTTGAGTTCAAGAGTGGGCCATCTCTAAGCTTCATTGAATGAATTTGATCACTATTCTTGAATATTTGGTAGTCTACATGATTATTTTACAAATTCAGATATTTACAAGCCCATGCATCACCTAGGTAAAGTTCAATCGAGATGTGAAGAAACAGCGGAAATAAAGGTGGCTGGTTTGGATTAGTTTGGCTAGTATTCACCGGACTTTTACAGGAACGTGAACAAGTTTCTTAATGCAATAATTTTTCCACAAACTGAAATTAATCATGGTGCTTGCATTTATTTGAGTTAACATTAAGTTTTGAGATTTGCCTATTAACGAGCTCTTGCTCCTAGATTTATTTCAACTTTTCAGGAAGGAACATTCATGGGTATATCCTGTAATCGCGCCGAAAAGTTTGAAGATAGTTTTTTACTGGGCATAGACTTTACATTGATTTAGCATTGATTATTTGAAAGTTTGAATTTTGAAAATTCAGGATTGCACTTGCTAAAAGAGAACTTTTTCATAAAGCTGTAGCATTAGAGATATTACGTAGGAAAGAAAATTGCCATCGCTTGGATGAGAATATCGTATTTCTCGCACGAATCGTGTTGATTTTCATATTATTCAAAAGGTTTACTTTTTATGCATTTATTGATATATAATTTATCTACATCTGCTGCAGAATGGAAATGTCCAAGAAACAAAAACTTTTGCTGATGCTTTACGAGTACAAATTTGGTTCAAATGCTGTTGATGCTGTTCGCCGAATAAGCAAAGCTTGGAGCGACAGTACGGCTGGAGAATCAACAGTTCGCATGCATATTGCATCCGACAGCGTAAGATTCGGTGATTCCAGCATTGCTTGCTTTCCGAAAAGATCGTTTTATTTCTCTGTGGTATGCAAAATAGTATTGAGCTTCAAATACGCCGCGCATTGCTTGCCGGTCAGGGTGGGTATGTGGCCGCGGATCGATAGAGTGGTCGAAAGAAAGCGCAGGGGAATTCACATGTACGATTCAAGGAATTAAAATTAGGATTTTTCTCGGCATTGGCAAAAAAATAGGTGATTTCCTCCACACGTCCGCATGCTTTTCGTGCTGTTTAGGCTCAGGCTTGCCAGCAGTTTAATTAGCATGATACTCGAGAGCGATAATTCTGAGTCTTATAACGATAGCATAGCGCTTCTTCTACAGTAAAAAAAACTAGAAGTGTTTGCGAAACGGAGAAAGAACTTCCAATTAAACAACGAAATCCGCGCGATATCGCGCCACTGATGTGGAACACAATTTGTTTTTCTGTTACAGCTCTGTAAAAAGACTTTTCGAAAATTGAGTAAGCCTTTCGAATCCCAGAGAGTTACTTTATCAAACGACTGCCAACAGTGTGAAGTAATAGCGTCGTCTGGTGACAAGTACGCGTGATGACGCGCGACGCTTGTGAAACACTTTTTAATTTCCCTGCCACAGCGTTGTAGGAAGGCCTTTATCGTTTGAGGCGTTTGAAACATAGATCTATCATCAGTGCTGCAGAGCTGTAAGAACGCCTATCTGAGAGGCAAATGTGTTTTATCTCATCTTCGATAATAAACTTTCGAGTGATTACTGAGAATTTAGGACAAATTTTTGTTGAGCAATCGCCCCATAAACAATAATTTTTAGCATTTGGTAGAAAGTTTCGAGTACTTGAAATGTTCGGGTGTGTTTTCGCTTTCAGTCTAAGTGAAAAATCTTCAGATTCTGTTATGGCTAAGTTCCAAATAATTCTAAAAGCACGCCTACTCACCAGCAATCCATTTCTGCTCAAACAAATTCCGTATTACATGAACTTTCTTAACCAGATCTCTTGTTTGGTTGCAAATATTTCTGGCGGCGCTGAAAACTCCCTCCTTTTCAATACTGAAGCACCGATCCCCGATCAGTGTTTGTCCATTACCACAACGGTAGTACACTGCTGAAATTTAAGCTAAGCAAATTCATATATCACCACTGTAATTGAAGTAGATGTCGGATTTTGCTGACTTCATAAGCTTATAAGATGACTCAAACACAGCTTTAACAAATGAAATGGTGAACTTTGTATCTGCTCCAAAGAGTGAATACCGTTTCCTTTTGGAAGGTACGATACTAAAGTCAAAAGTCCAAGAATTCTCAATAGTATTCTACTAGCAGTTCGACCCGAATATTTTTAGTTGCATAGGACTACATAGGGCGCGTGTTACGCAGTAATTAGAGACGCGCTGCCAAACATGCGCTTTTTAATGATACAACCCCACTCCTAGTGCTTACCGAAACTTTCATATTGGCGGGGTTGTCGAATCGGTACCAGATTTATCTGGGAGGATAGCAGCACTGACTTGATAGATCGGTAGCCCACCGCGGGTCAATATAAAAAGTCAGATATGCATTCATTCACGCAAACGATGCTTGGTAAAGTGAATGTGTGGCATATTTCTCAGCGAATGACCAATGAAGAGAGTTGCATTTTCTTACCTATCTGTAATACGGTAATAAGAAAATTAGATCGATACGTGCTGGCATCACCTCCCCTCAACTTCGCTCGTGGTTTTTATCAAATTAGTAAAAACAGTGTTTCTCAAAAGCTGCCATCTAGTGAAAAAACTAAGCGCTCCTGGAGAGATACTTGGAAGGTGATTGACTTTTCTTTACGCTCTACTATCGCAGGCTTCGAAAAGAATTGAGAGACAAGCGGATTGCTGCTTGTACACAAAGCCAGGCTAGATTTTCAGGATTTGTTGGGAAGTTTGAAAGATAGATAAACACGAGTCTCAAAATGTTAGTCAGGTAAGATGTTTTATTTCTAATTCTGTACTTACCAAAAGTACATATGGCGTGTGTGCTGTTAAATCCCGCTTCTTCGAGAGTATACGGATGTTGACTGTCACAAAACTGGTGCGCAGACTCATTGCTTCTTAATATAATCTTGTATGCTGCTTTACATTTCATATTTTTTTCCTGTAAAAACAGAGCAATAATGCGAAATCTCGTCAGTCATACTAAATGACATCATCGTTGGAATTTTATGGCATTCCAGCCCATGTAAATCGTCCTGATTTACCCGATGCACAATTCTCAAAAATTTATTAATGTTCTCAAAGCGTATCAATTTTGAGGAGCAAAAGCTTAGAATTTTGTCCCTATTGACTACATACGCTGTCTATTCAACTTGAAAATTTAGTATGATCCACAGGGACCAGCCTTGTGATTGAATATCCATTTCTGCATGTGTTGTCAATCTCAGAAATTTTATGCATACTTTTGGTAATTTAAAGACAAAACTTGGCCGTCGAAACGACTAATTTTGAAACTCATTTTGACGCATCTGGATCTTTAGCTTCCACAATCGCTTAGAGAAATAGTCTAATGAGTTGTGATCGTTCTCTTTCTCTTTCTCTTCCTTTCTCCTTCTCTCCCCCTCTCCCTCCTTAATTTATTCCCTTTTCCTGATCCACAAAGCATGTATTTTTCGTTCACGATCCTCGTGGAAAAATTTAATCATCCGATCAGTGGGTTTCCAGGTGCTCTCTTAACGTCTCATGGGCCGTCAAGTTCTTTTCAGTAAGTTGTCAGAGCGCATCATTTTGGCAGTTCAGCAGGTTTCGACTAATTTGGCAGTATTTATTTACGCCTATTTATGAGTCTTCGCAATATTTCACAGCCGATCTCTGACCGGTTTGTCGCAGTATCATGTGAAGCGTCCTAATATGTTGGGGAAAACCGTGGACGCCAATAAAAAAAAGTGCTCTTTGAGACGCAGATGGATAAAACGATGGTCCCCCTTACTCTGCCGCATCTATTTGGCAGATACTCTGTGCATTCCGAGAGTCACAAGGGGGTGAATCTAGAATTAAGTAGCTAAGAAGCACAATGAGATACGGTTAGGAGATGCCTGGAAGAAATGAGCTCTTCACTACTGACTTTGAGAGATGCTGGAAAGCTCTTAAGAAAATATTCAGTCTCCATGTCTAAAGCTTCGCGATTTTTACGCGGGAATTAACTACCAAACATCGTAAAACAATTCAGTTCAATTCTCTTTTCTCCAAAGGAGTTTGATATGATAACAAGATAGAACGATTACGGGATGATTACAAAATCTCATAGCTACCCTATGGTGCCCAAATGTCAAGGAACTAAAGTAAGCATCCGAGTACATAATCAGTTCATTTGCATACGAGAGTTCTGTAGGGGACCTGATCATATAGAATGTAAGAATAGTGTGAAACGTTATCGAACTGTTTGAGACGGGAGGACGCCATCCATTTCGTATCGGTATCGCCGTCAATATTCGAAAAAATATCTCTCTAAAGGTGCGATAATCGAAAAGTCGGTGGCACTAATCTCTCGTAATGTAGGTTTGGCCATGAGCATCGAGCAATTCGAACATCTTACACCATGACTGAGATGATGAGTTTTGAAGTAAGGTGATTCAACACAGGCTTTGACCTCCTTCGTCACCTACGCACCAATTTAATGCTATGACGAGTACGATTTTGGAACATTCAAAGGGAAGGGATTTTCTGCAAAGAACATCATGCAATCTGCAAGTTTACTGTTGAAATAACGTTGAAGATTGACTTGGAAGGACGTCTGTAGAGCGTCACATTGGAACGCACAGATTAGAGTGAGGTGAGCAAACTGAGGGGCTGCTCGACTTTATCATGGTGAACAACACCATTCATGATGAATCGTATTTTCAAAAGCACGACTTGCATCGGTGGGCATGGGGAATCTTCCAGTAGAGAATAGTATAAAGAAAAAACTGCATAATTGCAAGTTGAAGCTTCTGACAAGCCAGTGTCGTTCTTGTACCTAAATGCCACATTCGGTAAGTCAACTCCTCTCCACAAGAGATTTTATTTGTGGAGAAAAAGAGAGAAAGTTTCTATGTTCAAAAAAACAAGTCTGAAGATTATTTTATGAAAGATTCATTTAAATCGTTGACGGCTCTTCGAATGATACTGTCATTGGTAGCACCGATGAGGGCTCTCGTCCATAATAAGGTGATAAATGAAAAACCAATCTCATTCGCTGGGCAGGAACTTTTCGTAGCAGCGTTAGCCATCGTTCGAAAGCACAGATCTCTAGTCACAGCCCCACTCAGTTGATTTTCGAGAAGACCCCTTCATAATGCTGTAGAGTTGAAAATATCTATGTTTCACACGCGCATGTTTCTCGTTATACAGAGCTCTTTTTATATACTATCAGTAATCTTTTGAACAGCATAATGCTTGCTGATATCATAGCTGTGCATAATTTGTAAAAATGCCTTTTCTATGCAGTGCATCAGGAAAAACAATATTGAATCCGCATGCGCGAGGAGCTGTTCTATGACCAGTTCACAAGCCGAGAGTCAAGCGGCAAAGTGGATTAACTCTCTGATCGATCGATTTTCTACCGATTTTATAAAATTGACATCTTTGTTATTCAGTGAGGATTTGTTTATCCATTTTGAAAAAAAAAACTGATAAAACGTATGACTCTGGTACTAAAAGACTTCTGATACTTTCATTATCATTTGAGCCAACTTGTTATGTGGTCTGGTAAGGGCTCTTGTACAGTCCGATACGCGTGTTTCGTCCATACAGACTCGTCAGTGGGGCAGAACCCGTCGTCTTTCGATATTTTTACAGTCAGTTCTCTCGGGAGCTCTACTCCCTTGCAGAGAGTCATAAAAATATCGAAAAATATCGAGGTTGAATAGTCAGTCAGATTACATGGATTCACCCGTGTGAAATCGAAAGCAAATCGACCTCCATTTTTAGACGTGCAGGTCAACTTGTCCCACAACTCGTGCAGCACAAAATCGTACCGAAAACCTAGCAACAAAAACATGTTGATTATTGCCTATATTCTCATCCACCGAATATAAAACTTTTGAAAAATATGCCTCGAACAGCCATAAATGTGTGAATAGAATAAGAACACAAGGTAGATCTCTAAGTTTGGAGCAAAAAAACCATTTCTAATCGTTTTTCTGCAGTGTAGCAGTGAAAATAAATCGAACTCACATACACGAGAAAGTCGTCTTTGGCTAATTCACAGGCCGGTGGGTGAGGCGGAGAGTGAGTTAGCGCGATGATCGATCGATTTTCGAGCGTATGAACGTGAAGAGAAAATCTCGCATTATCTGATTGCCTTCAAGTCACTACTGGAAAGATTTAAGACATCCTCGACTTCTGGATTTGACCAAAGTGGTCATAATGATAATTCATTCATCCGTGTTCTTGGCAAAATATAAGTATCAGAAGTATACCTTTATTTCGAGTGCTTTATTAAGACCACGCTCAAATTTCAATAGATTTCTTTTATTATTATTAGAGCCAACTTGTCATGTGGTCTGGTAAGGTCAGCACATTTGTCCATATCCTCTTGCGCTAAGCAAACGGCAAAACAATCATCTACGTGCACATAGTGAAGCAGCGGCCGGAGATCGATTATTGGAGCCTCCACTGCTCAAAACGAGACTGCTTAACGGAATAAACTAGATAACTTTTCCACTTATGCTGAGTTTAGTAGATAGTCGTCCGGAAATACATTTTTCTATCTGAGTACATATCAGATAGGCACCATAAATCGATGTTCGCGTCGATCTCCCTCTTCCCCTCACCTCACAGCCCGTGAGTTGGCCAAAGAGACTTGCTCGCTAAGGTGAATCAATCTTATTTATCCTGCTGCACTTCAGAGAAACGGTCTTTCTAGAATATAAACAGAGCGTTGGAATTGATAAGCCGCCTTACGCTATCGAATGATTACTTATAGTCTGTAGAAAGAACTTTGCTCGGAGAGAAATATACGCAGGTGGAGCATAATCCTACTTTGACTCTTACAACGTTACAAAAACGTCTTTTCAAAAAAAAACACTACGTATGGCGCGAATATGTTATTTTAATTTTTGAATAATCAGTAACATTCTTCATGAAAACTTCTTGTTCAGAGTAGAGCACATTCTTGGAAATCTGTGCTATCAAACGGAAACGTACCGAAAAAAGTTTAGCACTATCATACTATAATGTGGTGCATTGTGTTGTACTTTGTACACGAGAGATGCTTCAACTCTTCACAGCAAAAGCAGAGGCCAAAACCCGCATCCAAACGAGTCTCTTTTGAAGAGTACTGTTACTTTTGAAGTGCATTAATCTCTTCAGTTATCACACTGAGACACGTGAAAATTAATGTTGCTATTAAGTGATCGAGAATATGTCATTAATGGTGTTCTCTAATTTGCTAAATTGTCACTGTCTAGTCCCTTTTCGATGAATGATTATGCTGATGTTCCTTGCTAGAAATGAATTCCGCTGTGAATTATAATACGCAAATATTTTGACGGAGTGGAAAAGTAGCAGTTTTTTCATTTAGAGCTCGCTTTTGTTTATACTTTCTAGTACTATAGTACTAGTACTCTTGAGCAGCGAATATTGGAAGAGAAATTCCGATGAATTGAAAATACTCACGTCGAACTGTCCAATGCCGAAATTTGGAAGATTTTTACAGAAAGCCTTGAACGAATCATCTAAATAATAACATTTTCCATTTCCACAGATGCTTTGACCGTTATACTGTGTCTCGTCAACAGGTACTATCAAACAAGCTACTAAATATACCTCTGATCAAAAAAGCTTCGCAAAAACAAGTTCAAAAATAAGATCAATTGACTATTTTTTTTAATGAGATATATACTAAACGAAACAGCATACCTGATCAATAAAATATCTAACACCATGAGCAGTTTGGTACATAATGTTTATGAAGATTCTTTATAAACTTTGGAACATTGGTAATTTAGCTTCTTATTTGTTATCTGGGAAGTAATGAAGACATCACTCCTCTTGCTGAGCAAGAAGTTTTCATAAAGTCTTAGTAATCATTCGAAAGCTTGAATCTCTAGGTACTGCATTACATGCTTTTTTTTCAGAAGACCCTTTCACAACGCTGTAACATCCAAAATAAATTATGTTTTATCCGCTGCTTGTTTTTACTGTTACTAAGCTAGGAGAACAGAAGGTATTCGAGTGTGCAGAGAAAATCGTGTAGTATCAGAGTCATACGTTACATGTGGAGTTTCTTTTGAAGCAGACATAAATTCCTGATAGAATGGCAAAAGTCGCTTTTCACACATGACGCGTCAATGTATTTCACTCGATCGATGACGAGCCACGGCATCGAATCTACGGTCACCACACATATCGAGAGATTGTCCGATAAACAAGCACGCCGTACAAGTGAAACTCGATCTTATTTTTTCTGTTACACTGTAATGAAATGGTTTGTACCGTAAATATGAACAGCGTTGCAATCGCTGAAAAATATTCTGTTGAAAGGTTACTAATAGTCTAAAAGAAGAGTTTTATACTGCGAGAAAAACCGATGTGTGAAGCACAAATGTTTTCTTGCCTTCACAGTTTCGAAAAGAGGCTTTTTCAAAAACGGCTAGGTGGCGCAATAGCCAGAGTTTGAAGCCTTCGAATGATTACTGAAAGTGCAATAGACAGCTCTTGTACAGCGATGGAAGCGTTTCTTCATTTACTCTCGGATAATGGGAAAAGAACCATAATTTCTGTTGCTGAATCAATTATCGGTCCAGTTTAATGCGAAGTTAACTCTGAGCTCAGGTTAGTCTATGCGATGTTGACAAGGGCAGATTTTAATCTTTCAATTCAAGAGAAGCATATTAGTCTCCAAACAGCGGTGGACCTTGTTTTTTTCCAAGGTAACGATTGAGATATCACTAATCACGCATCAAGAGGAGTTCGACAAGGAGATATCTTGCTGCTAAATTGTTCACTGCCACCTCCCAAGACGTCATCCGAACATTAAAATGAGACAACATAAGAATTTGAATCGGGGTCAACTGCACCATCTTGACCGCTCTAGTGAATTTGCTCTTATGACAAAAAGCATCAGTCAAGCAGAACGGACGTTGATCTATTTCGACAGTATTCGTGCAAAGATTGGTCTCTGACTAATTTCAGCGAAAACGATGATCATGAGGAACGATAAGTTTTGAATGCTCTAATCAATCTCTGAAGGACAAATTCCTGCGAATGCTCCTGTTGCGTCTATCTAGGACAGAGCGGTAATACATGAGATGACCTAGCTATGAAGATGATTAAGAGGAAGGAGAGACTTGAAATGGTGTTGGCAGCATCAAGAATGTAGAGCGAAGAACGAAGAACTCCTGACTACGATCTCACTTCTCAACTCACGATTTTCTTGGGACTGACGTATGCGTTAAAAATGTGCTTGCTACGTAAGCAGGATGAAAGGTCCTTTTATGATATTGAAATAGTGGAAAAATGAATGCAGGGAGTATCTCGCTTTTCGCAAATAAATTAAGATGTCGGGAATTCTGACCTACGTCTACGACTAAGAATCAAGGATCTTGTTTCACGCGTCAAAATGTTGAAGATAACATAATGCACGCCAATGACAGCCGATGGACAAGAGCCGTTACCGGGTGGATTCCTCGGGATGTCAAGCACATTACAGGTAGACCACCGATCCGATGATCCGATTTCTCAGCAAGAGCATGGACAGAAGGATGAAATCTTCATCAAATTCCTAGAGCGAAAAGGACACACTGCTTTTGAACGCAGTAGGGTAAAGATAGAAGTTTTACTGGCGTTTACTCGAGTATGACGATCAGCAGGACAACAGGTGATATGGCAGATGACAGGTGACAGAGAAACGAATGAGATTTTCGATCTGTCCATATTCACATAACTTCAAACACAAATCCACCACATTTACGACTAGTTGAATAGCAGTCATCAGTCATTCCTTTCACACGACCTCTCCTTCGGACCCGTTCTCAACTGTCATAAGCTTCTCTGAGAACGAAGGAGTTAACAAGCCTCATTTTTGCGAAAAGTAGAATAGAATGATCAAATAGAATTAGTTTTGTTAAACCGCTTATAGCGGTGCTATGGTGTTGTATTATACTCAATAGTGTGGAGCGGCGTGCATACTCTTGCGTCAGTTCAAACTCAAATCATTATTTCACCCTAGCCGGGGGCGCGTGTTCGATCAGTTGCACTACCGACATTTGTTTTGGCACCAAACTTTCTACGCTACAACACCTTCGTCTGCCAGCAACCAACCGTCAACAATTTGGCCCTCACTCTACATCAGTGGGTGTCAAGTAGAGTGCTTGCATGCAATTTTCAGTACTTTGCCCACATGTTATTTGTCCAGAGTCGATGTTGATATACATGGCAAAGATTTTGCTGTCTATCTTAATCACAAATTGGTTGTTGAATCAGATTCCAAACGTTCTCAACGTGATTAGAAAGAACTATAAGGCTATTTAGTGTTTTACACACAACGCAACAGTTTTTCCGAACACGAAAGAATAACAACATCTCTTATTGACTGCAAGGAGTAGAAGTAATTTGTATCATCCACAAAATTAGCAGCTTTGTTTACATGGTGGTTACGCTTTTCCGACTCGCGCGTTCTGCGGAAATACTACAGTGACTTCCTCAAATTCACGCAAATCCTCTACAGTTCATAAAGCATAACCTTAGTTCTTACTGCATTTACTACCGAGTACTATCTTAACTCTCTTAACTATGCCGTCGCTAACAAAATACATTGCGGTATTGATAAACTTTACAATTAATGTGAAGAGAAATAAACTTATATCTATAATCGATTTTGATTTTCTGAATAGTAATAGACAACTATCTGAGTTGATGCATCATACCCGCATTTGCCCACGTGAAGAACAATGTCGCCAGCAAAAAATACCACATCCTGGAAAATAGATGGTGAAAGCAAATCAGACCAATACATTCAGCTTGTATGTCATTTTGCAGTTATTACAGCCTGAAATCGGGACTTTTTACTAGAATTTTTTTGAGCAAAGGAGTATTGTTTCAGAAATTTAGCCTGCCGTGATATTCGCATGCTTTCTTGGTCGCATACTTAGCAAAATTGTTAGACTTTGTCTTATGAATACATGGTTTTTACCTGATCACTTACCACATGTAACGAGCTATATGGAAATCAGTTTCTACATTTTACTGAGGCATGTTACGAGATGGATGTTTTTCAGCAAGTGAACCCGGATAGGCACAGATTTCCTCGTTGACTTGCATGAGAAATTTAGTAGTCAAGCAGGCGGAAAACCTCTCGGCTATTCACAAGAGCTGCGGGATCTGAGGTAACGACGAGGATACTACGGCGTACGACCATTTCAGCGCTGAAAAGGCAATGCCCAAGCATCACTTCAACATGTCATTGATAGAAAAAGGCGGCAGATCCCTGAACTACAGGCGAAGCAGTGAAGGATTCCACGCTTAGAAGTCGTGTGCTGTCGTTTCGAAGCAGCGAAGGAATTGCATCTGGGTGTACAAATCTCGCTACGCTTTAGTGATCTCCCATGTTCCGAAAGTCGAACTTTGATCAGTAGCAGGAAAACTATCTCTTAAACAAGATTATTTGAGCTGAAGAGGAAAACAAAGTTCTTCTTCAGAAAAACAACAATTCAACGTTGATCCTTTATGATTAGGCATTGCCTAAACAGGCTTCTGCCATCATCCATTCAAGGCCCAGATTTATCAACTGCTTCAATTGTTTTGTAACAATCTATAGTACTTTTATGTAATTAATTAGTGAAGTGAGTAATATACATTTAAAATTTATCAATCAAGGTACATAAGCAAGGAAATCATGCGCCTGTAAGGATTAAACTTTTGGCTACGACCAGTGTACACCATGCATTCAAGTTTATTAAGGAGCACAGAGGTGATTCAGTCATGTTGCAAGTCAATGCTTGTATCCTTTGGCGTGACTGTAGTACTAATCCATAGACTGGCGATATGAAGGTTTGGTGAACGAAGAAGCGGTATGGAACCAGCGACCATGCATTATCTATTCTACAACAGCTGCCAAAGCACTGTTTTATCATGTGCTCTTATAGTGAATCTGTAAAGTGCTAACTATGTCTATGTTTCTTCATATCGTGCGACTACCTTAGTGCACGTGAACATTTGTAATGCTCACTGAAGTCGCGTATGGTTAGCACGTTCGTTTGCGGCCCAACTGACCTTACTATGGTCAAAACCTTCACAGAGACAAAATTCGAGTGGAAATTCTATGCATGAACCTTCTTCGTTTGCTGACGAGCTCGAGTGCAATGTTTAACGAATTGTCGACCGATAGGCAAGTCAAGACGAAACTCCGCTTTCAAGAACGTATATATGTAGTGACAATATACGAGAAGGGCGCCACCATTTTCACGCTATTTATGACACCGGAAAAGAACTGTTTCTTGGAACAAGCGATCGCAGAGGTGTCGGCGGTGTTGGCGTCCTCGTAAAATGCAATTCGACACTGAACATCTATCTTTTCGAACAACTAACAACCCGTAGCGGATGATTAAGGTTGAAACGATGTGGATCAATGCCGGCTTTGACCATCTTCGTCGCATACACACCAACATCAAGCTATGACGAAGACGAAGTCGAAACTTCCTTTTTGAACTTCAGAAAGTTTTTCAGAGCAGACCATACATTCTTCAAAGTCATTGTTGAAGATTTTAGCGCGAAAATTGGATTTAGAAGAACTCCTAAGGAACGTCACATTGGGACCCACGGACTAGAATGGAACGAATAGGCTGATAGGCTATCTGAGTTTATCATGACGGCCCAAACTAACCACAGTAACTTACAATTCCAAAAGCCTCTTTTTTAATGGTAGACGTGAGATTTCCAATGAAGAGTACCACAACGAAGTAGACCACACCTAGTAAACCGAAGGTTTTGCCCAAACGATGCCGCTGTTGTTCCTACTCTACACGGGATCAGACCATCGCCTCCTTCGCACAACGTTCCCTTTTTCGAGGAGAAGAGAGAAAGCCGCTAAATTCAAACAACGAAGTACCAGAACTACCATAAACTGGGATGCATTCAAATCATTAGTCGGCTCTTGAGAAGATACTGTTGTCGACAACATCGATAAAGAATACGATCGACTCGTTGAATATCTTCACGTTAGCGCTATGAAAGCCGAGAGTTCCTAAGGTCACGAAGAGAAACACTGCAGAGAAGCGTTATGAGAAGACCTCAAAGAGAGACGAGCAGCAGTTGTGGCAGAAGATGCAGAAGCTGGGAAGAGTATTCGCAAAGCCCAGCGAGGCTTCGCCAATTATAAGACCAAGATGATTGCACTCCGATGCCCTAACGGGGCACTTACAATTTCCAGAAGGGCAATGGAGAAAATCATCTACCAGTACTATTCGGATCTCTTCGCTAGCCACGTCCTCTTACCGCCATATAAATTGAAACAGAATGCAAGGTTCCCATTCGATGGAAAACCAGCAAGACCGCATTATTGTTCAAAAAGGGAGACCTTCACGACTTCGGCAATTATCTCCCAATCTGCATGCTGTCCGCTGTCTATAAACTCTTCACTTGAGTTTATCAAACAGTATTGACAGAACACTGAACGAATGGCAGCCATGCGAACAAGCAGGGTTCCGAAAAGGATTTAGTACCATAGACCACATCCACACGATTACAAGACGCATTGAAGTATTATGGGAGTACAAAAATACCGCTCTGTCTCACTTTCACTGATGTGAAGAAAGCCTTTGATTCAGTGGAAGCAGAAATGTTTAGAGGCTCTGGATAACCATACTTGGTACATAACGATCCTTCGTGAGTTATATCAATATTACAAGACCAAAATATAGCCATTATACAACAATATTACCATTGACTTAAGAAGAGGGGTTCGACAAGCGATACAATCTAGCCAAGATTAATCACTGCCACCCTCCAACATATCACGCGAACATTAGAATGGGATCATATGGGACTAAAAATCGACGGTAGACTGTTAAACTATTGCAGCTTTACTGATGATATCGTCCTCAGAACGAATGTTGACCGATTTCGATAACGCATGTGGAAAAAATGGTTTTCAACTAAATCTAACGACAACAATGTTCATGAGGAATGGATAGGTTTCGAATGCCCCATTCACGCTCAGCGGAACGACAATCCGAATGCTCCAGTTACGTCTATCTAGGTCGTGAAATCAACATGATGAACGACCTAGCTCCAGAGTTGCGCATTAGGAAACGAGCGGCATGGGGAACGTTTAAGAGCATCGAAGATGTAGTGAAGAGTACAAAGAACATCCGACTCCGTGCCCACCTTTTCGACTCGACGATTATCCCTGCTCTAACGTATGCGGCAGAAACCTGGTCGTTACGTAAGCAGGATGTGAGATCACTTGGCGTTATCGAACGCGCAGTCGAAAGGTCGATGCTATGAGTATCCCGTATCTCCAAATGAGAGGAAGGATCCGAAGTTGCGACTTACGTTGACGATCGGAAATCGGAGACGCCGTTCTACACGCCAGGATATCGAAAATAAGGTGGGCCGAACACGTGATGCGCTTGAACGACAACCGATGGACGAGAGCCGTTACCGACTGGATTCCTCGGGACGTCAAGCGCTCTAAAGGGAGACCACTGACCCGCTGGTCCGATTTCTTCGCGAAAGCTATAGAAGAAAGATATGATGCTCAGCGAATCCCTAGAGCGAGGAGGACCCACTGGGCTACTCTTGCACGCGATAGGGAAAAATGGAAGAGTTGCTGGTACCCGCTCGAGTCACTCGAGGACAACGGGGCGGCTAACGATATGTCTTGTAAATCATCATGTCAGATCGTCCTCCCGTCCACTCTATGCGTCATCTAATGTGAAAATGACGGCTTTTATCCGAGTCTGCTCCCTGTAGTTATTGCACGTCAGCATCCATCTATTGATATGTGACCTCTCAGAGCAGCAACCCCAACTGATTGATCACTGTGAGTTCATAATATTACGAGCTTACATATTCAATTTGGTGGAATAATCTCACTGCGCTATTGTTATATTTCAAAATCATCATTAGACATGTTTCTCCGGTACGATGACCTTATCGTTTTTCATCACAAACTTATGTGTACCACTACGATATTGATCGTTTGAGGACAGCAACAAAATCGATATATAACGCGGAACGCGGATTTCGTTATTTGTTAAAGAATTTTTTTGTTTTGGAAGAAACAACTCTAGATTTCCCTTATCAGTCGGATAATCCACACTTCTCTCTAGGGATCCTATATTTATCTGTATATATAACTCTTATGTGAAGTGTGAAACGTGATTTTACATTCGCTGTTAAGGCGCATTAGAGATGTTTTTGTATAAATTGAACACAATGCTGAAATTTTTCGAAATTTGAGATTTGGAATAACATACTTTAGTGGAGAGATAACTCTATCAAGCTACAAAGGCCTTTGGAATGTGTGGGTCAAGCTGACCCTCATAATCGGGGAAGGGCTAAATTTATTGTATTGTCACCGCAAGTCAAGAGAAATGTAGCTTTGCACGAGCTGTCTGACATACCAACTTCTTGCTCTTTACCAGCGTATTGTAGCAAATGCGCTACCTTCTATGTCTAATATGCTTACCTCATTTACTGTAATGTTCAAAGTATGTCACGTACGCTGACTACACTGTTCTCCAAGTCTCTTACAGAGGCCGTACTTACTTTGGGGCGTCTCTCTGCGTATTGTCGCACCCTCAGTCATTGACTCTGTCACTTTAGGGCTATTTGCTTTGTTTCGATGTGAATATGCCGTTATCTTTTCACATACTATTAGAGCTTGACTACACATGTTTAAGGTATTCGATTTTGGGCAACGCTAAAAACCTCCACGTTGCAAACTCCCACGAAGTCGAGCATTCTACCACGAGAGAGTGGTTATACGCTAATGAGGACTCACTCACGGACCTATCTCATTGCTAACATCCACTGTGGTTCGAACACATGTCTACTTCAAAGGGTATTTGAGCACTGAGCTAGATGCACTACCACACCACTATGCTTACTGTCTAGAGAACATAGGAAATCTACGAAAATCTATTGGAAGACCTGTGTCGTCATAAAAAACCGATCCTATTGTTGAGAAAACTTACCGTAAGGTCACGATAACCATAGTTCACAGATATTCCACTGTTCACGAAAACGGAAGAGTGAAAATGAGTTTCTTTACACTAATTTGCTCATATCGGCATACACTGATAGCTTTTGATTGATAAAAACTGATAGTTTTTATATCATGCTTATGCCTGATCGACCACTGATAGCTTTCGAATGATAAAAACTGTAGTTTTTACATGCTATGTGGTAGACAAACACGCATTACAGCATTTTATACTCGAACATGATTTATAAGATCAATGCGGAGGAAAACTAGGACGTTTTCTACTGTAATCAGGACAGATTATGTTGGTTCTAATTTGGAAAACGTCGTTGTGAGAATGGCCCCGGTGGTGCGGATATGCTGATCTGGTGATCGGAAAAATTTTCACGTGCAAATACGGAAACATGCGACGCAACGTCAATGCTATCCGAAGCTTATTTGGCAAAGAAACGATCTGTGATATGCATTTTGAAGTCAGCTTGTGCATGCTTACAGGGCAGATTAGAACAAAATTTTATGTCGGTGTCCATCGTTTTGAAACGAACGCTACCTACATAAGATCATCCATGAGCTTTTAAGATTATAGTTGATTAGCATACGGAAACCTTTACTTTTCCTTCGTAAAACAAAAGCTTTGAAAATTCAAAGCAGAGAAACAAAAATAGCAACTAACCTGTGTCCGCACTGAGATGTTCACTACTCCGAGTAGAAGAGTGTTAAAAATGATTCTTACCTTCTCAGCGTCAGAGGGCATGGTTGAATATCAATATCAGTAGAATTGATTTTAGTACTCCTGATACCATGTGATAATGTTCTCATCATTGTTTTCTACTTCACTGTGGTACTGAATGAGAAACTTCACGAGTGATTTCTCTGATCGACTGGTCGAAGAAAGACAGTCTACATAGGAAAAGTGGATTAAAGGCAAACGCTGAACAACAGCAATAGTTATTATGAGATCAAGAAAAATTTTAGCTACGGGCTTTTGTTTGGCCACTGAGTTGATTTTCTGGTATATGAGTAATATTTGTCGATGACCAGAATAGATTAAAGTGCTGTATAGATTTACGGAAGAAACTTTACTCCATTAGTCATTTTATGGCAGAGTCTTTTCTTCAATTTTCAATAAGTTTTAGAACTAAAGCCTTCAAAAAAGTTGGAAATGATGTTTGAATTCTAAAACCCCTCACTTAACTTGAGCAGCTACAAATATCAAAAGATACATGGAGAAACACCATGTCTAGTTGGTCCAAATACGGATATTAATTTTTTATCCCGTTGTTTAAGATATTAGCCTCTCGAGAAAATGGAGCAGAAAAAGAGGTCCTTCCGTGAGTTCTAGAAATAAGATTTCACTCCTGACATATAAATATCTTATGTGCTCTACGGTGACAAGCAGGAATGCAATATGTTAGATCGCTCGTGCATTCAGTCAAGGCTATTGTGCCATAAGTATTGGAATTGATGCATGTCAGGAGTTATTTATTGGTCTACCTAGATCACAGAAGTGCTTACTATAGATTTCGTCTCTATGATTCACGTGAACAATCATTTTGCTATTAGGTGGAATCCCTGACACGATTTAGATTTTTTCTGTGCGATCCGATCCCAGTACCTTCAACACTAAATTTATCTCCTCGCCTTCATCATTTGATTGAAGAATTGTCTTCTTCATAAACTCTGTACATTGCTGACGGAGCACATATAATAACAATCCAGAAGATGGCTACGCTGGGGTGTTCCGGCAAAAAAGCATTGCGATTATTCATATATTTTGCTGTTTTATGTAGTGAAAGATGAGAGATTGTTGAAAGAATGTTCAGCACTCTAAGACATTCACGGTTCTTTGTCTTCAAATCTTCTGCTTATTATTATTGGAGACTTACCGCACAGAGTCTAACATGAGCAAAGTGAAGAATTCTGACACAAAAAAGGCTCCTCTCGTCAATGTGTTCATCCCACACGATATAGGAGAGATTAGCCCCATACTGGATACCTGCTACTTGTACAGCAGTCTAAGTTTTGAGAGGCCAACACTGCAATAAAATGTTGTAGATCATTGTAAAGGCTTTTCATGATAATTTTAGTAAGAAAAACGCCTATGTATCGAGAAAGCTCCTATGTTTCAACAAGAAATCATATCGCTGTTGAAAAAAAGTGTTGTGAGCCTTGCAGAACAATTTTTAAATTTTGCGAGTCTTCTGCTGTGATTTGACAGCTTGTGGGGGTACATATCCTAGAACTAAGCTGCATATGGAAAACTTCCGAAACGCATTGTTTCAACTTCATAGCGGATTTCTCATATTGAGTTTTTCTGATTAGGAAGGAACATATGAAAAACCGATCTCATTTGCTGGAGAGGAATTTTTCATAGAAGCCCTAGTAACCTGTCGCAAGCTGAGACTAGAAACTACACCTCCACGTTGGCGATTATCCATAACATCTCTTTGTAACGTTGTATTTCCAGATTAAAAATTATGTTTCACACTCGTCTTTTGCCTTCATCTTTATCACGCATACAGCTCGTTGAAAGCCGCAAAGCATATCAATGTGTAGAGAAATTTTTGTAGTATCTTAGTCAATCGTTTTATCTTTAGTTACTTCCAGAGCAGAGGAAAAAATTGCCAACTGAATGACAATATGTCGATCGTCCCACCTCGCCCTGCCTCTGCAACGGCCTTCGCCTTGTGGAAGGCTTGTGAACAACTCTGCCAAAATGTATAACTCGACTTTTTTTCCCTGCTAGATCATTTTCTGAAAAATAAGCACATCGCTAGAATCAGGAAATATTGCGCTATAAGAAGTTTACTGATATTCTAAAGAAAGAGCTCTGACCGGCGAGGTTTGAAGCAGAATTTAAAATGCCAGAGGAGATCAAAAGGCTGGTACATTGTTGAGTTATTCGTAGCCTGTAGTCTGTGTTATAGTTTGATACCAGCACTCTAAGGAAGGAGTTTTGTCCAGCGAAATATAAGCGAAATAACAGGAAAAGGCACGTGGTTTTATTAAACATAATTTTTTTTGAACGTCGTAGCGTTGTAAAAGGGTTTTGGAATATCGGCGACGTGGGGCTGTAGCCTCAAATCTCAGTTTTCCAATGGTTACTAACACTTCTATGACAAGTGCTTCTTCAACGAATGAGATCTATTTTCTATTTGTTCGTTTTTAATCAGGAAAAACCTGATAATGTTATTAGAAAATCATTCTGAGCAAACTTTTTCGCTGCAGAAGGAAGATTGTTGCTAGAGAGGACTTTTGTAGATGTTTTTGTAGTAAAAAGAACACTGAAAATGTTCACAATTTTTCCTTCTCCATTAGGATAGCCGAACGATAGAAGAAAGCGTATTTCCACCTTTTCACATTGCTCTTCTGAGTCAAAGCATAATTCAAAAACACATCATTACAGTACAACGACTTTCAGAAAGAGCTCATTCTAAGTGTTTTCTGACATGTAACCAATGTAAGCTTCATTGAGTTCACATTCATCAAATTGAGAAGCATTCCATAAAACAATTCAAGTTTTGCTAACCCTGAACCATCAGGTTTTATTTGTAATAATTACTCAAATAATAACACAGTCAGCGTCAGTGAACAACGGTTTACCTTCATTTATACATTGTCATCTGTCTGCCTGAGATTTCTAAAATTTAGAACAAGGCATGATTTTCGAAAAGCTTTGATAGGTAGTACTATCATGGAGAAAAACATGAATTGCTTGCGGGGCACTCAATAGTTGCACTTCAAAGCGGGTTCAGTTTACATAACTCTAGCATGGTTTAGACGATGGAAACCTTTCATCGTCACGAAGGATTGCATGGTTCTTTCCTGTTATAGGGGAGCGAAGAAAAAGCGATCTCTTTGGCTGGACAAAAATTTTTCAAATGGATGTTAGCAATCATTCGAAAGCTTGAATGTCTGGCTACTATCTATATGCTCTTTTTTCGAAAAAGCCCATCTATAAGGCTGTAGCATTTGAAATAAGGACATGTTTTACTCCAAGAGCGTTCCTTAAGTATTACTTCTCTGGAGGCACGTAGAGCATATATCCGAGTAGCGGAAATCCTTCACATCACAACAGTACGTTTTACGTGAAGTTTCTTTCGAAGTAGAGAAAAAAAATCTAATTGATTAACAAGAATCGCACTTCACATGTGTAACGCATTGGCGCCATCGATCGACCGACGTGCGCCTACCCAGCCGGTGGAGTAGCCAAAAGATAGGTACACGTATGTGAACCAATATTATTTCAAATGCTACACTGTAGCGAAATGGTTTTTTCCAGATATTAAGCGTAGCTTTAGAATCCCCGCAACTTCAACTTCAATCCGCAGAATCACTATCGAATGGTTACTGATAATCTAAATGAAGAGCTCTGCACTGCGAGAAAAACGCGAGTGTGAGAAACAAAGGTTTTCCTTCAACTGAAGAGTCATAAATGGGTCTTTTCGAAAATGAGCAGTTGTCGGAGTAGCCACAGTTGAGCTATCGAATGATTACTAAAAGTGCAATGGAAAGTATATGTCTAGCAAAAGGGGCTGTTTTTTCATTTGTGCCCCTATAATGAAAAAGAACCAATGCATAGCATCAAAGGAACTTCTACGAAAGTATTCTGAATAAAAAAAGCTCTCAAGCATCTTAACAGTTCACATATTTTATTATGAAAACGATATCCTTAGTATAAGCATTTCACTACTTTTATTGCGTTTTTCTACCGCCTGCTTTTTTGAGGCCATCTCTTCACTAATCATTCTTCTGATCGCCGTAAATGTTTGCCTCTTTCACAGTCAACTTCCAGATATCGGAAATGCATTACCCTTAGAAAGCGATTTATTCCTGTAGCGGAGCGCTGCAATGCCTCACAAACATCTCGTCGTCGTCAAAAAATACAGTAGAACTCAAAGTGGCAACATCTTGTGTACCCACTCACCAATCAACTCTTTATAAGCGTTACTTGACAAGATTAAATTAAATACAGCTCAAAATATGTGAACTATCTAGGGTTCAGCCTTGTTCGGAGCCTTGAAAGATCAAATTGACTCGCAGTCTGCACAGTTTATCACTTTCGAGGGCGGACCTCCGAAGGCCGAGAAACGAATTTTGAGCAGTGTGGAATAGATCTTTGTAAAAAATGTGCAATCTAACTTTGCATTTTTCTGATGTTCTAATTTTCTGATGTTTATCTTGAGTATCTACCCGTTGGTCGTCTAAAGACGTGATTTTAACCTGCAGTATTTTTCTTTCGAACTCACGGATTGTTACATATTTCTCATACTACATCTTCCTTCATCACTCGATCCACTACACAAGCAGTACCATCTCCGACGAGTATATTGTTTCCCATGTTATCGACTGCGCCACCAACCTTCTCTTCGCACTGTTTCCCTGAAAACGATTGAGCAGGCTTCCCAGTCTTCATCTGCACACATGAAAATATCTTCTACTCAGCATATTTGTAAGAAAATCCTTCTCACATTCTCTCACGCCCAATATATCGCTGACAGTTCGAAAAGATTCGATACTTTTTGCATAAAACTTATGGTATTAGTAGACGAGGATACCCATTAGAAGCAATTGGACATACAAAAGGTTCTAATGCGTTGTTGATCCTTTAGGATGACCTGCACGTGATCACAGAAGTCATTTGGAGAGATGGATCATAGACGGGGTGTAGGGATTCGTCATAAGGGCATCAATCATAGGGAAGTATACATATGTGGAATCAGTAAGCAAGTCCAATGTGAAAGGTTGTAACGATAAGTAATGTTTACAGTGAATTATAAAAATATTATAAACGACTTGAGCTCAAACTCTTGAAGTATGCTAGCAGAAAAAAAATGAGAGTCATCGATGAAGTGGCTTACATGGACACATTCTCAATGTAAAACTCTGTAAGACTTGTCTCTAATGTATACTAGGTTGTAGAAAAAAATCTGTCGCTTCGCCAGAGGTAGCAATTTCTACATATGTATTTTGTGCGAGTTTGAGCTCATCAACATGCTTGCTTCCTTGTGCATCGAACGATATATCATTTGTCTTCGGTCTTCGAAATGGGAGCTGCCCAAGGCAGAGATTTTTCTGCTGCTTTACTACACTATAAATTGTGTGTTACCGATTCTAAAGCTCATCGACAAATCTGGAAGACGTATGCTTGTGCAACACAGCGTTGGTTCAAGACATTTTGTGAAGTAAGAAATCGATTGACCGACAAGCCATGATAGGGAGAGAGAGAAGTCATCGCCCAGCAGTCGCCAAATGAACCGAAAAAGATCTATCGATGAGTTGCCGGATGTTGGCTGACGAGTTTGATTGTGATGTAATGACTGGCAGATTATTCAAGAAACCGGCAAATAATGCTCCAAGTCCCACGGATTTCCTAGCAAATGGTCTTTTGTTCCAGCTTAAGTGGTGTACAGAAAATCTTCTTTGTGCGTTTTGTGAATGCGACAAAACTTTTCCTACAAATTATTGATTGAATGACACTAAATATTATAATGGTGAGTGTTTGAAAAGCGCATCTTCCTTGCGATTCAAATTTGGATATGAACTTTCTTTTCTCGAGGTAATGAAAGTGTTCCACGAGTAGGTTGTATGCCAGAATGACTCTTCCGCATTTCAGAGACGGAAACCTTACTAGGGCCTTTATTCACTGCCTCAGTTGCATAGTAGATTCTCACTGCACTTAAACAATGCATGGAGCGTCGTGACGTATTAGTCGCTTTGGGTTTAGATTTTTTGACATTTGATACATGCAGCATTGTTAGTGATCTAACATATTGGGACGGGACTACGGATTCGCTCCTCTAATTGCTATTTAAGAGATCGCCTTCAGGCAGCTTCCAACTCATTATGCGAAGTGAATATGTGCCGTATCATCTAGGCAACAAATAACAATCTCATTCCCCTGCATTACTTACATGAAGTTATTGAAAGTATTTTGAAGAAGTGTGTAAATTATAAAGCTCCTGCCTTTATATCAGTGACAATGTCGAGATGTTATCTCAAAATTCTCGTTGAGAGATTATTAATACGTGGCTCACGAATGTTCTATAAACGTAATAAGCAGAAATGTCTAGATTGCTCAAGGACTTCTTCTGTCGTGAAAGATCCGATAAGGAGTACCAGAGTTTATAGACGTGAAGAAGTAATATCATCTACTTTTCAGCCACTCTAGTGAGGTTTGCTGACGCTCATGATCTCCAGTGTTAAACACTTTCCAGCGGTTGGTAATTATAGCAGAAACTCACCCCGATCCTGTCAACAGCGCATGATCATGATTTCTGATAAGATTTATAACAGCTAAATAGATTGGATTGAATACTTTGCACGTATAGAAGCGACATTCTACTAATCACTAGAAATAAGCGTCTTTTGCGGAAAGGTTTCCATTTCTCACTTTTTTTGAAATCGTGATTCCCGTAAAAAAAGGAAGTGGGATGTAAATTTTTCGAAAGCTGTCGTGTTCAAAATACGAGGTTCGACCAAAGAAAGACGAGAAGTACGTTCTGTGAGTATATTTTGAAATGGTGTCAACTTGACGTGGTTTGATGACCATATGTGCGCACCCAACCGAACCTTTTAAAGATTAATAATTAATCAAAAATTATTTTATTTGACCGCCACTTCATCCATTCTGTGTGCCCCCAAAGGCACACATAACGATACGGACTTTGATGTGGTAGTGAAACTCCTGGGACAGGAATCAAAAACATTAGTGCGGAAAACCCTCGATATTTTTTGGAAAAACCGCAAACGACCGGAAGTGAACAAGAGGGGGAATGCCTAAACGTAACAAGTGGTATGGCACCTTATCTCAGATTCATCTTCTAGCATGAGTGTGGGTTATTTTGTAAATCGTGTCACACTAGGCCGGTGACCGCTGTCAAAATCCAATTAGGGTGGGTTTCTCAGAATGACTAATATGTTAATTTCTTTACTATTGAATTTCTGAAGCTTGCAAAATATCAACCAAATAATCGCATATAATGTGATTTATACGTCTAGGCTCTGACGAAGGCATTGCCGCCGAAACGTTAGCCATCGAGTTTGAGAGAAAGAAAAAATTACTAACTTCGTACGAGTTTTAAGTAATGAAAAGAACAGTTCGTAAGGAATTTTGCATTTCTTCAATCATGACGAGGTTTAAAGACAGTCGGACTTCCGAGTTTTTGTAGATTGTAATATGATGGAATTTTTCGATAGATCTCATCTATAAACATTATTCATTGCTGCAATCTTTGTCATTTCACGTTTTCTACTTGCTCCTTTTAACCCACTATGCTCTCGAGCTGATGTCCTGTACCCCGTCCATTTCTCACTGCTAGCAACTTCAATGAGACCACGTGTATGTGGCTTTGAAACGGCCATCAATACATGTCCCACCCTCCCTTCTCTATGAAAGATGCGTCAATATCTAGGCTTCACAATGAATTGCGGTGACCTACCGACGTACGTAAGTCGGTGCTGCTAATTCCCTAGACAAGTCTAGTATCAACTTATCGATACCGGAGGGATAGATAACTTGGTCGCAAGATCGAGCCATCGACCTTACATGCGACTCAGAGCACCTCATCACCGCACCACGTACACTCTTTTCATTGAAATTGGGTAAATTGGCGCTATTTCCACTAAAAACAAGTTATGACAGTGTGCTTTTAACATTCTATCGTTTCATAGCGATTGAGCTTCCTCATACTCGAAATTTGACTAAATTAAGCCTTCCAATGAAATTCCATCATTTCATAAAGATAATGCTCCCTTGTAACCTAGGTTTGTCTCCCTGCATCCATAATGTTGTCCGCGTCTGTTCTTGCACAAGAAGCGCCGTCTTTCTAACGAGGTGCGGCGACACTATTACAGTCGCTGAATGAGAGTTGACGTCGCGTGGCGTGGGAAGAAACGCCCCACATGTTCCTGAAGGGGCTGGTATTTCCCTTCTCAACGCTCCTTTGTAAAGGGACACTTACTTGACTGGGATATGCAAGAACGTGGCAGAATTTGTCAAATGGACTTGTGCAACAAGATCTGGCAAGAATGAATGGAAAGCGATGCAGAACGAGAATAGTGTCATGGCGCTTAGGCGGATGGATAAGAAATAAATCGGAATGGCTTCGACGGCGCACGGCCACGCCACAAATTCGCAGGCTGGAGCTCCAGATTCCAATCCTTATGAATCTACTGCGACTGCAAGACCAAAGTGAAGTAATAAGGATGAGCGTGTACTGCATACTTCAACTAATTAGAATTTAACGCTCCTCCTCAACCGACATTCAGCCTCGTTTTTGAAAGCCATCAACCTCACGACACGTGCGTGTTGTACTGGATATTAGCGAAAGTTTGCAAAAGCGGGACATCATGCTTGCGTCCAATAAAAAACTGAAAGTTAGAAAACGTTGTTTTTGTTGGATGTTGTAGGTGCCAGTAAGCGATTATTGAATAAATGCGGAGTGTTAGTGATCATAGGAAAGCTTGAATTTTTGGCTAAAGCAGTATGTAACCGATTTTCGGAAAGCTCCTTTCTAACGCTGTAAAGTTCAAAATATTATTATGTTGCGCATGCGCATATTTCTCGCCGGGCAGAACTTTCTTTTTTAGGTCAATAGTAATCATTCATAGCCTAGAATTCAATGATTCAAGGAACGCTGTGCTTATTTCCTAGAAAGATAGTTAAATTCCAGAGCAGCAGGGAAAATAAGATCAAATTCACATACGCAAGCAAGAGGACTTCAATGAGGAATTGTTTTCCAAAACTCCAGATCAAACGCCTGACTCTAATATTTGGAGATTTTCTCTACAGTTCATGCGCTTTTCGTGCTTTCAGCTAAGTAGTCGTTGAATTACGGGACCGATGTGAAACATAATTTTATTTTGAATGTTACATCGTTTATTCATTTGCTCCCATATAACTGAAATCAAATAAATATATTGAGTACAACGTCTATAGTGTCAGCATTAAGCGGAGTATGACCTAAAATCTTTCCTGATATAAGTGAAAATACGCTTTCTTAACAGTGGAGAATTCGTGTCGAAAAGTAAGGAATTTTAAGACAGCTTTGCGTTTATTCACTAGAAGTACGCTCATGAGAGTTCTTATCAGTGTACCTACCTTAGCGTAAGTCTCAATAGAATTGAAATTCTACAGTTTGAATCATATCCGTTCAAAATTGGCAGGACGTACGGATTGCTGCGATAGTAAAATGTTGTCGTGTTTTTGCTAGTAGCATAAGCAAAAGCAAAAAATGCGTGAGAAGCCAAGCTGGGTTCTAAAACGATTTCGAGTCACCGAGTGACTACTGATAGTCTAAGGAAAAACCTCTTCACTCAAAAAAATTGAGGATGCAAGAGCGCTTTCTACAGAATGCGACTAGATGCGAGAGAAATCGCGTTCAAAAGCAAGGATTTCCAGGATAGCTGGGCGGTTTTCTCAATGAGAGTAGGTTTGTAGATGTCCTTTCGATGGTAATTTATTTTTTTTTTTGAGCAGCAGCTTTTCTAGGTAACCAAATACTAGTACTCGATACCGAAAATCCGCTTTGAAGCTTAATTAAGAGCTGCGATTGTGAAACGGACTTTTGGATAATAAAGCGTACTCTAAGAATCTTCACACAAGAAAAGTCTCGTAGCGAAACAAGAATTTCCCAAACCATTAGCTGATCACAAACACATGTGCAAAATAAGAGGAAATTTTCAATAACATCCTCAGATATACTCGTTTCGCGAGGCCTATGTCCTTTGTTATGTCCTATGTTTCCTTAAGATTTTAATTAACTCAGATTCCTAGTGAAACGCATTAATCTTCATAGCCGTTCCCACGGGCACCCGGCTGAGGGTCAAAAGACCCTCAAGGCTCGCAAAGAGATATTGGAGGAAAACTGGATAGCATTTTTAAAGGAGTCGATTCAGTGTATGATACGGTACGTCAAAAGAGAATACATCAAAGATGACAAACTCTTGAGAGTTCTCATAAGTAATGTAGAGCAAGTCTATGCAAAGGAAGGTTTGAGCAGAGTAACTCAATTGGTGGAAAAGTGAGCGAATGTGTAATAAATAATGGAAAACATTTGCTACTCTACTGTGGATATTTTCATGAGCTTAGCCAACGCAGCACTTAGATATTTGTGATTAAACTGGTACTTTTCCATTATCGGTACCATGCCTCGACCCCCTGAAAGAAAAGTACTTGTTGGTCGTTTCTAATGCTTAACTAATCATTCGCAAGCCCAGATCAGAAGAATTTGAATGGTGCATTTCATTTGAAAAGGGGTTTTGTATTGCGCTGAAAGGGCAGAAATAAATTTTGTTTTGTACTTATACATATCTCGCTTACCAAAGTTTCTTCATAAGAGTTTAACACCGAGCAATAGATCAAATATCAGCAATTCTAATGTTATATCATAACTTTCATTTCGAGTGTTTTCTTAAGACTACAGCTCAAAATTCAATATGCCTTGCAACCATTTTTGAGCCACGCATGTCAGTGGCAGTGACATGCGTGGCTCGAAAATGATTGCAAGGATCTAATGTTATAGTTGATTATTTGAAATAGACTTCGTAGTGTGCTGTAAAGCCAAAAGAAGATCGGCCTTTGCAAAACTGGATTGCTTGCATTATCCGCACCCTGTTTCGACCCTTCAGAAAGAATGTATTTTTGGTTGTTTCTATTGTTCAAGTAATCATTCGATAGCTTTAATCAAAGAATTCATTTGATGCGCTTTATTTCAAAGAAGACTCTATTATTAGCCACTGAATAAGTGAAAATCAGCCTCTGGACCTTGCAAACTAATGGATAGATCAATTATCAGGCCATCCAATCACGTTTTTGATTTCTAAGCCAGACTTCTTAGTGCGCTGTTACGGCCACAAAGAGATTGGGTTGCGCCACTCGGCGCGTAAGGTGGTCTTAACAGAACAGGCCTTTTCACAACATGCTTTTAACATCGTTAAAAGGTCTGCGGACCGAATTCAAGCTTCATTCAATAGCCTTTCTTGCTGAGACCTTCGGTTTGTAACCCGACATGCTTTTGTAGGAGCGTGATTGCGCATTCTTCAGCACTTGGTAAAGCATAAAGCTCCTAAATGAGGAAAGTCGATGAAAGCCAGCAGGAAACAAATGAAAGGAAATCGATGAGTACTAAACTGGTATCGTTTGTAGTGCGAAATCTTATTCACACGCAGGCTTGGCGCCAATATGGCAAAATCTTATCGACACCTCCAAAGCATAGTGACTTGAAGTCGACGTCGCGCTGCACAAAGCTTAACATTCTTTGCGCAGCTACAGCGCAATAGAAACTATTTTTCAAAATCAAAAGCGCTATTGGAATTGACAAGATTTGGGCTATCGAGTTAGAAACATAATGTTAATTTGTTCCTACAGCGCAATGATGCAGCTATATTAAAAACAAAGTGCATCATAGGAATCTTTGAGAGTCGTGCTACTAGATGACTTTCAAAATTTATTAAAAGAGCAAAAGGGGCATTTCTCTCAAGGGATCGAATAGAGAGCGAATGGTAGAAGTGGCCTAGTTTTGAGAAACCCAATCTTATTTTGGCTATTATAATGCATCAAAAATTTCCTCCCAAAATTGAAAACATTGCTGAAATCTTTGAAATTTGATCTATCGTGTAGTTGTTAAAAGTACGAGGGCAAAGCTCTTCTCGGCGAAAATGTATAAATGAGAAACGAAACTTCATTTTTGCTTTTTCAGCGCAGCGCAAGCTTTTTTGGAATCAAATCAGGCTGGTTGAATTCTTTTGGTTAAGCTATCGATTGAGTACTTGAACATCAAAAACGACTAAAAGTAAGCTTTTTCTGAGGGGTCATAACAGGACAAGAATGACGAGAAAGGATCTGAAAATCCAGTTCATTTCTGTTATTGTCATACTCAGCGTTTGACATCCATGCTCTACTCGCTTTTTTTAAAATCTCAGTGGTCATTCGGTAACTAAATCTACAAATTTTTAATTTTTTTTTGCTGTAAAGGCATTTCCAATACGCTGTACTGGCAGGAATAAAATCAGGCTTCACACTTGGAGTATTTTAGCCGAACAGAGCTTTCAAACGCTGTTTCAATCAAAAGAAATTTACTTCACACTTTTGACGCGCATTATCACACATGTTTTCCGGATCGCCCTGTGCACAGCGATCTCAAAGCCTTCCTGAGAGGACGCGATTTCGTTGTTCATTTGAAAATACGTTCTTCATTTCACAAATTTTCTGCTTCTCGTATCACCATTGTATATAAGCTGTATTCCAGCGTTTTGTGGGTACACGCTTTTCGTTTTCATTTCATAATGTCAAGTAAGCCCGCTACTAGGTCTAAGCTTGAGTAGCCTAAGCCTAAAACTTTAAAACGTAGCCTTCCTTTCGCTCTTCCAGGGCTACAAAATAAGTTTTTGAAATATCACACTTAGCTTCAGAATTATCTAAATATTTTTGAACAGACAACTACTAAAAGTCTGTCAAAAAAAAAATCTAACCACAAACTCCAACCAATTAGCCTTTTTTTGAAAGAAATATTAATCAAATTGCAGAGATTTGTGGATTACCATTTAAAAAGAGCATGAACATACAAAAAACATTGAACATTGAATATTTAGGTACCCTTACATTATTGCGTTGCTCCTTCTAGAAAACCCAATTTCTGTTGAGAATGATTCATTTGGCTTGAAATATTGACAGGACAAAAATAGAGATTGCATTCAAGACACAGAAGGCTTAAAACCTTGACCGCTTCTAACAGTGACTCGGGAACACTGCCGCCTCTGATCAGTTGGGTTTTACGTATGATACACCAACGTGTAAATAATGATATAAATAATCTATAAGTATCTGTGTCTGAGTCCACAAAATTGTAACGGGGATTCACAGTGCAGCGTTGGAAAATTGGCCTTTACAATATCGCCCGTGTTGTGACTTTTCAAACAACTGGACTGAATCGTCAAACGCTCGGCAACGTTGTCGTCACAGCATCCAGCAGGTTTAACGCTTAGTGGCTGAGAACTGCCACTAAGAAGCAATGCTTTGTTTCAAGGAAGATCTCTGCAAAAATTCATTGTTCAGGGAGCACACGGTCAGCACTGCTCATCCTTCGTGAACATTGATTTCTCTTCATTCGCATTCTTGTGATTGCCACCAATCTTTTCATCACAAAGTCAACTTAAGTAATCGGCAACGGTTTAACTCAGGTACTTGCTCCATGAACGGTCGTGCAAGGAATCATGTCGAGTTTTTTTTTCACCGATCAATCGATGTCGACTCATCGGTCTAATAGTAAAAAGAACGAAGAGCAGTCACAGAACGCAGCCAAATGTTCTTATAGCACTTTTTGACTCTAATATTATTTGCGCCACACCCCACCAACCTGCATCCTCAAGCAGTTGGTGATCAAGAATAAAGCTTCGTTTGATGATCATTCTTGCAAAGACATTTGATGCTAGCACCATGTTCGTAATTTTTGGAACTCAATGTACAACTGAAAGACAATTAAGACAGTTTACGCAAAGTGGCTCGATGGCGTCTGTTGAATCGTCGACAAATTCCATCCACATACCGTAGCCGAGCAAGGAATGCGCGGGCAAGTGATAATTATTCAGCGAGCATAGAATGCGCGACTATGGTGAAAGATAAACTTTTTTTTTTCGCTGCAGCAGCAGTCTGAAGAGGTCTTTCCAAAAACCATGTGAGCCCCTGACGTCATCGAAGTTTGAGCTATCGAATGAGTACTAAAATAAGGAAAAGCTCTGTCTAGCGAAAAGCACGCATAGTCGAAATTTAGCATTATTTTTGCCGCTATAGCGCTACAGAAACACCTTTTCAAAAAATAGGCAACGCTTAAAATTTTAAAATGCAGGTTGAATGACTTCTGATACTCTAAAAAAAGAGCAAGATGGGCATGAATGCTAAACCGCTGAAGACGGTTGGTGTTATAACTTGAAAAGTCATATAACCATAATCAATACATAGCTTACGGATCTCGGTGTTGAGTGGCCGTTTCGTAGGACAACGCTTAACTCCACTTTGCTCACAGACTTGGATAATTTACGCACTATTAAAGCAAGACATATCCTAAACAGTGGTACCGCCCCCCCCCCTCCCTGGATGCATGGGGAAATTAAAACGCGATCCAAAAGCGGCTGTGGGGTTCCCAGAGACGCAGGTGGATTTAAGAGATGAGCTCCCTGCTTCTGCAGCGCCGATTTGACAGACTTTTATTCCTACGAGCCAAATTGGCCAAAATTGCGATTAAGCGGCTGGGAAGTACATGGGAAGCGGATGGGAGTAGCCTGCAGCAAGTAAGCTTCTACGAGAAAGAAAGAAAGAAAGAAAGAAAGAAAGAAAGAAAGAAAGAGAGAGAGAGAGAGAGTGGCAAGCTACTTGTAAGTACCCAGACCTCACGTTCCGAGCTTAACAAGCTATACGTTGGGTACAAAAAACGATCGAAAAGGTAACAAAAATAGGCCTCATCCTGACCCCGGAAAAGCCCCGGTACGGCAGCGTCGGGTAGGGTGAGTACGGAGAGGTTGCTTAAATCTCAGAGCCAAACTAGGCTGCCAAAATCGAAACGGACTAAAGCGACGATCTGTCCCTATAATGCGCGAACATTTGCAAAGGAATCCGTTGCAGAAGATCTATTAATGCAGGCAAAAAGGATCAGGTATGATGTCATTGGCCTAGCTGAGACGCGAAGACGCCACCAATTTCAAGCTGGACACCGGAGAAGAGCTGTGTCGTGGAACATGGGATCGTAGAGATGTCGGTGGTGTTGGTGTCCTCGTTAAATCGAATTTGATTTCAAACCGATCCATTTGATGAACTAACAGCCCGGAATGGACAATTGTAGTTGACACGATGTGATCGATGTCGGCTTTGACCGTCTTCGTTGCTTAAGCATATGACGAAGACAAAGTCAAAGAGTTTCACTTGAGCCTCGAAAAGTTGTGCAGAGAAGACCATACATTCTTCAAGGTCACCTTCGGAGATTTTGTAGCGAAAATCAGGCCTAGAAGAACTCCCGAAGATCTTCAACATTGGAATCCACGGATTCGAATGGAACCAATAGGATGCTAGGCTATCTGACTTTATCATGACCACCGAAACATCTATGGTAACTCACCATTTTAAACTGAACTCTTAGTGGTGGACTTGGAAGTCTCTCAATGGAGAGTACCATAACGAGATAGACCATATCTTAGTAAATCGAAGGGATTTGCCTGACCGATGTCGCTGTTGTTTCCTAAGTTTCATACGGGAGCAGACCATCCTGCTTGACGCAACGTTCCATTTTCAGCAAAACGGAGAAAAAGTCGCTGAGTTCAAACAACGAAGTTCCAGAACTATCATAAACTGAGATATATTTAAGACATTAGTCAGCTCTTATGAAGATACCGTTTTTGACAACATCGGCGAAGAATACTAACGGTTCATCAAAATCTTCACGTTAGCGCTATGAAAGCCAAGAGTCTTGAATCCACGAAGAAACGTTTGTCGCTCTCTCGAGCTGATACGACAACGTGGAATCGCATGAGCTACAGGCAACCGCAACCTCACTTCCGAAATGAGAAACACTACAGAGAAGCGATAAAAGAGGACCTCAAAGAGAGGCGAGCAGCAGCCATGGCAGAAACTGCAGACCCTAGAAAGAGCTTTCGCAAAGTCCACTGAAACTTCAACAATTACAAGTTCAAGATGTTTGCCTTCCGATGCTCTCGCGAGACACTTACAGCTTCCAGAAGGACAATGGAGAAAATCATTCACGACTACTACTCGAATCTCTTCACTAGCCGTGTCCTCTTAGTGTCATATGAATTTGAAGAGGATAAATTTGCTGCTCTATCGGTCCTCCATTCCAAAATCCGACATGCTGTATGGTCGGTAATGAATAGAACAACACCTGGTCCAGACAGGATTAGACCAGAACACCTAAAAACCTACCGCCAGTTCTCATCAGCGCCTTGCCTAGACTCTTCAGTCTGTACCTGTCAGAATGCAAGGTTTCGAATCAGCCATGGAAAACCAGGAATACGTGTTGTTGTACAAAAAGGGAGATCCCACGATATAAGCAATTACCCCGCAATCCGCTTGCTCGCCGTTGTCTATAAACTGTTCACTCGAATCATCCTAAACAGAACTGAGAGAACATTGGACGAAGGGCAGCAATGCGAACAAGCAGGATCCTGAAAAGGATTTTGCACGATAGACTACATCCATACCATCACAGGACCATTGAAGTTTTACGAGAATGCAGAATACCGCTCTGCCTCACTTACATCTTTTTGAAGAAAACCTTTGATTTAGTACAATTAGAAGCGGTCATAGAGGTTCTGGTTAACCAGGACATATCTTAGCAAACCTCTCAAGGGAGTTTTGCTGTCTTTTTGGGATTTACATGATAATTTAGGCAATACAGATGGCCCGTGATCTTAGAGAGCAAATGGCATTGCAGAGATTTGAGGATCTTAGACAGAAATGGTCCAGGTGGCGAGGGCACCCAGCTGCCGCCAACCTCAACAGTCAGTTCGCTCTGCTGACATCATCTGAGAGTCTGACATCACACGGACCACCTCACCTCAATTCATCATCCATCCATTATTGCTCTCTTCACAGAGTATCGTTGTCGTGTATCTAATTGCTATCATAAGGTTGCGTTCATACAACTGTCAGATGAACTCGATAGAATGTGAGCGGAATATATCACTTACGTGGCGGAGCAAACTCACTTAGGCTATGCTTGACCTTCCACCTCGGTTAAGGGATTCTGCCCATATATAATCAGCAGTGACCCCACTGTTATTACAAGATACTCATCAAGTGCATCCACCGTTGGTGTTTGTACTCCGAAGCGAACATAGCAACCCAAATGGGCTTCGCCGCTTATTCATGTTCAGTCAATAATAGCATTCATGATATTGTCACACTACGATACATCTCATTCAATTATATACTCACATAACGGATGTCGTTCTCATGTGTATTATTATATTACTAGTATGAAGATATATGTATATTATAGGTTGTTTGGCACCACTTCATTGTTTGGTATAGCCCATATAAAGGAATTTGACTTTGTGCTCTTGTCAATTACAAGACTCAAATTGACAGAAGACAAATCGATCACAGACTAAAGTTCAGCCCGCAGACCCGGAAGTGCAACGAGACACTTCAAAGGGCAAAAGCCGCCGCATTCCGGAATTTCAACGCGTAACAGCACAAAGGTCAGTGCACTGCTAAGGACAATCCAACCATATTCAGATATCGATCGGATCACTGCCCGAGACAAATCCAGGGATCACACAACAAAGACCACTGAACCTTCACCACATTTGGTGCATCGGCCGACTCAATCCAGTTTGAGTGTCACTGAGTTTGCTCCACCACATCCCTACTCGGTACATAACAATCCTTCATGCTATATGAAGATTTCACAATCAAAATATCGCCATTCTACAATGATATTACTATCAGCGTAAGAAGAGGAGATCGACAAGACGATATAATTTCTCCAAAATTGTTCAAAGCAAACTCTAGAATGGGACGTTATAAGGATAAAGGATAAAGCTGTCGGCGTTGATCTATCCCTGAAGGATGCGCCATACAGTCGACTTTTAACTTCGTCTGAGGTGACTGAATGCATATCTGGCCTATACAATGACTGGCGGTGGCCTCCCGCTGAAACGAGTCAGTGCTGCATATCCTCCCAGGCAAGTCTGCGACCAGTCTGGTGCCAATTTACCGACCCCGGAAGGATCGATGGCTTGGTGAGCCATGAGGGTGAGATCGAGCCACTGCCCTCGTGTGCGACGCAGAACACCTGTAACCACTGCGCCACATGGGACGATCTGGGAGTGAAAATTGACGGTCGACAGTTGAAGCATCTTTGCTTCGCTGATGATATCGCCCCCCGAGACCAAGCATCTGCCAAGCAGAACGAATGTTGACCGATTTAACAACGCCTGTGGAAGGATTGGCCTTCAACTAAATCTGACGAAAACGATGTTCATGAGGTACGGATGGGTTTTGATTGCCTTATTCACACTCAACGAAACGAACATCTCCGTATGCTCCAGTCACGTCTATTTAGGTCATGAAATCAACATGATGAACGACTTAGCTCCAGAGTTGGGCAGGAGAAAAGGAGAGGCTTGGGAAACTTTTAAGAGCATCGAGGATGGATTGAAGAGGACAAATCACACCTATCTCCGTGCCCACCTTTTCGACTCGACGATTATCCCTGCCCTACCGTTTGCAGCAGAAACGTGGTCGCTACATAAACAGATGAAAGATCGCTTGGCATTATTGAATACGCAGTTGAAAGGTTGATGCTAGGAGTATCCCGTATGTCGCAAATGCGAGAAATTATCCAAAGTTCCGGCTTATGAAAAGGATCGAAGACCAAAGACTCCGTTCCACAGGTCAGGCTGTCGAAAATAAGGTGGGCAGGACACGTGATGCGCTTCACTGGCAACCGATGGACGAGAGCCGCTACCGACTGGCTTCCTCGGGATATCAAGCTTTCTACAGTAAGACCACCGACATGATGATTCGATTTCTTCACGAAAAGACTAGAGGAAAGATGTGATGCTCAGCGAATCCTTAGAGCGAGGAGAGCCACTGGGCTACTCTTGCACGCAGTATGAGAAAATGGAAGTGTTGCTGGTGCCCGCTCGAGTCACTCGACGATCAAGGGGACGACAAGTGATACAGTAACTAAGTGGTTGGGAGGAGAACACAGCTCTAGAATAATCTTGGCCTTGTCGTCTAAATGCGCAGATGCTGCTATATACTATTTGAAAGTGTATCACATTGACATAAGCTTTGAGAACTAAAAATTCCATTAAATGACTCTATTATGAAGATCTACTTCAAAATCGAGAATGTTTCCGCACTGCTGTATTCTTGCCTTCATGTCGCTGAGAAGACAAGTGCACTATTGGGCTCAATACATGGAGACCATAAATGAACTGTTTTGGGTGAATTCCAAATACTACAGTTGTGATATGCCGCAAGACATGGAATATAAATGTGAATTCACTAAATATGAAGAACAATAGATCCTTTCATTATTATTTGAGCCAACATGTCATGTGGTCTGGTAAGGGCTCTTGTACAACCCGAGACACGTGTTTCGTCCTTACAGACTCATCAGCCGGGCAGAACCCGTAGTCTGTCGATCTTCTTATAGTCAGTTCTCTCGGGAGCGTTACACTCCTTATAGAGTTGTTGACGACGACGTACGTTTTACACTCTATGTCAGGCGAAATTTCCACCTAACACAGAGTGTTTTCGCACTCGATTGCTAGCTGGCTGGTATTTAATCATATTATGTTCTGCCCGGCTAATCAGTCTGTAAGGACGAAACACGTGTACAAGAGCCCTTACCAGACCACATGACATGTTGGCTCAAATAATAATGAAAGGATCTATTGAAATTTGAGCATGGTCTTAATAAAGCACTCGAAGGAAGGTTAATGTGAAGAGTAATACTAATCAGTCGAAACGCACACATTTCATAAAAATCATTTTTTGGGCCGGTATCTAGTATGTGAGGATCGCAAGATTTATATAGAGATTATCTTTACTCTCGATAGTTTACATATACCTCGCTTAAAAACAATAACAGTTGATGTATGATAACATGTTTTGAGTCTTTTATGAGGCCACGGCGCTCATACGGTACTAGACAGCTGTTGTTCCGCCCTTGCAGGCTCATCACTGCCACGGTTCCTTTCTGCTCAGTCGAGCTCCAGCAGGGGATATACCCCTTCTCATAAAGGAGTCGACGCCGAATCATTATATCACCACACGTCGAGTGACGTAAGCCCCCGACATGCGGTGACCACAGTCGAGCGTTTATTGCTGCTAGAATGGATCATACCTTTATTTTTAACTGTTTATATAGACAAATCAAAAGTTCGACTTTCTATAAACCTCGCCACAATTAACTGTTATATGAAAATCAAGAAAACTTATCTTGATTAACTGGCGCGAGGTTGGTAAAGTAGTCGTGGAAGTTCGGCTAACGTTTTTGCGACCCGCCTTCGTCAGGGCCTGGGCGTATGTAATATTAGTCTATTTGAACGATTCGGATGGTCTTATTTATATGCTGCCTAGGTCAAGTTAGAAGATTAAACGAAGAAAGGGCGGAGATCTCGTGTGATGGTGACAACGACAGTAAGAAATTTGTAAATTAACGCGAGAACAGTAAAATTCAGAGAGCTGGCTTCCCTTCTTGAACGTTCAAGTTCGACTTAATGAAAGTGGCTACAACACAAAATGGTATCGCAATCCTAGTAACAAAAACATCTTGGTACATTACCTTTCTTCTCATCCCTCACATATTAAAAAAGCACTTATCCGGAACATGTTTCGAACAGCTGTAAATTTTTGTACGGGAGACGATGAAAGAAGGGAATCACTAGAATTAGTGCGAAAAATAGCCATTTCCAATGGGTACAAAGAAAGAACAACAACTAAGGTATGGCCCAAAAGAAGCGAAAAGCCTCGCAATGAGAACGACAGGGCGCCACAGCTAAACAATAAGGTACCTCTTATACTACCTTTCTTAACAAACGAAGTCAGTACTGCTGTTAGAAAGTGTCAAAAAAAAACAGTGCTCTAGAAGAGTCTGTAGGAATTGTAGAAATTCCTCCTCAAACATTGCGTCGTCAATTAGTTCGAAACCGCTTGTATGACCGTCTATGTAACACAAAGGACTGCGTTATTTGTCCCAACGGTAGAGACGGCGATTGCATGAGCGTAGGTACAATATACCTTATCTCTTGTAAGACATGTGGTGGCGAATATATTGTCGAAACTGACAGACCACTTCACATCCGCGTTAAAAAATACCTGGACGGAAAAAACAAATAAAGACCCAAGTAAACCTCTAGGTACACACAGGATACAAAAACACGACGATGACGACATCGAGGTAGTAGTCAAAATCCTAGGGCACGAATCAAAAACATTGGAGCGAAAGACCTTCGAAGCTTTCTGGATAAATACCAGAAACCCGCAAATGAACAAAGAGGGAGAGTGCCTTAACATAACCAACCACATGGCACCTTATCTTAGATTGATTTTCTAGCATGGGTCTCAGCTGACACCTATCCATAATTTGACCTAGTGACATGGAGAGCGGGTTCATAGAACACCCTGGCGCTAACGACATAGGTAGTTCCTGGATTAGATTGTACGGTGAGTGGCTTTCACTGAATCAATTATCGCTATATATCAACACTTAAGATTTTCAATTTATTTCCCTTTTTTCTCTCACAGTATATGGTCATATAAATAAAGCTACTACGAATAATACGTTCAGGCTCTGGAGAAGGCGTATATGCCGAAACGTCAGCCACAAGCAAACGCCAAAACCCATCAATCGGAATGATAAACAATCGATTGGGGGAAAAAGATACCAACCTCGTGAAGCTTCAAATAAAGATTAGTTTTCTAAGCTTTTCTTCTCATTTTTTTAAAAAACTTCTGATAACTACTTTTCCCTTGATACCCTTTCGTTATCTCCACCACTCTGAGCCTTTCGGTAAAAACGCATTTTTTACTTTTATTTCTCAAATCGCTTCTTTTGGCGCCCTAACAGTCGAAATGAAAATTTGCTTCACATTCAAACATTTCTCGCAGAATGGAACTTCTTTTGTAATCAAATTTTTATAGTTAAGTAAGGTGGATTTCAACAATTACGAAGATTCATTAAATTTTTGGAACAAACTTCTCAGAGCGTTGTGACATTTAAAAAGAGATCGGGTTGCATACACTTGGATCAATTCTATTATTCCTCCTCTGGAAGCAAGGCATTTTCTTAATTTTTTAATTTTTTTTACTTTTTTGAAAGGTCAAATGTAGAAATTTTCGACGATGTATTTGGATTTCTCAGAAAACCTTTTACTTCGCTGTTACAGCTAAAATAAAACTATGCCTCACAGTCGTAACGTTTCGGCGCGTCCTTCGCTAGGAGGACCATTTTCCTTAGACTTTTAGTAACCCTTCGATAGTCTTAATTCTGCCAATTTCGCTGATGCATTTAGTTTTTCGAAAGGACTTTTTAGTGAGCTTTAGGAGTCAAAAGAAAGTTAGGTGTCGCAAAGTGTAACACTGGCTGCAAGCCATCACGCATTGCCGGTATGTGGATAGGATTTCGCACCATTGGCACCAGGCCAACGAGCTATCTCAACATTCGCCACGTTGAACAAGTCATTGCACGTCAACTGGCTTCCAGCTGTCCTCTGCCTATTACAGAGTTCACTGAGACACAAGCATTTTTGCTTTGCCATCGACTACAAAAAAAGCCGTTGTGTTTTTACAAAAACACTGCGCATTACATTCCAAACGTCTGTGCGAGAGAGAAGATCGAATGAAGCTTCAATTTTGGCCAGAAATTGTTTGGCGCTGTTACAAGCATAGGTGTCGCAACAGGGTCAATATTGGAGTCTCAGATCACTTTAAGAACACGTTTCTTCCACAGCTGGACTAAAGAGTTAACGTAGATTAAATGGTGCGAGAAAAATTTGGGCATTGACTACAACACAGTCGTAAACTGAAATAACTGTTTTTTCCAAATCACTCTTGTGTGCAATCAAAGTTTTCTGATCTCCAGGAAAATGATTGTTATTGTATTGGGAGTTTGTCAATCTTGAACACAACAAATTATTTTCAAACATTTTTTTTTCAAAACTAAGCCCATGGTCGTGTGGAAGAAATATCGAAGTATCAGAGACAATTCTTGAATCATCAAAAATTCCACATGTGATTCGTGCCGCGGATTGATGTTGCATCTAACGCATACGCGTGAGCTAAGAAGAAATGATGCTCACCGAATGCGAAACATTTTTTTTAAACTTTCTCAAGACTCTAAGAAGTCCTCTATAAAAACCAAGTGTAACTGTTGAGATTTGGTCTATCTAATGATTAACATCTAATCATAGAAAACTTTATCCAAGGAAAAATGCTCAAATGTGGAACAAAATATCTTTAAGACTGTTACAAGGCCAATGAAAAACAATTTGAGAAATGAAATATACTGTTGAATTTACCAAAAACGTGCCTTCACCGAACGACCCAAACATGGTGGAGATTACAGAATAGTACCTTTTTTGAGCCATTCAAGTGGTCTCTCGTGGACACAGTGCAATACACGCGTTTCGGTCTTGGCAGCCTCGTCACTTGCACAGTGCCTTTCTTCCCAGCCAATCCCTCTTGAAGGAAACGATCACCTTACATAGAGGAGACGCAGACGTACTATTTACACGTGCCATCAAGTGAAAAAAATTACTAAAATAGGCAGTGTTGTCAACGCGATTGCTCTTGCTCGGTATTTATGTAATATTATACCGTTTGTTTCGAATGCTTTCCAAGACCACGCTCAAATTTCAGTGTGCCTGATAATTATGCAACTGACGAGGTTGTCAAGGCCGAAACTGTGTAAGTGCCCAAACAGGCCACATGCATGGCTCAAAAAAATTACCAGGCATGTTGAAAATCGAGCGTGGTCTTGATTACTCTGAACGGAAGGTATAAGCCAAGATTTTCAAAAACGGAGCAGTCAAAGCTCTGTACTTTCAAGTAGCAAAAATTTCCTTTCATTCTTCAATATGTTATCAGCAATATGATTGTGAAAGCATTTTTGAATGGTAAATCTTCAAAGAATTCCAAAACAACATCGCTGTATCTACTAGCAATCTCAGTCCATCTGCAGACATGCATCCATATAACACGACTATGATGTCTTGCTTTCGTTTAGCTGATTCTATTTTCGATGTTGACTGAGTAAATACATTAAAACAGCTTCGCTTGCATCGTTTTATATGTGCGCAACTTAAACTCTGTGTAGCAATCTTTTGAAGCAATATTTTTACCAACTACGTTAGCGGCATTATAATGATCATTATTACAAATTTGCGGCGAATAGGAATACAACTATGATCCGATTAACAAAAAATTTGTCAACCTCCTCTTGAATAAAGCTAGAAAAGAGAGTTTTCAATGAGCCATTAATTCTTTCCCTCAAGTTTAGGCATAGTATTTATTTCGAGACATTCACTATAGCAAACATACTTCAGCTGCAAGTTGGAACTGAATTATTACTTATAACTTGTAGTTCGTAAGGGTTAGAATCGTTGCTCTAGAAAACTGAATGAATATGTAGGCCGACTTACGGCACTGGCAAACAGCTGCACTTTGCATATTTCAGAATTTAACAACGCCATAAGGGAACTACTTTGAAAAAAGGTGCCTGTTATTAGGTCTTCTTATAAATGTAAGCATTAGAGCAACAAATACCACATTTGCTGACTAGAAATAATTAAAATTGCCCAACAGCACTGATCAAAGTATGCTACATCAGTCATCTTTCAAGGAACAAATCAATACCGTGTTCCAAAGATCGTCCTCCTTCAATTAAAATGAAGTTCTGAATCTTTGATGCAAATGATTGTTGTCTGGAAACTTCTTTCTCAGGAAGTGCTCCAGCAACCCGAAAAGATGATATTCACACGGTGATAAATCAGGACTGTAGGGCGGAAGATCCTGCAACTTCCAGCCCAATTTGGTGAATTTCCTCTATGTCGATTTGGCGACATGCAGCCTTAGGTTTTCTTGGAGCAGCATGAGATTGCGGCGCCGTCGACGTGACAGAGACCGTTTGCAACTATCCAAATTCCCACAACAACTCTTGGCGATGGTCGTCTCTCGGCTGGCAGCAAGCCCCTCGTTGGTCAAAGTCGGATCCTCTTCAGCTGTTCCGAAAACGGTCTCTCGATCAGCTTTGCATGGACGTTCCCAGCGCAACTGATTCTTTAAGATGTTATCGTTGGAGCAAAACTCAACAAAGGACCGAAACGCTGTACCTGAACACAAATATTTGAGCCTTTGCACTGTTGATGTGCTTGAAGGCGGTCTGTGCACCGCGTCCCAGTTCCTAATCGTAAGGCACCAAATTGCTATAAATGGTTCGTTGAGCAGCCATGATGCAGCAAGTATGGACAATTTTGGTACCAAAAGAAAGCTCAAAAATTTCTACACAAAGCGGCTTGGGTTTGCTGCCTGAGAGGTGGGAGAGAGGTGTTCAGGCTGATGGCGCGTACTTTGAATAGTGTTGTTATGCAGATTTAGATGCTTCTGACTAATCGATTTGGTGTTCATTGCTCTACTCTGCAACTTTATGAGAAGGCCTAATATCATCGACTGCTTAAAGCTGCATGTTATGCGTGATTTTTTGACCTTAGTACTTACATACATCCAGTGAAAAAATGTTTTTCTAGTGCACGGAACTTGAGCACGCGTGATTATTGATGAATGCCACGACGACTGAATGGTAACGGCTCAGCTACCATATGTATGCTTTTCGATGGATAATTTCTATGTAAACCTCTGTCATGCTTACGTCAAACTCCCTACATTGTGGTAGATTGTGTGTTAGCAAGTGTGCGAAAAAAGTAACATTCTATCATGCACTGTGTACATTTACAGGCCATCATGTAAACACATGTTTATTAGTGGTTTCCAGACAGACGATAATTACGCATTAAGGCCTGCACGATATATGACGTCGCATCCTGCAACGATAAAGCGACAGTACTAATCGGTTGGCAATGGCATTTATAGAAGACAGGAGGTGAGTGTGAGCGAAAATCGAGTACCATATGGATCTGCACGAGTGGGAAAGTAAACCTTCAAATAATCACTCATCGATTGCACAACCCATCAATGACCATCGCTTTTGATTGAGTCCAGATTGATCACTTCGCTATATTAGGATAGTGGCATCAGCTCTGTATTCTTGCTATCTTTGTACGTCATAATTACACTACTCATGTATATCTTGCTCAGCTAAAAATGTAAGCATATTTATATGAGAATAAAAATGATTTTGCGTAGCACATTAGTTCAGTGCTATATGATATGTTCAAATAGCTTTGGTCTGTAATATTGATTTGAATATTGCTAGTCCTTCAAATTAAAGCAGTCTTGCATGAAATATTGAGAAGAAGAGGTGCTGCTTAAAACATTTTGAGATAGCTACTAAGCGTATGAAAGCTTCCACTGTGCTGTGCAACAAAAATGGCAACTTCCACATTTCAGCTCTTATCCTATGCAGCGTCGACACTTGTAGTTTAAAGTGATCAAGCTGTTACATTGAATCGTTTGGTAGATATCATCACTTTGTTCACCATGGTATCCGCCTATCAGAAGGACCAAAAGCCCACGATAAAAGGGTATTCTCGCAATCCAACCAATCAGACAACAACAGAAATTATCCATTAATTGCTTACTCTGAGTGGTATTCTGCTGCCTGCAGCGACAGGTTTCAGTGAGTATTTGACTACAGCAGTTAACGCGCTCTTTTGGGCACTCACCCTTTTTCTCCTCTATCGCATCGTTCTAATCACAGGGTACACCGTTAACTATCATCATCATCACCTTCCGGTCAGACGGCTTACCGTACAAGAGAGAAGTACTGTAGGTGGACTGATAGCTTTTCCAATGTAATCACATGCCTTGAAGAATTTATATACTACAGCTGAAGCAAGTGCAAGCTTGCTGCCGTTTTGAGAAGATTTTGGCAATTTACCTAGGGTGAACATACGGCGAACAGCAGTAGAAGTTGCTTATTGACAACGAACAATAGGTCGTGTCTATGTTTAATGGAAAAGTTCGGGTCTTCTATCACTTATGGAACCGATGCATCTCTGTGATTCGTTGCATGGGTTCCTATAGCGACAGATTACAACTTGAGAATCGAGCGCAAAGAGCATTGTCATTGACTAGTAAATAAATGATAAGAAACTTATAACGTTCCGTATAAGTTCAACCTAAAGCATAAATACGTCAGTGCTTGGACACGTCAGATCAATTACGTTGTCAAATACTTTTCTCTTCTTTTGTACTTGACAAACTTTTAGGCTACACAAACATGACTGGTGCTACCGTGGTGCAATAAACTAGCTGAGCTCTACGAACTGTACACTTTCGATGTTTTGGAGATGATTGTGGGAAGGTAAATATGAACGACGATTAGGTGAACGATGAGCTGGAAAAGACTGTTTTGAAGATAAGTGACATGGATATACAATAATTGGAAAACATGTTCCTTTTCTGAAGATGCTGCTCTGTAACTGAGAACGTGAATCTGTAGGACACATAAGTTCCTCCTTACTAGAATTACTTTCTAGGAATCTCCTCGATAATGTGCTGGCACTTCATGCCGATAAAGTGATCTCATGATTTGAACTTTACTATGTGATTGCTGACAAAACTCGCTGTGAAGTTTAGAGAAGGGACTAATTACCCAAAGGCGAGATATATTTTTCTTCGCAGGTACTGTGCGCTGTAAGGGTCATTCTCAGGAGCCGCCCACTTCTAAAACTTCAATTCCTCAATCTGTCCAACAACTTCTGACAATTCAGTGTTAACGCTCTGTTCGATAAAAGGCGAGTAATTCACAAGCACACTTGGCATAAATCGTAACAAAAAGTGGATACTCCTAGGACAACCATGCGTTCTCTTTACCAAAAAGACGTTCAAAGAAACTTTTTCCACTAATACTTATATCTTTCTGCCGATAAAGTTGCTAGACTCATAATCTCATAACATAAGCACCAAAATATTTGCTGTAAAGTTGGGACAACAAGCTAACTAATCAAGAAACAAAAGCAGCATTCTTTTCGTTAGGACATAGGCGAAAATTTCCTTACAGACTAAGTTCAATAATGATATCAGCATTTTTTAAGCTATCACACAATCACAAAAAATCCATAAGTCAGGAAATGCATGTCAATAACAATTGAAAATACGTTTCTTCTCTGTAAGTTCATAATCCTTTCTCTCTATACGTTTATAGAAGTTCCTCTAGATATAATAAGTTTTTTTGTAGTGGCAAAGTTTGCTCAGAATCAGAGTTTTGCTATATAATAGCGAGAAATTCGCTGTGAGGGTCAAACAAAGAGCTCAGTACTTCGAGCGCAAAACGTTATCTTCTTTTCGTTTCTAGAAACATAAATCAAAGTCTCTTCACAAACCTGACTCAATATTGAAATCGGCATTTCTCAAGCTATCGAATGATTGCTAATATTTTAGTGAGAGAGAATCTTTCCGGAAAGAAATTGAGGGAAGGCGAGTATAATCTGCGTAATACGTCTGCATTCCACACAAATTCCGATAAAAAGAGGCAATTTTTAAGAAATCTTTGCTCATTTTTACTCATAATTCGTCTATATTAGTCCTCCAATTCTAATCTACTTTCTCATAGGGACAAAGTTTGCTCAGGATCAAATTTTACCTTATATTGCAAAGAAATCTTCTGCAACGATGAATTGGACTTCGAAGAAAGCCTAAACTTGTTCTCGTTGATAGAGCGTTCTATAGAAATCTTTACAAAATATAAATTTGATATTGAGATCAGAATTCCACAACCTATCCAGTGATGCACAAACACAGACAATATAAGAAAAACTGTTAAATAACAGATAGACAGTTAGTCTGACACAAGGTTTCGAGCCTTTCCGATATTGGTATGCCACTGAGTTACGTACATTTCGGCGGTCTCGCTCGCCTCATAAGAGCTCATGTCGCACTAAGTCATAATTATTAAGTCTAGAGATGGTCGCAGATGTGTTGGTGAAGGAGGTAATGTTACATCTTTCGTAACAGCAGGATAAGCCATTGGGTGAAAATCAGTGGAAACCGCAACATAGCGTGATATTTTACGTTGTCTTCACCAACCCGTTTGCGACCATCTCTACTGTGTCAGTGGAAGTGATTTGCAGGGCATGTTCTGATGCGTCGAGAGAGACCGCCGAAACGTACATAAGCCACTGGCGCACCAACTCCAGGAAGGCTTGAAGCATTCCCTTAGGCTATACAGAATTGTTTAACAGGGTTTTAAATAACAGTTGGTTGAAAGGAAATGGAACTTTGTTTCTTTTCGATACTAAAAGCTTTTTCATGGAACATGGGACATTTTTCATTGGTGTTTTTTCTGCTAAATTGTCTTTACAGAAGCTTTGTCAATGATATTCCGTCATTTGATAGTGATAAGGTTCCCTCATAAAATTAAATCAGCAAATAAAATTCGATATATCCACTGAAGTGCGAGTGTGGCGTGTGGCGCGGCGACCGTGGCGTACATGTTCCATGCGGATCACAACGGAATAAGCACTTACCTATTGTTTTTTATGTTATATATTTTCTCACTGGAAACGAGTCCTATAAAGCCTTTCGTGTTTGAGAAATGCGTCTGGTTAAGTTAGAAAATGGCCGTAAGATATTCTTGAGTCTGAATAAGTAATGTCTGATGCCTATAAACATACAAGGTAAGTACATTTCTGTTGTCGCCTTTCTGCACCTTCTAGAGTCATATTATCCATCGGATAAGTTTTTAAAGAATTTATAATTTCTGCCTTATGTCTGAAAAGACCTTTTTATAGCGTCGTAGCAGCAAACAATTATGTTTCACATTGGGGCATTTTCGCTGGCGGCAGCTCTTCTCCTAGACTTTTAATAGATGTTCGATAGCAGAAATCGTGACGATTTGGATGATCTATTCGCCTATCAAAATACTTAGCAGTACGATGTAAAAGTTAAAAATTGAGTTTCACACTCTGCGCGCATTCTTTGCTGCGAAATGTAGATAGGCTTTCGCAACACTGGAATCAAGACCGCGCTTTTGCAGCATAACGGAAGTTGATAACATAAACTTAGATGAGTTTGAAGAGTGTTCAGAAACTTTGCCCTACTGTACTGTGCGCTTTGGCTTTTCTCCTGCTGTTCTGTGCGCATAGGCCTTTTCTTCATTCTGTGTTGCCAGATTAACCGAAATTATAACCTTTGCACGGAAAGCATATGAAGTTCGGAAGAAATCAGTGCTAAAATCATCTGTCGTATTTAGAACTCTTTTAAAGAAAAAACATAAACCTTAAAATAAGTGAAAAAATCGTACACCAAATTTGAATTGCGATGCCCTATCAATCAACCGTGCAATCAACCACTCACGCACCTTAGCCGACAAAAATTGCGCGCCTATTGCAAAACTCAGTCTTTTTTGACTGCTACAGAGCAGTGAGGAATTTTTTTCAAAGACCAATTACACCATTGAATTTTTGGAGATTTGAGCTTTCGAGCAATAATTAGAAGTCCTGGAAAAGCCTTGTTTAGCGAAGAGTGCCCGTGTTTGAAGCATGATTGCATTGCTACAGCGCAATGAGAAGTGTTTTTTTCAAAAAGCGAATAGACCGTTGGATTTTTTGAGCTATCGAATATTGACAACACTCCAAAAAGCAGAGTAAACTGCATTGATGCCATTGGGCCAGAGATGCTTGGAGATAACACAAAATGTCCGCCATGTGGTGCTGTACTTGAGCATCAATGACGAGGAAGTCTGGGTACCTATCCGTTAATTAAGCGTCACTCCGACTCCATCTGAAATCGTATTTCTTAGTCTTTTTCAATCTTCAAAGAATTGCTGGATAGCTCACATTAAAAAAATTTGAACGGTGCATTCCATCTTGAAAAAGGCCTTGTTATTGCGCTGAAGGAGCAAAAATTATATTTTATTTCTCACTGGAAGATTTCTCGCAGACCAAGGCCTCTCTTTTACAGTTTCAAGAACAGAACGATAGATCAAATTTCACGAATTCCAAAAATGCTTTTGACATTTTTGATTAGCTTCTTAATTCTTCATAAGAACCAAAAGAATGTTGAGTTTCGCAGTCGGTCGCACAGGGCGTCTCAACCAAAAACTTTTTCGAGTACATGCACAACAGTATTCAATACTTCACCGCAATAGCGAGGTCTTTTTGAAAGCAAAATACATTCTTCAAGTTTTTTTCATTTAAGCCACCGATTGATTATTTAGACATTAGAAACGATCAGAAAACACGTTTTTCCCAATGGATCATAGTGAAGAGAGAATAGTTTAAGTAACCCATTTTTTGCGAAACTCAATCATATTTGGGCTTTTACAGCGTTATACCAGGTCCATTAAAAAGCAACTAAATCATTGGAATCCTTAAGATTTAGTCTATGGATTGATTGTTGAAACTCCGAAGGAAAAGCTTTGATCAGTGAGAAATAATTCAGTGAGGAACAAAAATTATTTTTGCTCTTTCAGCGCAATAACAAGGCCTTTTTCAAGATGGGATACACCGTTCAAATTTATTTGATCCAAGCTATCAAAGGTAGTTTAGTCGTCTAAAGCAAGCGCAATGCAATCTTTTACGAAGGGTTGAAGTGGCGCTCAACAAACGGATAAGAGCCGAAATATGTTTAGAAGACGAGACTTTGTGACATTTGTCCTCGTCACTCGATTGTCGGTATGAAACTTAGAAAAAAATTACCAAACAGATGACAAAAATCCACGCGACAACGCACAGCAATCGTGAAACACAGCTTTAGTTTTCCTGTTAACGCTGTAAGATGGCCATTTCAAAAAACAAGCGTAATTTCCGAGGTTCGCGCTACCTAGTAGTTAGTAAGGGGGATGCGTGTCCCAGTGGTTGTGATGCTCGCTGCAGCATCACGCTGGAATGATCACCACTCCAACATTGTCAAGCAGTTAACACTGAATGCCCTTTGGAACACTGCGGCCGGGCTATCTTTGACATTGTAAAGAATAGCGCTCAACCAGCATTGTACGACGTTCATGATAAAGACAAATTGATGTGAATTGATTACTAGAAGTACTGATACCGGCACATCAAAAAAGGTGATTATATGAATCACATAAAGTTATAAATAAGAAAATAGTCAGCAATAGCTCACGAGAAGAGCTCTTGCAGCAAAACATGAGTGCAATAATGATTCAGTCACTTGATGCATGCGAAACATCATTTTATTTCACGTTATTTTTAGTGCTACAGCGTTGTAAAAGGACTTCCTGAAAACAAATAAATTTTTTGATGCTCCGCGTTTGGTGCTCTCACTCAATTACTAGTATTCTAAAAAAAGTTTTTGTACAGTGCAAAAGTTTTTTCTAAAGATCCCGCCCCATAACAAAAAAACCGCATAGTACAATTTCGAGTGAGTGTTGAAAAGTCTAGGTGCGTTCGGCATTAGATCTAACAAAAAATCTTTCAATTCTGTCAAGGGTCTCTATGAAACACAAGTCGTTTAATCTGATGGCTAAATTACAAATAATTCTGAGAGTATGTTTAATCACCAGCAATCCACTTCTGCTCGAACATATTCAGTATTTTATGAAGTTCTTCACCAACTCTTGAACTGGAGCAAGCATCTCTTCAGACGTTATAATCTCACGTAATGCGAGCACTGAAGCACTGATCTCCGATCAGTATTTCGTCTTGAAAACGTTGATAGTACACTGCTGAAATGTCATCTAGAAAATTAAATGTGTGATAACTGTAGCTCTGAAGTAAGTGCCTCATTTTACTGACTTTTACTGAAAAGATTGAAACCTGGGTCAAACACACCTTTATCAACTAAAATATCAAGCGTTCGAATCAGCTCAAAAGAAATGTAAGTTGTCTACTCAAGTAACTTAGGATTATGAGGCTAAAAACCTAAGAATTCTCAAAAGTTCAACAACAGTTTGACACTTGTGTGTTTCTAATTGCACGGTGCCAAAGAGCGGATGTGGATGAACAGTATGACATACGTGGTCTTTAACTCGACCCCTTTCCTATCGCCAGGCCTTGCACCTTTTCTGGTCGGCAGTTTGTAACTCGACCTGTGTGGGAATATTGTAGCATTGCCTTAATCGATCGGCAAGCCACTTCTAGGCGTTGTATCACTAACTATGCATTTAATCACCTCTGTCAATGCTATTGAAGTTCAGTGCCTGGTGCATCCCTCAAGGGTTCACTAAATTCGAATATCTTATGTTTCCTATCCAAGATACGCAAGCAATTTTTAGGTAAAAGACCGTGATCAAATCTAGGGTGCTTTTTAGAGAATTCTCTTTAGAATCACCGTAAAGTAGTCGATAGCACCGCTGATTTTCACAGGTGTTTTTTTCTATCTAAAGGCTATCTCGGGTGCGAAACCCTTCAAACCATTTACACAGGCTTGTTGATGCTTCCGTGTTTCGCCAATTTGATTCTCACCGTAATTCGACTAGTGCTCAAGGTGAAACTCAAGCTGATATCTGAACGAAAGGTGATGACTGATCAACTCTGCGTTAACATTTTTCTTCTACGCAAATCGCTGAATTGTGTTTTCCATGACAGTTTTCCACAAGTACGTCATGAGATAGTTCTTCATGATCTCAATATCTCTGTTAACTATTTTTGAGCTATGTATCTGGTTTGGTATGGGCCTTATAGTGTAATCGAATGTGCACGTGTTTCAGCCTGCAGCAGTTGCACAGTGCCTTTCGTTTTAACCAATCCCTTTTGAGGGAAACTCAACCCTCCTGGATAGAGGAGACGCAGACGTACTATTTACGCACGCAGTTAAGTGAAATAAATCACTATATGGGCAGTGTGTGCGCTATCGCTCTTGGCTGGTATTTATTAAATATCGTGCCGTTCGTTTAAAGTGTTTTCTCAGGACCACGCTCAAATTTCAATACGCCTGATGACTATTATTGAACCATGCATGTGAGCTGTTATGTATTGCACTGTACAAGTGCTCATAATAAACCACATGCATAACTCAAAAATATTCATCAGGTCTATTCAAATTTGAGCGTAATCTTACGAATAGCACTCGGAAAGAACGGTGTGATAATTCATGAATATCAGCCAACAGCAATCGATTATACAACACTGCCCATCTGATTTCTTTTACTTGATGACATGTGTAACTAGTAAGTCTGCGTCTCCTCTGTGTAGAGTGGTTCTCTCCCAAAAGAAATTGGTTAGGACGAAAAGCACCGTGCAATTGACTAAACTGCCGAGGCCAAAACACGTGTACTACACTGTATAAACGCTCACAACAGACCACATGCCTGGCTCAAAAATAGTTATCAGGCATATTGAAATTTGACTGTGGTCTTAAGGAAACACTCGAAATGAGCGGTATAGCTTTCTATGAACATTAGCGCCTTGCGGACCAAATGCATGAAATTTCATGCAACGATCGCCGCTCTGAATGTCGGACAACTACCAGTGGCGCACCGCAATGGAAACAAGGAAATTTAATTGGTAAACTGAAGTCCTAAGGCTATATCATCTCTTCAATCGATGGTTTATCAAAGAGGGACTTCTGTAAGGATATCTGTAATGAAAAAGCTCAAGTGTGCTAAAATTTTCAGCGTTGTAGCAAGTGAACCACATCCCTCCGATTACGAACTTATTCCAACTGTTCAAAGGGTTTCTCATAAACTTTGTTAAAGAGTGTTCAATCGTCTCACAGCCCTTATTTTAATGCGAAAGCCACATCAATGAAATAACTACAACTTTCCAACTCTTTTTTTCGCGTTTTTATCAAAGATGCGTTGATGATGTAACTTGAGAACATTTTTCTACAACACATAACTCCTAGATTCAAATGGCTTTTTAGTATTTAGTAGAAGAAGGAGTAGAAAGAAAGCGGATGCATTATTTTGCGGAATTGAGGAATTTCCTCTCTCTTAGTGCGCTGTTTGGAAGGAGGATCCACGTTCTATACTACGATAGCCACAGCGAAATCTCTTCTATCATATTCAACCATTCACTAAGGGCAAAATCCCCTTCACTGATAAAAAGATCTAAATTTTACAGAAAACTAATACATTTTTTCTAGAGCACGCCCACCAACCGGAGACTGCGTTTCGTGCCAAGCGAATTATCATCGAGGTTCGCAGCATGTTGAAGAACAGATAGATTAGTGCACCTAATATTTGGCCATGTAATCACCTTAGCTAAGGCAGCAAATGTTATAACGCCTATGTGTTTGATGATTTCCTTCTCAGTAATCGCTATAAGTGTTCAACAGCATGGAAAGAAAGTTAAGGTCATAGATTGATGAGACTGTCCGAACGCACGTATACAACAGGAAGCAGGTATTTCAGATCAAATGCTAAAATTGTCGACAGTTTCGATTAATTGCCGAGAGAGTTCGCTTTGTAATCGCACTATAGTCGTGTTTGAACATCATGACTATTACTGCGCTTATGAAGCGGTGAAAATATCTCCGCCTTACCGATAAGCTTTACTCAGTGCACATCAAATCCTTTGATGACTGCAACCCCTCGGCTGAGCGACCGCAGAAAGCGTAATTTCAACTTTTGCTCTAATTATGATATTAAACGAATTGGAATCGTTGAAAAGTAAGCAAAGCAATTTTTATGAACGACATACGGTCAAGCGCAGGTCTTATTTGATGAGGAAAACTATCGGGTCACAACGATCAGCAGGTTATGATCACCTATGAAGGTACCTTCAAGTAGAACACTAATATGATCAGGAAGATTTTTATGATTGAAAGGGAGCACATGGGAAAACGATCTTATTCGTTGTTCACAGGAGTGTTAGCAACTATCAGAAAGCTATGACTTGTTACAGCCCCACGTCGCCAGTCTTCCAAAACACCCCTATATAACGCTGTAGCATTCAGATCTAAAATTATATTTTCCGCTCATCTTTCGCCTCCATTTTTATCACATGTATAATTCGCTGGAAGTCGAAAAGCATATCAATTTGAGGAGAACTTTCCATAGCATCTCATAAATCGTTTTATCTGGAGGTTTTTCGAAGAGGAGGAAAAATTCTCAACTGAATAACAACATGTCGATCGCCCCGCCTTGCCTCGACCCTGCCACGGCCCTAGCCTTGTCGAATAGTCGGTAAACAACGCAAGCAAAAAATGTAAAACTCCATCTTATTTTTCCTGCTAAGCCGCATTCTCAGAAAATAAGCACATTGCTAGAATCACGAAACATTACGTTAGTAGATGATTACTGATAGTCTAAAGAAAGAGCGGTAAGGGCTTTTGTACAGCCCGAGACACGTGTTTCGTCCTTACAGACTCATCAGCCGGGCAGAACCCGTCGTCTGTCGATCTTTTCATAGTCAGTTCTCTCGGGAGCGTCACACTCCTTATATATAGTTATCGACGACGTACGCTTTACACTCTATGTCAGGTGAAACATTCACCTAACACAGAGTGTTTTGCACTCGATTGCTCATTGGCTGGTACTTTTATCATAATTATACCTTTATCTCGAGTGCTTTGTTTAGACCACGCTCAAATTTCAATATATCCTTTCATCATTATTTGAGCCAACATGTCATGTGGTCTGGTAAGGGCTCTTGTACAGCCCGAGACACGTGTTTCGTCCTTACAGACTCATCAGCCGGACAGAACCCGTCGTCTGTCGATCTTTTCATAGTCTGTGTTAGGTGAATGTTGAAACACGTGTTAGGTGAATGTTTCACCTGACATAGAGTGTAAAGCGTACGTCGTCGATAACTATATATAAGGAGTGTGACGCTCCCGAGAGAACTAACTATGAAAAGATCGACAGACGACGGGTTCTGCCCGGCTGATGAGTCTGTAAGGACGAAACACGTGTCTCGGGCTGTTTAAGAGCCCTTACCAGACCACTGACATGTTGGCTCAAATAATGATGAAAAGATATATTGAAATTTGAGCGTGGTCTAAACAAAGCACTCGAGATAAAGGTATAATTAAAGAAAGAGCTCTGTCCGGTGAGGTTTGAAGCACGAATCAAAAGACCATGCGAGATTGAAGGATCAAAAGAGCTTTTTGTAAAGCAGACATATTTTTGAGTTCTTTGAATCCGTGCTATGGTTGAATACTAGCACTCTAACGAGCGAGTTTTGTCTAGCAAAATACAGGAGGGATAAGAGAAAAAAACACGTGGTTTTATGGATCATAATTTAATTTGGAATGTTATAATGCTATAGAGGGGTGATTTAAAAAACGAGCTATAAGGAGCTGTAGCCTCAATTTCAGCTTTCGAATGGTTACTACCACTTTCATGAAAAATTCCTCTTTAGCAAATGAGATCACTCTTTCATTTGGCCCTCCTAAGCAGAAAGAACTACGATTAGTTCTTTTCTGTCACTTGGTAAGAAACAAGGAAAACCCCTTTCGCTGGGCATGAAATTTTCGTAAGAGGGTTACCAATCATTTTAAAGCTAAAATTCCTGGCTATGGCGTTTAGAAGCTTCCTTCAAAACCTTTTCACAACGCTCTAGCATGCCAAATGAATTTATGCTTCACACGAACCTCAAGCTTCTGATATTTTTCGCTGGAAACCAAGAAAAGCAAATAAGCACGTGGAAGAAATTCTATAGTATCAAACTTACACGTTCTATGTGGAGCTTCTTTTGAAATGAAGAGGAATCCTAAATGAACTTCTAAGGAAATGTTATACAAATCGATGCGCGCAGAGCATAATACGCGATTTCTGCTATTTGACTGAGGTTTCTTTCGCCGTTTACGATAATTTTTGGAATTCTCGTATCACTTTGATAGAAAAAGATTTTCTCTTTAGTTCGCATAATTTTGGTTCAGATATATGCGTCTCGTAAAGAGAAAAACGTTGCTTAATAAGGAATTGTGCTGAATTTGACAATTAATCAACTGTATTGAACTGTATGGAGGATATTACGTCAAAAAACTCTAGTGATCTACCATAGTTTTGTACAAGACTCAAGAACCATCATAGTAAAAAAATTGAAATATATGAGTAATTTACAACAAAAATGGCAATATATGGTGTATTCGATACCTCTTCATCGAAACCCTTCATCATAACTAAGTTTATATAAATCGTTCGTGTATTTCCGATTATTCAGAGTTGAGGTAAGCGAGAAAAGGTTGAGTACTTATAAATAATGCAAAAATTCTGAGCGGAATATCGAGAATCTAAAGGGTGTATTTTATTTTTCAAATGATTTCTATATTCTGCTGTAAAGGTGAAGTAGAATTTTTGATACTCATGTGTTAGACGGCGACCTCATTCGCTGGTCAAGATCTTTTCTTAGAAGTGTTAGTAGCTATTGGAAAGCTCAAATCTCTAGCTACAACTGTGCGCTACCGGTTTTCCAGATCACGCTTTTATCTCAATGTAGCATACAGAATTACATTTTGTTTCTCTTTCGCGTTTCGCCTTCACTTTCACCACGAGTATAAATCGCTGGAAGCAGGAAAAGCATATCAGCGTGTAGGCAATTTTCCGCAACATCAAAATTTACGTTTATTTGAAGGTGCTGTCGATGTAGTAGAAAATCTAAATTGAGTAACATTATTTCAAGCGCGATCGGTCGTTCCGCCCCGGCTCCTTTCCTCGCTCCTGAGTTGGCCGATAAGCAAAGTCGCCGAAAAGGTTAATAGCTGACGTAAAATGTGACTGCAAGTCACAGCAGAGACTTTTTAGTAGGATAGTCGCCTGATCTACTGCGTAACTCGACAGTGACTTACCGCATTATGCCTTAAACCGGCGGCAACTATTGTCACTTTAATGAAGATTTTTTTGTTTGCATCGATAGATTTTGAATAAAAACGCATGATTTTGACACAGCAGAAAATTCTGTATACGCTCACACGCTTTTCGTGCCTCTAGCAATTTATACTCGTGGTAAAAATGAAGGCGAATTGCGAGTGAGAAACAAATTTTTTCTTCTGGATGCTTATAAAATACAATATTATAAAAAGGTGTTTTAAAATACCAACGACATATAGTTGTTGGCAAAGGTTTAGGCTTTCGTGTAACTAAAAATACTTCCATAAAAATTGTCTATTCAGCGATTGAGAGTGGCTTAAAAATCCGTCACCGCTTAACATACAAGTACAATTTTTCTTTCACACATAAGCATCTTCCGCTTGAAAAAGATTTCCATTCAGATTTTCAATAGTCATACGATAGCACAAATCTCAAAAATCTCAATGATAAGCTTGGTTTTTGAGAAGGCCGCTTTAAGGACGTGTTGTTACAGCTGAAAGATCGTTGAGTTTCATACTCAGCGCCGTGTTGCTCGAGCAAGGCAATTTACATGTGGCGTCTAGTGCACGCCTAGTGTAAAGCTCAATGTCCTCTCAATTTTTACGACGAACTAAGAAATTTTTCTCGGTAATTAAGTTTATCCTCGAAATTTTTAAGTTATATTTGCTGATATTTGTGTTGTCGAAGAACTGCTGGATTTTTGAGGGAAAGCGTTGCTCATCGAAAGATGCTTAGATTTTAAATAACATATTCTTTTCCATGTTATGGTGTAATACAGAAACCTTTCAAAAAATAAAGTACACCTTTCAGTCTTTCGAGATTTAAGCTATCGAATAACTACTAAAATGTCTAGAACGAGATAGAATTATGTTTTTAAGAATATGGATGCTGATAGGGGAAGAAAACGCATCATGCGCAATGATGAACGCGAGCTCTTCCTACACTCACTTGAGCTACATTCTGGAAATACCTCCACATAAACCAACCTCGATTGGAAATTTTTAGTTGTGGAAGAATTGTTTTCAAGCTACGTTCTAGCAAGATAGGCATACAAATGCTCAATAGGGGTTGAAAGTTTATTTGTGTAGAAGGTTGTGGCATTACCGTTAAAAAATGAAGGATTTCGAGCGAAGTAGTCACTCTTTGTGTCAAAAGATTTTCGTAGAAGGTTCATTTGTAAATATTCCATCCTTTATCCGAGCGGCGGGGAAGCACTTTAGGCGTAAAAAATAACCTTCTTTTTGCTCTTATGGCGTTATAAGGCAATTCAAAAAGCATCATCAGAATTTTCGAGATTTGGGCTACCTAATGAGTAATAAAACTTTAGTGAGACAATAGAGCGGTCTCAGCCGGGCAAATGAAGAAAATTAAGTGTGAAAAAAGAATTTTATTCTCGCTGTTACAACGTAAAAAAAAGGTTTTTTTTTTTGAAGCTAAACAGGTTTTTGGAATCGCGGAGATTCAGGCTTTCGAATGATCACCAAATGTCTAAGAGAGAACTTTCATGCAGCGAGAGAGGCCTTCAAACAATCGCGCATCTGAGCTGGTGCACGTCGTCTCTTAAGGGTTAAATAACAAAATTGCACTCCAGATGTGAGTCGCGCTAATGCGATCGATTGCGGATAGGCGTATAAAATCCACGACCGGCAGGCCTCCAGCCCACGCACCAATCAACCAACAAATGCTCCGCTTATGTGAAATTCGACTTTATCCATTCTGCTGCATTACGGCGAAACGGTCTCTTCAGGAAATATGCAAACATCGGAGTGATCGAAACCCACGCTATCGAATAGCTAGTTATAAGTTCAAAAATAAACTCTGCGAGAAAAATATGTCCTGCGAGAAATATGTGCTTGTGAAACACAAATGTTTTTTTTGCTACAGTGTTGTAGAAAAGCTATTCTAAAAAGCGGTTATATAGATCAGTAGTCAGAAGTTTCAGCTTTCGAATAATTACTAGCATTCTCATAGAAAAGCCTTGTTCAGCGAAGAGGTCGCTTCTCTTTGTTGCCATATAACAGAAAAAAAAAACCACATGATTCATAGACTTTCGCCTAAGTGGTGCAATTTTTCTTGCTTTACACAACAATGCTTTGACATTCTAGTACTCTTAAATACTTTCAATTTTCTCTGTGTTTACGCCTTTGTCTCATAATTATTGGCGATAACGATCCGCGTCCGAAGAACACGATCATGCCCTTGAACCGATGCTTGATCTTACTGGATTTGCAATCAAATGTTTTCAGTCTTGAGTTGTACTTTCAGTCTGTCCATGCCATGAGTGCCAAGTAAAATCAGAATTGAAATGACATAATGGTGAAATCGTAAATAACTCAAGATGATAGAAACAAGTATGTCTAGTAGCATCTGATTATTGTTAGGTTCGACCTTACATTGTAGCCAACCCGACTCTCACTCTATCTACGTGGAGTGAGACTTGACGGAGAGGGTAGAACAACTGTGATACATGAGTAGTTAGGTGACCGAAAGATACGTTTAGCTTCAGATGCAAAAAATTCAACCGGTGGAAAATTCTGCAAATGGAAAAGTGTGTGGATTTTGAATGGACTTGAATGTTGATGTTAAGGAGCCGGTATAGATCACTGATGCGACGATAAGAGAGTGAGCAATGCCGAGCGCATTATGCTTTCAATCTTCGTGATTCCATTAGAAACGAGGCCATGCGTTGCTTATGCGTCGAACACCACTTTGTACTAGTCTGTATGAGCTCTTTGTTTTACTGCATGCTACAAGTATTCATATGAAAACGTTGTGAAGAAAACACAAATACGAACTCAGACGGCAATCGGACCCATGTTTCACAATCAATAGGTAAAACGCGTATAATACCAATATGTAGAGCTATCGGTTTTCCACGGTTATAGTGCATGATGGATAAATTAAACGCTGTTCATTATATGCCTATTTTTCCAGACTTCGCTCATGTACAAATCTATTCGATGGTATTAATTTCTTTTATGAAATACCGTCTAAATTATATGAGACGAAAGACTCTCTATGGAGACACTCGTAACGCAGTCAAAGTTTTCTTCGCGTTTTTGTGTCGCTGGTTTCCAAAAGGGTTGGAAGTAAACACCAAAAGAAAATTGGGATTCGCTAAGTTAAGGTTCGCAACACTGGCCCCAAGTCTCCTAGCTTTTGCTACTTATCCATTGTGTGCGAAACTTAATCTTCTTTTGACTGCTATATTAATGCAAGGAGTTCATTCTAAGAAGCGCCTACAATATTGGAATCGAAGACATTTGCGCTATTGAGTAACTATTAGAATTCTAGCAAAAATTTTTGTTCCGCGAGAAATGCTTGAGTGTGAAAGAAATTTTTGTTTTTGATTTAGAGCACATTGAGGACGTCATTCTAATACTAAAGCATTTCTCAGAAATTGACGTAATTTTAGCTATCGAATGGATATCAGAGTATCCGGGGAAAGTCAAAATACACGTTTGCTCAAGTAGTCAAGACAGGATATAGACATCGAGAATGATCCGAATTAGCTATGCCTCTTTTTCTTTTGATTGTTAGAGCGCTTTAGAGAGTCCTTCACAATAACGAATCACATTCTTGAAATTGCCAAGATCTGCTTGAACGTGAAACACAGTTTTATTTCGACCTCTGCAGCGCAAAAAAAAAAACGGCCACTTCGTAAATAAAATGCATTGCTCAGGTGCACTTGATTGTGACTGTCAAATGAATATCAAAACATTTTACAAGAACAAGAAACACATTTTTACCAAAGGGCTCTAATAGCTCTAAGATATCGGAAATGTACTGAGTAAAGATATGCGAATTTTTTCTGTTGAAAATACGTTGAAACGCCATATGTTTATAAAAATGATCCCGTGTCAGTAAAATGATTGAAAATGATAAAACACACTCTAATAGGGTTATTTTTATTAGAAATAAAGGAAAAACCACGTATTCATGAAAAGGCTAGATTTCCAACCCTTCTCGAACAATATTGTAATATTTCATTCATACCTGCCTACAACTCAATCAAATTTTTAGCGTTTTTACTGCCTTTTTTGAAAACTTAAGATGTTTCATACATGCCTAAGACAAATGAGTGGTGAGCAGAATACGACCTCGGACAGGAGTCGAACCCGTGTTTCATCCATACCAGGGACGCGTGCTACCACTACACCACCGATGTACATTCGCGCTACCCACTCATTGTTTAACATCTCTATATCAACTGTAAGCCACCATCCTTTATACCAAGTTTGATAGAGTATGTGATTTTGCTTTATAAACCCATCTGAGCTGACAGCCATGGTGATAGGTAATACTCGAGATTTCTAGTGTTTTTACTGCATGGATGAAACGCTATGGATGAAACGCGGTCTGAGGTCGTATTTTTGCTCACCACTCAGTTCTCCCGGGTATGTATGGAACATCATAGCACTGCAAAAAATTCAGTAAACTGGAAATTTCTCCTATTACCTATCACAATGGCTGTCAGCTCAACTGGATTTATAGAGCGAAAACGCATACTCGACCAAACTTGATAAAGGAGGGTGGCTGACAGTTAACATAGAGATGTTGAAGAATGAGTGGTATGAGCGCGTTCACGGGATGGATGAAACGCGAGTTCATTCCTGTCTGAGTCATATTTTTGCTCACCATTCAAATCTCCCAATAAAATTTATCTTTTATTTCTCTCAGTTTTCATATGCTTTATTGCATAAAGTAAATAATTCATCATACTGGTGGACATTGGAAACAATGATTAGTTTGTCAAAAATAGTGCTGCTTATTGCATACGATCCCACTTCATCGATAAATCTAAATATTCTTCTGATCATTAGTGCACTTCGGGTCCACATTCCTCAGATAAATGCGTAGTTTTGTTCGAAATCCTTGTTTATAACTATGGTATGCGAAGAAGGGATGAAGGGATACTGCCTTTTCGTAATCTCTATCCTGTTTGAGCCCTTTAGTAAAAAAATATTTTTTGCTTTTGTGAAACTTTACGGCAATCATTCGTTAGCTATAATGAAGTAAATTTGAAAATGCCATGTTATATTTCTTGAATGGCCTGTTTTTTGTACTGCAACAGACGAAATGAGGTTTTGCTCCACATTCAAACATTTCTCATCGGATAGAATTTTTTCTTAAGCATTTAGTAATTATAAGATAGGGCAAATCTTAGCAATTTCAATAGTACACTTGCTTTTGGAGAGATTTCCTTAGAGCGCTGAAACAGTCAAAAGAAGATTAGGTTCTGCAAATTTGTATTTTTTTTCGATGTCCGCATCCTGTTTTGACCTAGTGGAAAAATGCGCTTTCGGTTTTCTAGTAGTACTATTAATCAATCGAAAATCATTTTATTTGACCGCCTTTTGCTGTGGTATGATGTTTCAATAAACCCAATGATGTAGAGTGGTGTGCAAAAACGTTTGCGTCAGCCGAGATTCGAACCCAGATCTTACTTTTTCCAGGGCTAGGTGCTAAATTGTTGCACACCGACACTCGTTTTGCACTCCACTCTTTATACGTTACAACGCTACTTAGAGTGGTGTGCAACGGTTTAGCACATGCTCCCGCAAAGAGCAAGATCTTGGTTCGAATCCAGGCTGACGCAAACGTACTTCACAATTAATATTTAGTAAGTACAGATACAGGGTAACTGTAATGTTAGTACCGTTAACGTTGGTGGTTGTCAAATTTTTTATCCATAGAAGAAGTTTCCTTTGCACACCACTCTAAGTCATTTAGTTCTAATAACCGTTCAATACTGAAATTTTGGTAAATCTGAAAATATACTTTATTTACAGAACAGCTTTTTCAAAGTGTTTTAACAGTAAAAATAAGAATATCTCTCACACTCAAGCAACTCTCGCTGAACAAAGACTTCTAACTTCTTTTTTGAAAGAATTCTATCTTATACTTTAGCAGTCAAAAGCAGATTACGTTTCGCAATTAATCAATGTTGCAGAAAGAGCGGTGACTTGGGCCAATGTATCCCAGATCTTGGAGAGCTTAGCCCAATAACCTCTTGACTGTTACAATGCTCTAAGTAGCCCTCTCCAAAAATCAACTTTCTCTTCGGAACTGTTTAAATTTGTACTACCGAATGGTTGTTGAATGTTTATAAAAAAACTTTATCCGGCCAAAAATCCTTAAACGCGGAAGAAAATTTTATTTCAAATGTTACAATTCAAAAAATGAGCCATTTGAGGAACAAAATACACCGCTCAAATTCAATTTTACATGCTATCAAATGACTGTTTAATTTTAGATAAAAGCAAGAAATGCGTTCTCATCAAAGGGCCCAATGGTTGGAGATAACGGAAAAATGCCGTGGGATACCTATGTTTTGCTGAAGATTTGTGCAAACCGTGCTTGTTTTGGTTTGATGTTGTTTATATAGGTTGCTGTTTGATGACGAATGCATTGACAAGCTGTCAACAATACCAGCTTATGCAAAATTGACTTAGAAGAATGCATTCTTCAAGAATAGATGAAAAGGCGTCTTCAAGTCCCTGTAATATTATTTCACCACATTTTCGTAATAATGAGTTTACTTAATAAAGTAAAAAGTTTGATTATTACTTGACTATTACTGACTACTACTATTAGTTGACTATTACTGACTACTTTTACTGATACTTGAAAAAACTGACAGAACTTATTCCACATGCTGTGCATAAACATATATACAAGCACAATTTTGTAACTGTACAGGCCATTTAAAAGCGATTTTACTTCGTCAAGAGGAACTCCAGATAAAACATATGATCTTCATAAGAGAAAATTTCCTCAACACGTCCATACAGTTTTTGTGCTCATTAGGCTGCATAAGCTAATGCTAAGTAGAAGCGGGCCTGTTTGGCAATATAAAGTGAATTTGAAAAGCCTAATACTTAGAATAATAAAGCAGAGTTCTTCTATAACTCATACACAAAAGTCTGAGAAGGTTTACAAATGAACGGCAAAAATCTGCGCAAAAGCGCGTGACGTGTATGGAGCTAAATTTTATTTTCTATAGCAATGTAAAAAGGCTTTTCTGAAAATCAAGTGCATTGTTGGATTCTCCAGAACTTTTTCTATTGAAAAGTATTTAGTACTTGAGGAAAGAGCTCTGTCCTGCAAAAAATTAAAATGTTCTTTTTTCTGTAGCACTATTGAAAAGCTTTTCCAAAAAGTAAACAATTTTTGAGCTCTTTGAGACTGTGATATCGAATGATTTCAAAAGTCTTAGGGAGAAATCTTGTCCAAAGAAAATAAGCGAGAAAATTTCTGAAAAGCGTGGTAGTGTGGAACATAATTTTATTTTGAATTTAACAGCGTAATAGAATGGTGATTTGAAAGCCGGCTACGTGCTGCTCTAGCCAGAGATTTTATCTTTCAAATGATTACTAACACTCTCAAGAAAATTTCGTATTCAGCCAAAAGGACCGATTTTTCATTTGTTCCTCGATAACCGAATTATACCTAGCAATCATTGTAATCCACTATTTTGAGACTTCGCTCAAGAACAAAACAATCTTACAACTTACTTTGAGCCTTTCATGAGGTGTGTTATGGGCACTTCCACACTGCAAGACACGTGTTTGAACCTTCCAGCCTCATCAGTTGCACGATGCCTTTTCCTTCAACCAGTTCCTCGGAGATCTCCCCTGTGTAGAGGAAGCGACAACGAGTTTTTCGTACTCAAAGTACAGTGAACAGTGAAAGAATCACAAATGAAATAGCTACATTCTCTTGGCTGAGTCTACTTTTTCCAAATGTATAACTGAGTACATCTCATTAAAACGGCATCGTTCGTATCGCTTTATGGACTGGACAGAGAAGTTGTACTCTGGACGATCACTTCTTGTGAATTTTCTGCTAATAGCACTCTAGATTTCTCTATATAACAGATCTAAGGAATATCCATGTATGATTAGAATTAGGGAAGCTTGAAATACAAGAATAGGAGAGATTTTTGAAATGTCGACCACTTTACGACTGCTTTCTGGTGATCAATGTGGTCTTCCGAGGCGTATCAGCGACGGCTCACTTTGTCGGCGACAAAGTGATAATCATTAATTACTTATTGTCATACTGCCATAAGAACTTTTATGCCGAAAAACTCCCCATAACCACTACCTTAGACATAGATAAAGTGACGGTATGATTTATTGCCTTCCAATGCACTTGCTGCACATGATTATGAAAACCTGTAACTGTGATGGCAGCAACAAGCGTTTTACACACTTGCTCAATGTTGCTGGACTACCGTAGTCTGACGACGGAATACGTCTCAAACAGATATAAGTTTGAAAGACGTTTCTATTCAACTCAGTACACTTCTGCGATGATGGCTGAAAACGAACCAACCGTAAAAGATATAAAACGTCAATGAAAAAATTGTACTCAACCTTTTACATACTACATAGATAAAAACAAATTAGACGTGAATGCAGTACAATTTGATGGCCTTCTACTTCCTGTCTCATACTCTGATTGAACTATCGCTGCCGATGTTCCAAAAGACGAGATTTTTGATGAAAACTCACCCAAACATTGATGAGATGCAGTCTGGCTTTTATCTTGAGAGAATAAGTTCGATAATGCAATCTAGAAGAATCTAAAGTGAATCATAGTCGTTCTATCAGCATTAACGATGTTCCCTCCGACATACTGCTTAGGATGAACTTCGAAGTTCTAGGAATGGAACAACAGAGACATTTACGGAGAAAAGCTTTCTTTGATCACACTGATGGCTCTCAGCATTGGAATTCTGCTTAGCCACTCCCTGAAAACTCTCACTACTTGCCACACCTGGTTATTCTTGTATTTGCTGACCAGAGTTGAGTCTTTCAAATGCGGGTTTCCATTGCGGGCAACGATAACGATGCTTCGACATGCACAAGGAAAGATGCCAATTCTACTAGGAAAGAACCGTCCCATGATAGAGCTCCTCATTAGTCAGAAAAACTTTATTCTAGGAAAGCTCCAATTCATTGGATTTTTTTTCGATGTGGCTGCAAAAACTCACATCGAAATATGGAAAGGCTGCCACACATTGCACGCGAATCTTTGAGACCAAATAGGAGAAAGTGCGAAAATATTGGCCGGGTAAAAATTGTATGCATCAATTTTATTGTAACTTTTAGATTTAATACTGCATTCTATGCAAAGCATTGATGCCAAATATCATTAATCTAATATCACAATAAGGATATGTGATTGATTTTCGGCGCCAAAGTTGAAGAATAGTCGGTTCTCAATCATTATAACGCTACGTGTCATCTAATAATTATACCGACTGGTACAAGATGGGTTATTCGCTGAGAAACAAATCTTTATCAGCGGACAATCATTATCACTAACAGCGACCTGCATAAAAGGAGCACTCTTGAGTGAACCCTCATTTAAGCGGTGCTTTTCCGAAGAAGATCCGACTCGAAGCAACAGAGGCGAATGTCGAAACGACGACGAAAGACTGTGGAGGATCGGCTCGCATCAGTCTGCTCTGAAGATGCTGGAACGCGTCAAAACGTCGGCTAAAGGGAAAGAGCAGTTTGTTATAAACTCTATGCCTACGCTTAATTAGCAAAGGATACTTTGTTTACTAGGTAGTTTAATATTCTTAGCAGGAACATCGTTTCCTTAGTTCCAATTGTTCGTTCAATCCACTTGTTTTTCATTCACCAAACTACAAAATAGTCTACAGAGTAATAAACTAATAACTACAGAGTAAAGAAAAAACTAAAGAAAGAGAAGTAAAGAAAAGTAATAAACTAATAACTACAGAGTAAAGAAAAAGTTAACATTTACAAAGCTCCCCACGGTCTGTTACCGTAGAGACTTCTTTCGCCCCAATAAATCTGAGAAAGAAGAGATTATAATAAGCTGCCGCTTTGTCCTCATTTCCAAGTACAATATTGATTATGAACGAATTATTCTTGACAGCAAAACATGGTTGAGCCACGAGTGTTGCTGAAATCTATTTCATAACTCATAACTCATAGGTGTTCGAATCGTTGATCTGGAAGAATACGAGGTGTAATATATGTGTAAGAATAAGGAGACTGGAGTAGGGCACCAAGGTACAGTTGCATCTGATGCGTTATAGATTCAGCAACATCATTAGACAATCACCTCGGGAAGAACACTCAATGCTATCGACTGTAAACTGCGCGACATGCGCGTTTCAAGCTTCTCACCAATCACGCAAACACTTGTCTTTTCTGTGAAAGGCTTTGTTGAAGCAGCAGAACTTGAGCACACTTGATCATTGAAGAACACCTTGGCAACTAACCCATAGCGGCACACGAGCCATATCGACAAATCTCATGCGCATAATTTTTGATGCTTCTGTGTTGACCGCTTTTTCTCTTACGTCAATCTCTGTACATTGTGATGAATCTTTTGCTATCAAAAAAATGAAGAAAAATTTATTGTGCACTGTATACATTTGTAGCGCACACTGCCTTCACTATCCGTCCGTAGACAAACAAGCATTGCGTAGCATTTCCTGCACGACATGTGACGATGCATCCTGAAATGACATAACGACAATGCCATTAGGTGCTCAACGGCATTTGAAGAAAAGGGGAGGCGGATTCGAATACGAATCGAGTATAGAATAGAGTTGGACATGTCGATGAATTCGATCTCCAATCAAGATCACTCACCGATATTGCGTTCCGATAATTTTTATCGCTCCTCAAGTTTTCGTCCAAACTGATCGCAAGGTCATTGGAAGATAGTGCTTCCAGGTAGTTGTTTCCATGATCTTTGAAGGTCGTAACTATACTTTTCATTCCTATGGTCGTAAGCTGGAAATACGAGCACTACATAATTAGGAAAATATGACCTTACATAGCACTGTAGTACCACGCTGTCTGATACGTTTAATAAGCGATCTGGAAAATCAACGTGAATGTTTGCAGATCTTCGATAGAGCAACAAAATTTGTACGTTACGCGGCAATAGAAACGCCCACTTTAGTTTCCAAATCCCAGCTTTAATCTTATGCATCGATGTGCATAATTCAAAGGCGTTACTAATTTCGAAGATTTGGTGAATTCATTATTTTGTTCCACAATGGTTTTTGCACTCTAGATAGCAGGACATAAATGCGTGGAAGGAGAGGTTCTCAGTTTCGATCATAGTCGCTCTGGCGCATTCCAACCCGTAAAATTTTTTTATTGATTTCTTGCTTCACATTGGTCTTTCTGCTTTGCAGAGAAAAATTCTTTACGATTTGTCTCTTCAAAAACATTTATGATTCCCTCCACATTTATAGTATAAAAACAGGTGCATTATCACATATAGTGTGTTTGTCCAAAAAAGTGATAGTTAAGGAGACTACTACGCCAGAGATTGCTCATTGTACAGGTACAAAAGACTGAAGGGTCTTGATCTTGCACTCTTGGTGTTGATCAGTTTCTGAGGGCTGCACCATGCATTCGTCTTCAATTATCAACTGTGTTTGAGGTGATTGAAGGCATATCCAGCATTTACAGTGAATCGCGATGGCCTGCAGCTATATCGAGTCGGTGTTGCTTATCCTCCTAAAGAAGTCTGGGACCAGTCCGGTAAAGATTTCCCGACCCTGGAGAGGTGGATGGCTCCGTAAGCTATGAGCGCAAGATCGAATAATCGACCTTGTGTGCTAGGCGGAGCACTTCTAACCACTGCGAAACATGCGCTCATTGTACGAGTAGTAGCGATCATACTGTAGTTTTTCAAAAAAACAAAGAAGCGAAAACGTATCTGAAAAAATCAAGCGTAGCCCGATCATCACCTTACTCATCACTAATTACTATTAGGTCTTTCCAAACGTTTTCGCACTGAAGCAATAAACACTACACTTATTAACCAGAAGTAGTTGAAATAGCACGATTTTGGAATTCTTCAATTGTGCATTTTCTTGTAAAGATTTCCATAGACAACTTGCGTCAGGCAATGACTATGCTCTGAACCGCCGTGGGAGCAAACTCGCTTGCTACTCATGCACGAACTGCGCGTAGAGGAAAATCCTAGTGAAGCGGCGCGCACGATTAATAAGCTTTCTGTGGGCGGACCGAACACGACTGATCCTCCAGATTGTTTTCTCCAGCTTTGACTTTGCAAACCACTTCCTAGCCTTCCTATCCGCAACCGTATCATCACCCCAAGATCCATCAATCTTGCGCGCCACTCCACTAGTATTTTCTCCTGCGTGCAAGTCGTGTGATTACCAAGCGAATTTGTTCCCAAACAACCTCATCTTATAGCATGCATAGGAAATTTGTAGACAAAATGTTTGCAAGAGAATTCGCAGTTGAACGATACCACAATCATGCCATTTTGATCACTTCTGATTAGTAAATTTGATGTTTATTGCTCTAGTGCCGAAACTTATGGAATGACCACTATTAATCCAATCATAACGTCTCTCTGAGTGTACCTCAAAAACACGTCCTACATCAAATGAAGCGCTAGGAACAAGTTATTTGAAGTTGCCACGGTCCAGGGTTCTTGTCAGAAAAACTCCAAAACGCCTTGGAAGAAAAAAAAAAGCGACAATAACGTGAATAAGCAATGTATGAATTTTGGATGCTCGTCAGCAACATGCAACGTCAGATAGTAGTGAATAGTCGCATAAGAGAATTAACGCGCGCATTGATTTGCTATCTCCAAATATGACGCCTTGCTTGGACAATCAGTGAGAGCTCCTGGTAAATTCTAATCACTCACTTTGTCTTTCTCCTTTATAGCAGTATCAACATCTTCGGGTACACCATTAAGTATCATCACCACCAGCTTCCGATCAGTCTGCTTATTCTACAACAAAGAAGTATCGGAGATAGTATGAGGGTTTTCGTAGGGTATTCAATTACCTCGAAGAACTTATAGACCGCTTCCAAAGCAGGTGCAAGTTTGCTTCCATAACGAGAAGCAGTTATGTTATTCGTCTGTGCTAGAAATACGATGAATGATTTCAAAAAAGTTGCTTACAAATATAAAAATAGTTTGTCTATGAATACTGGCATAGATTGGGTCTACTGAATGAAGTAAAGGAAATCATCTTGAGGGCATATTGCATATTGAACTGTAAGAAATGGTACGTGCGTAAAATTAGGGTGGTGAACAATGGTTGCAGCGATGATTAAGGCTCATGGATCAGTACAAATGAACACATGGAAGGTTATTACCCATGACACATTAGATCAAGTTGACTCATTGACCACTCTTCAGACGACTTGACTTCCATAGTACACTAATAGTATAAAATTGTTTCGAACTATCAATTATGTGGCCTGCAGACGATGTGCAGTATTATTTTTAATGTACAAATTCTTCTAATAACGTCAATACGAAATTACAACTATCTGTAGAAAACGTGCTTCATTTGCTGATCTATAGCTACCGCTGTCGTGCGAACGATCGGTGCGGGCTGCCTCCTTGAAAGGCCGTACCCAAATCATTAATACTTACAAATGCGTTCGAATTAAATGGACACGTCCGCTGGGTGTCCTATAGCGAGTGTTGCTGACAGTTGATTGGTCGAACAAGAAGAGCTTCATCCTTGAATTCGTAACAAGTCCTATGTAACTCAAAATGCGAAGTAGATGTTCAACCTGAAGTATTCAATTTTCAGCGTCTAATCACTTCATATTGAGCTCATTTGAGATTTCCTTTCTTCATCACACACGATAAATTTAACAATTACAAATACATATCTTAAAGATGCAAAAGCCGATTTCAAGCTGGAAAAGAATCTTCTAGAAACTCAAAAACATGGAACACTAGCACAAACATAAAAAGTCGACTCAAACTACTTGCTTACTTTTATAAATAGTACACAAAAAGCACAAATGTCTGCCCAAATAAAATATCTAGTCGTCCCAATTATCAACGTATTCTCAAATTTTGAAGAGATATTAATAAGTCTTCTCATAAGTTTTGACACCACAGCAGCAAACATCAAAATTTTCAACTAGAAGTAATTGTAATCGTTTAACAATACTAGTCAGAATATGCGTTGCCAGACTGAACTTTTTTCTGCCATCATTCAGGCAACAAATAAATACCGCGCTTAAGTACTCGTCAGCATTGAATCAAAAGAGAGCTGTCAATCTTCAAGGCAAATGATCAGGATTTGCTCCAGCGACCGGAAGGGGTCAGACAGCGAGAAGTTAGGACGATGTCGATCATCTCCTCCATAGTTAAAGTCGGATCTTCTTCAGTTGCTCCGATAACGGCCACTCGATCAACTTCGCAAGTACGTCCGGAGCGCAGCTGGTCCTGCGAGCTGGTGTTGCCGGCGCGAAAACAAAGAAGGAAGCAGAACAGAATCAGCAAGGTACCGAAACGCTGTTCGTCTCGACAAGTAATACTCAAAATTTCTAATGCTTTTGTTGTCTTTTTAGCAGTACTATGATGTTTCATATATAGCTATGAGAAAAGCAAAAGCACTAGAAATTTTGACTATTACTCGTAAGTGTGCTATTTCTCTGTAATTCTTCACTCGATTCCATATTCTGAATCGTACAATCGATGACAAATAAAGCACGTTACAACGTTTTTATGTAACCTGAACTAGCACCACTCTTATGCATTGAGAAAAAGAACTATGGAAAATTTGCTTTCTTATCGCCGGTTGAGTTTTTTGAAAAAAAAAAGAATAGATTTCGCCGATTCTTGAACCTTTGCACGGTTCGTCTTTTCGAAGGCGGTCTATGCGTCGCGTCCCATTTCGCGCTCGTAAAGCAGGTAATTGCTATGAAAGCTTCGTTGAGCGGCCATAATGCGACAAGTATGGACAAATCTGCTGCCAAAAGAAAGCTCAGAAGTTCTGCACAACGCGGGTACAGATTTGTTGCTTGAAAGATGGCGCAAATGTGTCCAGACTGATGGGACATACTTTAAATAGTGTTGTTAAGAAATTTTGATCACCTCTGGCTAATAAATTTGGTGTTTATTGCCATAGTATCAAAACTTACTAAAAGACCTAATAATTCTCAGTCTTCTATGCACTTCTATTGCGATTGCTGCAACAGGGTTGAATTCAGTGGTCCCATAAGTTCATTGAAGACGTTCATTGAATGTGTGAAATTTTTAGCGCTTTCCTTTGTACACATATTACCACTCTCTTTCCTCATAGTCTCTCGGTAGCACAACATTGTCAGTTGACACAATATGATTGCTACTTACATTGAGTGAAAAATATATTCATTTACCTGTTCTCTACGACCAGCCATTAAGTAATTGTTTTCGACGACGATTGCAATTTCGTGGATCATGTGGCCTCTTGCAGTTATAGCATACCTTGCCCTGAAAAATAATGATGGATAAGTCATGTAAAAGCTCCATATAATCAATTTGCGCGTGCGTGCGTGTGTGTATGTATGTGTATATGTGTATAGCTGTGAGTGTATGTGCGCATGTGTCCGGTATTATTGTATTTGTGTTTACACATCTCAAAGCGTCTCAGCTGATTGTCAAACATTTTGCTAAGATTACTCGTAAGTACCTAACATCACTGAGTGAGCAAAAACACTGCCTCAGACGGGGGCCAAACCAGCTTTCATCCATACCGATAACGCGTGCTACCACTACACCACTGAGGTACATTCGCACCGCCACTCATTCTTCAATATCTCTAGGATAGCCGTCAGCCATCAACCTTATAACAGGTTTGGTTAAGTATGCGATTTCCCTGTATAAACCTAGTCCAGGTGATAGTCATTGTGAGACGTAATACTCGAAATTTCTGATGCTTTTGTTGTCTTTTTCGCAGTATTATGATGTTTCATATACACCTATGAGAAAAGCAAAAGCACTAGGAATCTTGACTATTACTCGTAAGTGTGCCATTTTTCTGTAATTGTTCACTCGATTCCATATTTTGAATCGTACAGTCAATTACAAATAAAGCACCTTACAACGTTCTTCTTGTAGCTTAAACTAGCACCACTCTTATGCATTGAGAAAAAGAACAGTGGGAAATCCGCTCTGAAATTTTAATGACTCCTGCGCCTGATAGTTTTTTCCGCTGACTTGCTAGACGATGTATGATAGAAGTAAGTAATATAGAACTTTTAAGCTAAAGCGTTCGTCGTTCATCCATCTCTGAATGATGCGGCATGCGATTGACATCATCAAGCGTCGCTAAGGGGGTGAATATTATTAAAAAGTTCAATGTATTGATTGCATTAATTTACCATTGTAAACTGACAATTTCACAGGCACAGAGAAGTCTGGCATTATGATACTTATTGTTAATCCAGAAGAATGCAAGACGTGGTAAGCGCAGTGTACGACATGAAACCGAATAACATGTGTGTATTGCACGGCACCGTAATCACTATGCTACGCGGGCTTCTGTCTCGTGACCAATAATATGAGTTTTTTCTTAATCATGTTAAGGGAATGTGATTCAATGAGGAGTTTTTGCTAGCATCTTATTTATAGGTTGTGCATAGCTACAATGGAGACTCATATTATCGGTCACAAAATTTATAGAAAAGCCCTGGTTCGGAAGACAAATGCGCTGCTTCTATAAACAATTCTGCTTTCGTTTAGTGCAGCAGTTGAAGGTATTCTTCAATACATATTGGAAATATTGCTAGTTCCACTGCCTGTTCGGCACTCACCAAGCCTTCCGTCCCTCAGGAGTCGATAAATCGACACTAGACTAGCCTACGATTATACAAAAAGCCTCAACATGGTACACGAAAATCCACTCTAAATAATTGCATAACTTAGATAGGCATTGAACAGATTGGTTGATAGAGTAAAATAGATAGCTCTTCTTCAAAGAAAGTAAATGACGCCAGAATTTTTTTCCCTCTTACATTTCGTTGTTTACCCGCATGGCGCTAGTGCAGTTACGTGGCTTCACGGGCTTTTCGGCTGTTTACCATAGCTTAACATAACTGTTTCAACCTACCTTTTCGATCTTCTTCTCTGCATCGGTTCTAATAAACATTTTCATTTCCGCAGCACTGATGTCAAGGAACGGCGGCTTGCATGTGCAAGAATCTGATCTCTTGTCATAAGAAGCATACCTGGAGCACTTCGCCGAAGCATCTTCTTCAGTTTCTGTAGCTTCTGTTCCTAAACATGTATGCGTGAGAAATAGCAATTTTTTCAGTCTTCCTGCAACAAATTCTCAAGACCAATGGAAACTAATCCCGAAAACAATCGGTGTGATCATACTTTTGAGATCAAGTAATTGTTAATAGGCTCGGATGACAGGGCTTGCTATTTTTGAGAAAAAGCTTAGTAACACCAGGGTGAACTCCCTTTGATCCATGAGGCTCGACGAACTATCAGAGCAATATGTTCAAAAAAATACCCCCCCACCAAAGTGAACAGTTGGAAAAACAAATTCTGCCCTTCTAAATCATGCACTTTTCGGAGACAATTCTTAGAAATGTCAAAGTTATCTGAAAAAGAAATCATCAATCTCAGGACTATCAATCCGAGCAACAACGTCAATGTTTGGCTAAATTGAAAAGGGGAAAAATCTGACTCTTATCTTTTCAAGCTGTACGAATATTAGAGGTTTGTTATCGAGCTGTGTCTACAAAACCTTGACAGCATTCCATAATCACGCACCATATGTGCACACAACGAACATCCGAGCACAGTTCGGTATGTCAACAAGACCTTCTTGTGAGAAGCCGAGCGCCGTTCGCGGTGTGTCCGCGCAATATCTGTCCGGAAAACTTTTACGCCAGTACGCTTCCTTATCCGCAGTCTGAAAAAAGCCGTCTATCATCATAGATCACCAATCCAGCGCTTAAACTTCGTACAATCACATTTGATCCTAAGCTTTCTTTTTCACACATCGCAGACATATAGTGGTTGGCTGCTCATTCATCATTGTCTCAGTGCACAAGTAGTGTATAACTTCAAGTGTATTCTAAGATAGGCTTCCACAGGACAGATGAATCTGTGTTGGTGAGAAATTGGAATGTTATGTGCAAAAATTAGTCCTATTATCGAAAGCAATAGTTGGCGTTGTTCTCATAACATGAAGTCAGGCCGAAGAACATTAGCTATTCCGAACACGACTGGTGGAGCAATTGACAATGCCTCTTCATACGGATCTTAAAAAGGAAATGTTTTGATGAACAGATTTCCGAGACTGAATATCGATTGTTCTCGGCATAGGTTTGATAATTTCGCAGTTTTCTTGATCAGCGAACACAGGTTGATAAGAGACGATTTATTCAATACAATTTAAACACTGAAAATCAGACAGTTTTGGTGGCTTACGTTTTGGCGGTTCTGCCTTCTTCAAGCTCCGAAAGAGTAAACTGACGCACAATTCATAACACAGCGCTTTCATAGCCAGACTGATGAAACTCAAGTGGGTACGTAGAGGTTTGATCTTGCAGTGATCAGCTTTTGAATACTACCTACCGTTGGTTGCTTCGTAGTCCCAGTCGAAATGTAGAGCGGTCGTTAGAATATAATGTTATAATATGGCTTAAAATCTACAATCTGCAGAACACGAGCTTTTGATTGGCATCAAACACGACAAAATAGATCAAAAATCAAATTTATTGTAATCAAAGAAGAATAATAGATAAGTAGGGCAGAACTTAGTTTCCAGCTTGATACATAGACGATCATACAAACGGTTACGTAATAGTTGGCGTCTGAGGGTATTCGGTGGTATTTCAGTCGATATACCTATTCATTTAAGTCTGCCCTCTCGAACAACATTCTATAGCCATACTTATTTCTTCCTAAAAGAAGGGCAGAATAGAAGGGACCTTATACTTGTCGAAATTTTTGTTACAGGGCAATTAACTCCTCCAATCACAAGGACCTACATTCTTGTAGCTATTGAAAAGACTATTCGCTGAGTCCAATTTGAGAAATCCTCTTTTCGCACTCTTCCACTTAACACAAATATTATAATTACAGATGTTACATATGCAGGTATATGGTCATCAGCGCACAGTGAATGGGCTTTATTCAAGTATGTATAAGACTAGACACATTTGTAACTTTTAAACGGGAAATCACATATGGTTCAAAACCAATCGCTTTTGCTATTTTGACTTATTTATGGTCAAATCCACGCTAATGATTCAAAAATCCTTTTCGAGAGACGAGCGATAGAAAAAAACTTCTAAGTTGCTTTATTCTCATATTGATATTTGTACATCTAACATCAATAGGACCTTTCTATTTATAACACGCTATATTTTTTTATATTCTATAACATCTATAAGAGAGATTCTTCAAGAAAAAGTTATGATAGCTGAGATATTTCTTAGAAAAAACTATGATGGTCAGCGAATGCCTAGAGCCACTAATAAATTTTACTAGGTATTGACAAGACACAGAGAAGAGCCCTCCGCACACTTGAGTCACTTGACAATTAAGGTATCGACAGGCTACGAAAATGCTAAAGCAAGATCGTTACAAAAATGATTCCAACGAAAAATGTAGAAGTCAGGATAGCCATTATTTTTGTACTATACTAAAAAAAGGTCATAGTGGCGCAATTTTTGAAAAACTACCTTCTTTTCGCCATGTTTTGTTTCGAAGACGAAGTCTTTTTGGTACATCTTAGGATTAGGGCCTTTGACACAAGTAGGATTGTTTCCTGTTTTAGAATTGCTGTGTCCAGGGACAGCGACTATGTTAACCTTTGCCTGAAAAGGATAAATTACAGCGTAAATATCAATGATGCAAAAATTCAAATACAGAATGTTCTAGAATGATTAATATATCCTGAGGAGTTGAGCTGCATTGCTAACAAATTTCTTTCATACCTTATATAAACTGCGTGACACTAGTTATTATGTAAGGGAAAAAAGATCATAATGCTTGATGCACATCCACCTGCATCACGGCATGCTTATGTACTCAAATTAAATGTGCCAAGAGAATCTTTCAGTTGTATAACGACAAGAATGCTAAGATATGAATTGAGCACTGAACCTCAGTGGGTCTCAAACTCTCAATTAACTCTTCATCACGTGACATCAGCATCCATAACCTAGGAGAACTTGCTTTGCACCTCTGTCAGCTTTTCTCTTTTACCAGTACTACGAGGGAGTACATGCTACATCACAAAATGATTAAATGATGTCTTAACTAATCGCAAAAATAGATGCCTAAAATAGAATCCTGAAAGCCAGCAAACGTAGTTTCATTTTTGTTCGTGTCGTCACTGCGTGATAAAGGTCTATTAACGTCTTAGCACGACTATGCAGCTATTACAAGAAAGGCCACCTCTGAGACAAACTGAGTGCCAACGTTGCTCTCATAATGTCTATTTTTCTGTCAACCGAGGTGCATAGCACCAGTCAGTCATTTCTAAACATCAGTTCTTTTTTTTTTCTCGATGTCGAAGGGCAGATGCTGCTGCACAGAGACAGTTCAAGAGGTGTGAGAAGTAGGAAGTTTGTCGGAGGATGAGGAATATGACTCTTGTCATTTTAAGAAGGCACATCGTTTCTTAGGAATACATGAATATCGTTTTATTCGCATCACATCCATTTCGCCTCTACTCACAGCATTCAAATTCGTTTCATCATATTTAAGCTACGATCTTGCGTCAACATTCAAGGTTAGATATATGATCACTTGCACAGGCGAACAAACGAGTGGAATGGCGTGGTTTTTGAACCTTGCTCACAGTCACGTGCCTAGATTTATAGCAACCCATATACCCAGCAATAAAGTGCTCTTGGATAATCTGCGGTGCACTGACCAAAACTGCGTGAGTGGAGTCATTTAATGTTATCTAGCTTTACATCAACGCGTCAAATGACTGTGTAGTGAAAGTCGTTCTCGAGCTTGTCTTAGAAAATGAAGAGAAAACATACACGGCTCGCCAACCCATCTATTAGCCACTGACAACACAGTCTTGATTGTCCAGTCTGTGATGGTTAGAAAAAATATTCTGCGCAGATTAGCTGTTAGCCATGGGTCAGCGTCAGTACCAAGCCTGCCATCGCCTCTGTGTCCGAGGTGGAGACTGCAATTCTCGTTCACCGTCCATTACTCTACTGTCGATGTATGAACGACTATTTCACTGCCTGTCCACACGGAAGAGAAATGAAAATGTTCTGAATACTGGAATGAAGAATCAAAGTATAAGAAAATAGCGCAAAAAAGTTCAAACAGGGGCAGGTTCTCATTCTCAAACATCCAGATTAAGTTTTTCGAAAGTCGAGATAGTACAGAATGGTACTGTAAACCACGTAGCATGAACATGCTAGTCTACTACTTTCCCTCTGATCCTGAACACATGAAAAAATCACGACATTAAACATGCACTGAAAGGCTAAAAATGTAAGCACAGAAGAAAAGGAGAGTAATGAAAGGTAATTAATTTTGTGAACATTTCATATTCATCTTCAGTGCTTTTCCTTCACTGTGTGCATCTCACTACTTCGATCATCCAACTATTTGATGTTCTAATTGAACTTCTTAGAATACTGGTTGGGTGCGTCTTTTCTCGACGAAGCCTGCTAAGGCGTTTGACAGGAGGTTTGTTGTTGAATGCCGGAGAGTTTTGGGGTTGGGTTCGGCCCCACAAACGCCGCAACGACATCACAACTGCCCGGCCACGGCCCACTCTGAAGAGCCGACTTATCACGAAAACTAGCCATCTCTGGTGGTTACGAGACACTAGCCACTTGGGTAAATGCACGAGGTAGGATTTGGTTTCGCTTATATTTTGCAATTAGATTAGGTTTCTTGTAAGGTGCTCATATCAAACGAAGTGAGTAACATTAATAAGAGGTGCTTAGAACGATGCGGTTACAAAAATTCTTAGGCAGCTATTAATCCACAGCTCACACCTTTGACCACCCAGCCAATCCGCAGTCGCCTCTACGAGCAATTGTGCAACTCAGAAAAGTGCATAATTCGGACGAACGGAAGGAATGGTATTTGTCAACACAGTTTGTCAAAAAAGTGCGTATGAGTAGGTAGGCAAAACAGGTAGACCACTTCGAGCCATCATAAAAGAGCCTTCAGAAGAGGAATTCAGAATTTGAGAAAGTACATCTCTAAGTATACATAGGGCACAAAAACAATGATAATGACTTCGAAGTGACTGTCACGATCCCGGCGGAGGAATGAAAAACATCAGTGCGCAAAACTCTTTGAGCATTTTGGACAGATGTGTAAAAAAGGAAGTCGCAAGAATAAGTGCATTATAATTACGTGAGACATGACGTCTATCCTACATCTGACTTTTGACCTGACCTAAGCCAATATAAAGGTGTCGGTAATCCCCGAACCATTTGAAGAGAAAGACTACGTACGTGCACGCTCCGAAAAAGGCGAAATTGTGGAAACGTCGGCCATCACTACTACTACTACTACTACTACTCTTATGCTGCTGCTGCTGCTTAAGGTCCTTGATTAATTAAGATAAGTCTTTGAGAGTTAGATTTGCTCTTATATCAACATTCTCGAAATCTATTTATTAACGTTATTTTTATATAGCGAAAATAACAAACCTCCTTGAGCATCTTCTTAAACTCCTCGACATTATTGAAGTCGTGTGGACTTGCAGCATAACCATTTCTGAGTGCCTATATAGATCATCAATTTATTTACGCAAGAAACCACTAAATTACCTCAGTTAACACGAAGGATTTCTTTATAAGTGGGAACAATTTCGTGTGGGCTTCATGGAATGGTACATCGTGCTGGTTCGTTATCTTTTGACTGAACCAACACTACTATAATTTGAATCCTCTTGTTAGTCAGCAATATAAACGATTGAATGTAAATACCGTGGTTCAATCAGTCGGAATTGAACGTTTGTCCCCTAATATCTCAACTGATTGTATTTCGATCGCTGCACGATCGATTACGACCATAGGGGAAATTAATACCGGCCGAGATTGCCCAGGACCATATTGTGCCCAGGAAAACTGTTGAATGTGTCTAGGTCACTCTAGCGCATCCAAAGTCCAGTTGTAGAGGAGCACGCTGAAGACTCTACCTAATTCGTATGCTGATCCAAGTATTATGGTTCTAATGAAGGGGAAACCAACGAACGTCGTGACAGATTTGACAAGACATCCGTAGACAATGCGTGGCATTAAAAGGTTTTTGCTCTAATTACCTGTATTTACTGAAAGAATGGTATAACTAGGTTGAGAATTTGGAAAACGGCCTTTGGATTAGCAACATTTCGAAGAGATAACTAAATTGCTCAAAGTAACTAAGTGATATGGTAAAACTTTTCGTTCCGGATGTTTTTTAAGCACTCAACTTTCAAAATGCCTGATAATTATTTTATGAGCCATTCATGTGATCTGTTATAGGGCAACTTATAGAGCCCGATACGTGTTTCTGCCTTGACAAGCCTCATCAGTCGAGCGGTACCTTCGCTTAGTGGCACTTCTAAAATGTTCGCCGTCGCTAACTCTCTATAGGGGTTGGGTCCTCGTGAGGACTGGTTAAAGGTATCGCCAGACTAACGAGGCTATCAAGAGCTGAAACACCTGTATCGAGCTCTATAAGTTGCCCCTAACAGACCTCATGCAAGACTCAAAAAAAAATTCGGTGATGTTGGTGAAATCCCACTTTCGAGTCGTCATAGAAGCAAAGGAGAAGATGACATGGTAGTCTGCATGTTTCTCTACACCTTGATATAGACAATTTCATCATCGAAAGTGTAACTAGATGTGAATTGAGACAATGGCTCAGTCTCAAACATTAGTGATGATTATTCATTTGTACGACATAGATTTCATAGTTCATCGGTGATATTATATTCACAAATTTATAAAGCTTTTGTCAGAATACAAGATTGCCCTATGTAAACATCACTACAAATGATTTTTGTGCATGTTTCTTTTTCAGTACTATTCTATTTTAAAGAGTACTAAGATGCAGTTGAGAATAATTCGAAGGTTATTTATTTGACTGGTCACCATCATAAAATCAACGTTAACGCGTAAAAGTGATGCTTAAAAATTTCTCTCATAAATGACATATGACAAAGATGGACGTTATTTTTCAACCTACTAAAGACATCAGAACGTTTAACTGACGGCGAAATTGGTTAATGAGGTGAAGGATGTAGAAGCTACTTGATATCGAATCTAGGCTCGAGAGGTTTCACACAATACTGCTCACTTGATAGAGTTTCCCTTTCAATTTCCAAATCAAGCAAAATGGGTTTTCTTATTACTACCTTTGCATTTCGACACTCTCATCAACTCAGCTGTCATTCATTGAAAAAAATCAACTAACTAACAAGTATAATTGCAATTATGATCAGTGACATAAAAACATCTGTTGGGAAGGACTGAATGCCACCTCCCAGAACGAACGAAGCTGGTGACCAAAAAAGCCGGTGAGATCTTTTTTAAGCCGTTATACTAGATTTTTGCTGCTTCGAAGTGTGAAGAGATGAAAATTGTGATTCAGATTTTTGGCTACAAAGTGAGTGTTGTATCACAGTCCAGCTCAATTACTTCAAAACGTGGCGAGCCAACTTTGCAATATAAGGCCAAGCGTTATTCCGGGTAGGGGCGACACTTAACCGTTTCGCACGCTCTCTTATTACCTTGCAGCGCTTTTCAAGTTGTTTCCCGTAGATGTTGACATTGCTTGTCTGACTGATGTTCAGCAGATCTAAAAACAGCATGCCTTACTAATTAATGAAAGCCGCTCAATCTTCCGATGACGGAACCTGGGTGGTTGAGCTGGCGGGTCTTTGCCGCGAGGCAGACAGTAGGAGTAGCGCGTGATGATCTCGTGGTAGACCGAGGACTCAGCTTTGGTAACGATCGATTTGAGAAAGTTTTGCCTGTGCGATCAGCGGTACACTTTCGTAGATGGCCACTCCTGCAGCACGGGCGTGGATGATTAGCGCATGAGGTGTCCATCAAGACATTACTTTGCGGCAGTCTAATTCACTTAGATAGAAAGCGATGATGTTGCGGCCGTATCCATGCGTCTGCTTCAATGCCCCGGCACTAGCCTCCGATTGCACCTCCAGCTAGTAGCCAAAGCGTCTTCGTCAAAAGCGATTGGTCGACCAAAAAGAGGTTGACTTTGGCAACTCGTATCGTCTTCGTCGAAGCATTTGATTAGTAGCTCACGGTCTCGCCCGTATATTCCCTAGCCTAAACAAATGTTGATCTTCTCGGCCGTCTCTCTTGCAGTGGTCTCCACCTCATATCGTAAGGCATGATCAAACGTAAGTGATGCTGATCCATTTTGATTCTTAGTTAATTAACCCGTAACGCGTGTGTTTTTAATACCTGAGACTACTGTGACATTCGCCAATATAACACACTTCCTTGACAGTAACACGATTCTAAATGGAAAAAGTGAATGAAACAGTAGTGCAAAGATAATGAAGCCCTACTTTCAACTATCAAATGATTGGATTCGCTCAAGACAAAACAAAATGGTGGGCCACCAATCATACCAGCGATAACGACTCTTCTTCGGTTTTTTGTGTATTCTTTACTTAATTTCTTTTCTATCACTTTAAATTTGTAGGAGTGGACACTAGGCGGTCATACAGTGCAGAAATTTGAGTCAATCTCATAACGACTCAGCTCCCATGCGACTCATTTTGATTATGTAAATTCACTTGAATACGAAAAGAGTATTGGCAGCGGCTTACACAACTATGAAATCCATCACTAAGTTTTTGACATTTCCTATACCAACAATCCTAAGTGTAATAGCTGACGCATGAATATTTCCCACCTCACATGCCTGATGAAGTCGCTTTCCACCTGCAGCAAATTGACTGTCCATCTCAAATTCTATCAGCGCTCGCAATATAACAAATGAACGTGGCTGCTTAGCAGAATCGTTGAACACGAAGGATTCGAATCCTACTTGGTTCATCTTCTCAGCGATGGCAGTTGCATCTGTTCAAAATGAATTGATTGAAAAAAGAGTTTTAACTGGCGATAATCAGTTCAATGAATGGTTCGGAAGGTGCAGTATTCAAGGGGGCACGTAATTCAAAGTTTACTTGATGAGAAGGCACAAGATTGTTACAGTAAATATTCACATCAGTTGACATTTGAACTAGCTCACCTTTCCGCTCTTTTGAAGGTCAAATTGACATGCAGTCTACTCACTGAAACATTTGATCAACACAATTAGAAAAAAGCCACCACATAAATGTTCTGCATGCGCTAAACAGCTTTCTTGGAGCTCACCGCGCCGTGTTCTATGAATGCTTTGCAGATGCCTGATAATTTCTTGATTGGGCAATGCATGTAGCCTGCTATGGGTACTAGTACAGCCCGCTTCACGTGTTTCGGCCTTGGCGGCCTCATCAGTCGAACACCCCTTCGTCTTTAGTCATACTTTTGGGGGTAGCCAACGCCCTACACAGAGAAGGCGTAGACGCACAATTTACACGTACCTTTAAGTGAAATTATCACTGAACGGACCGTGTTGAGCACTCGATTGTTCTTGGCATGAAAAAAGTACATACAACAGACCACATGCATGGCTCAAAAAAATTAACAGGCATATTGAAATTAGGGCATGGTCTTAAGAAACACTCAGAATGAAAGGTTTGATATATTTGACGATATCAGCCAAGAGCTATCGAATTCAACACAGCCTATTCAGTGATAATTTCACTCAATGAAACGTGTAAGCTGTACGTATGCGCCTTCTAGATGTAGGGAGTTGGGTTTCCCCCGATCAAATTGCACAAGTGCCCACAACGGACTACCTGCATGGTTCAAAAATATAGATATCAGGCATAGTGAAATTTGAGCGTGGTCTTGAGAGAACCCTCGAAACGAAAGGTATGTATTGGAGATCATTGAGGGAGACCACTCGCATCTACATGAATGAGAAATATGCCCAGGCCGGGAAGAAAATTAGCCTGAGGTATTGCATTGGTCATGCGTGCTCACAAATCAGTTTCTGCATTTCATTCTCGAACTCTTGAAATTTATCCGTATTTATCTGTAACAAAGCGGTATTTGGCGCTGTTGTGTAGACTCCTGTGGGAAAGCAACTCCTAAGTTCCTTTATGTGTGTGCTCCCGAGTCCCTTATGAAGTGTTCCCTCCAACTCCAAATTTTTCCGTGCAATGTTTATTTGATAAGAACGTAAGCTGGTCCATTCATATCGCCAAAGTGTTTGTCCTGATATGCTTCACAAAGTTTCTAGTACACCGCACCCGATCTCGTGCAATCTCCATCGCTATCTTTGACGAAAACTACAGTTTTGCGGCATACATAGACAGTAATGTAAGCGACTACGGAAAAAGGATAGAGGAAGAAGCTCTTAGCATTGATCAATCCTTGAGGGAACCGCCGTGCAGGAGTCTTCAATTTTTAGCTTCGGTTAAAGTAATCTGATGCACACTATCGTTTACAATGACTTGTGGTGGCTTACCGATCTATCAAGTCAATACTGTTTATACTCCCCGCCAGATTTGGTAACAGTTTACCGGGTGTAAAAACTATCAACTTTGTGTGCGACGCAGAGCACCCTGAACACTGCGCCATGCGCTCTTAGCGATTACGGACTAGGTGATATCTTAGAGTGTGGAACATGGAAGTAAGATTACGCATGGTTGGCTTCCAATAACTGGAAGATTTACAAAAAGTGAGATGGTCAGTGTTCAAAACATGCCTGCTACTCTCTGGATAGAATTATGTATTGAATCTTCTCCGTATGAGTTATGAAAGTGTTTGAGTGATAAGATTGCATGCCAACAAACCTTTCCAATCTCTAAAGGCAACGCCGTTGAAGCGTAAACTATCACGTATAAATAGTATAATAACATCCATATGCTCATGAATACAATGGTAGATCGCTGGTGAAATGCCAATATACCAAATTAACGATTCTCGTGTACACTACAAAATAGCTCACGCACGGCCTCCAGCTTAACTCCGCCCAGACTAAAGTAGCCACCAATCATTCGTCGAACGACAAAGTAATAAAAGACCTAACCGACAAAATAAATCTGCTTTTGATTCACAAGAGCTGGGCACTGATTACGTTATGAAAAGGCGAATTAGCTCTAGTAGATTTCAGAATTTCACGTAATCACATCCAGTCAAAACTAGTCCAAAAACCATACACTGTCCTAGATGTTCGTTGGAATACAGTTAATCGAATAAAAGAAGTGCTGCGACTGAATGACGTGTGAAATCGGGTCATATATGTGAACCAATAAACGGGTAAAATCAAGAACACTTTCCGATTTTCGTACAAATAGGTCTTTATCCAATCTTATTTTCTTCTTATGATACCTTCCTCAAAGTTTTACTTTAGTAGTTTTGAAAATGCACATATGAAGCTATTTGCTAGCATGGAGACACATGGCGAACACCTGTCTTCTGCCAATATACTTTTATATGAACTCGACCCAGATGAAAAAAAGAAGGTGGGCGATGAAGCAGAGATGTGAAGCACAGAGTGAAAACAGCGCTCACCATATGCACCGAACTTCGCTGAGGCCACAACGCAAACTGTAGCAAATAGCCTGCGGGAGTACAGCTTAGCTTCGGGACAGCGCTCGATTGGCGACGCTCCACTTGAAGTCAACTAATCCTATCAACGTGACAGCATATCTTGACAGTGATAAAGTCACTGTGCAGCTGACGAGGCTGAAAGGCCGACACGTGTATTGCGCAATAGACCTCATGAAGGGCTTAAAGTGTGCTGCCAGAATGTGTTATTTCCGAGCGAGGCTTTGAAAACAGTTGAATACAAAGGTGTGATCCTATACACTTTGAATAAGTAGTGTTGGTTGTACAACCAAGTTACTCCACTTTTGTGCACAAACACTGATTTAGAAGTGCTAATCATAGACGAGTATTTAGGACATTGCCTAGGTCATGGATATACGTCTATTATGATGTGTCACTGTTGTTTCGAAGAGGAGATATTATCCGAGTGAGAGAAGAGTAGATACACAATCCGCCGAATTATTTGAATATTCGCATGTCGAGTGACGAGACCTCCTAACATTTCACTGATCACAGTCGAACGCTCATGAATGGGATAATGAATCATACCTTTACTCGGTATCAATTTCTTTATAAATAAGAATATAGCCCCTGAAAAGAATTGGCTTAACAGAAAGGCACCGTGAAACTGATGAGCTTATAATGGCGAAACACGTGTATAGCACTGTATGAGTGTCATACCAGACCTCATAAAAGGCTTGATACATGTTTTCAGACTGCCAAATTATTGTTGCTTTTGAGCAAGGTTCATATAAACAGTCGAAAATAAAGGTAATGAGTGAAAAGTTTGAATACAGAAATGAGGTGTGACTTAAGGAAGTGCTAATAACTGCACCTAGCGCACCAGTAACTAGATAGTTTCTTCTGTCTCATGAATAAGACATTAAACCTCAGAAAAATGTCATATATGGGCAATTCTCACGAATATTTCCTAAGTAGCCATTCAGACGTGATTAAATAAAACCGTCAGAAAAGCTCAACGGCGACGAAGTCATTAGAATCGGTCCTTACTGGTAGTGTGACGTTCGTAATCACAGCACGGGTCTCAGCAGTACAGTAACAATTGCCTATGTTTCCAATCCACGATGAATCCGCGCGTAGCAGATGATGCAGCTTTGCGGATGATTTCAAAAGCTGACGAAAACAACAATATCAAAAGTCACGGCTTACATTTGGAGTTTGTAGGAGCTGGACGAGAGCACAACACTGGCAGATAGGTTTGAGTGGTGACAGCGGTGACCGTACCAACATGAATACGTGCCACGGAACCTTTGTTGGTAACCATTGCAAATGCCTGCTGACTTTCTTGAACTAGGCGGCCTTCCTTATTATTCAGCACATTTCCTGAAGCGTGAGGTTTTATATGCTTTGATACAGATTACATAACGTTGGAGTGATGTGCACAAATATAGGATTAGGTGCGTGAATTGTTCAGAGCCGGTACGATGCACGCAAAAGTAAATTTTCGCAAGCAGACGTTTTGACGAAAGCAATAAAGTTATGCAAGGTCTCAGCAAGTAATATCACGATTTGAATAGAAAAATTAGACTAATGTGATTACCTGGGAACACAGCAGTTTTTAGCTGATTCAAATCGCCACGTTTGTTTGCTACCCATAGCATGTTGTAAGATGTAAAAAAAGCTGAAACGAAAAGGAAAAATAGTCGTCATCTGCTCTCAGTTGAGTGTCTCATTTAGTAGCACAATCGCCTTCAATGATAAAACAATGATATTCGAAGGTCACAACATGCAAATACTTTTTGCGTCTGCCTCTACTAGCACACCAACGACGCAATTTCCCGTTCATATGATCTTCATGAGGACCTTTGTTGTCAAATCTTTACCGATCCATAACAGTTTGACCGACTTGGCTTCTCCATAGTTTTATGTAATCTACATGTAAGTACTAAGAGCTCAAGAACGGTGTTAGTTTGTTCAGAGAAGTAACTTGATGGAAGGGATTTCATTGTCCGCTCCATATTTTTGGTGGTGTACGTAATTACGAAGTAATAGATTGTGTAAAAAGTTCGTGGAGTTTTGATTTTTCAATATGCTTTTTACAATAAAATTGCACGATTCTGCTACCATTCAATTGCACATTATCTTGCGAACATTTTGGATACAACTTGTATGCACTTACCTTAAGATGGAGCTGTCTTAAAAACAAATTTGCTAGTTGCTGATGTAGGTATGAGCGTGCATAGAGGAAAAATGCTAATGGAGGGGCGCGCAACATTAACGGAGCTTGGGGCGACGATACGGTTGCAGAAAGGACTACTAGGAGGTGTTTTCAAAAGTCAGAGGTGGAGAGGGCACTTCGAAGAATCAGTCGCGCTCGGGCCGTCTACAGGAGTTGATTGTCAAGCTGTCCTTCGATGGTCCAAGTTTATGCTTCAGTGACATGCTGAATGCTCGCCGAGGAGTTCGATTGCTACTTCGAAACCACAAAGTTATCGAGGTCAATGGGGAATACTTTGAACATTAGTTTTGCTTTTTGTTCAAAACAAAGTATTGCAAAAATCATTCAAGAATATAAAGTCGGTACGAACTTTTTACAGAAATCATCAACAATGATCCGGCCGAAGACCACGAGCTGCTTGTCAAGGAATTAAAAAAGGTGCGCCAACTTAGCTTCACTTACTCAACCCAGAAGAGCCGATCGGATCTCCTCCACAACAAAAGAGTTGCTCGAAAAGCGAAGAAAACTGAAGCTTAATTCAAATGCAACACATTTAGCTCGATTGACATCAATACCGGCTGCAAAAGAGATTTGCAGGAGGATCTACAGCGGTGCCGGCAGAAAAAACTATTGGAAACAGCACAAAGAAGATTCAGTTTGAAGAAGTGCCGTCTGAACCTGCGTGATTGCAATCTTCCGTTATCAGCGTCGATGAACGAACATGGGGTCACGAAAACTTTTCGCCACAATATGAAATTGATAACGAAAAATTCTCTACCAATCTTTTCTGTCCCACCATGTCTGCCTTTGGCACTGTAATCCCTACGGGAGAAAAACCGTCTAGGATTTTCCCCTTCGAGGATCAAGTCGCAATAGAAAGCATTAAATAAGGCACAGCTCCAGGATCCGATGACCTCTCATCCGAATTGCTGCGAGCGGGAGGCCATAATTCACATGTACTTTTCGCGGCCCATATAACATCTTACCTTTGAAAGGGAAAAATTCCAGACCACTGGATGACGTCACGCACAGTCATCATCCACAAAAAGCGTGGCTGAAGGGATCTCTGCAACTATCGCCCAGTCTGCTTGTTAAGCATACTTTACATGCCTTTTTCGAAGATCATCCTTCTGCGTATATCAAGAACATTGGGTGAGGCACAACCAGTTGAGCAAGCAGGACCTCGACAGGGATCCTGCTGCATGGACCACATCCAAGTTGTTTCGACGGTCATAGAGCGTACCCTTAATCCTAATTTTCATCGACTATGGAAAAGCTGGGAAGTACAATCAATCAAGCTGCTGGGAAGTACGTGGGAGGCGGTTAGGAGTCGCCTCCAACAAATGAGCTCCTCCCGCTCTTCCGAGAGAGACTGGCAAGCTACTCGTGAGTACCCAGCCCCCACATTTAGAGCCTGGCAAGCTACACGTTGGGTATCAAAATGCCAAAAACAGTAACAAATATGGGCCTCATTCCCTGACCCCGAAAGAGCCCCTGGTACGGCAGCGCCAGGTAGGACGAGTACGGAGAGGCTGCTAAAATCTCAGGGCCGAACTAGGCTGCCAAGATCGAAACGGACTAAAATGACGATCTGTACCTACAACGCAAGAACTCTTGCTCACAAATCCGCAGTAGAAGATCTATTGATTCAAGCAAGAAGAATAAGGTACGACGTCATTGGCCTGCTTAGACGAGAAGGCGCCATCCTTTTCACGCTGTTTATGACACCGGAGAAGAACTGCTCCTTGGAACATGCGATCGCAGAGGTGTCGGTGGCGTTGGCGTCCTCGTCAAATCGAATTTTACCGTGAGCATTGATTCGTTCGAACAACTAACAACCCGTATCGGACGATAACGGTTGAAACGATGTGGTTCTATACCGGCTCTGACCATCTTCGTTGCTTACGCACCAACATCAAGCTATGACGAAGACGAAGTCGAAACTTTTATTTGACCTTCAGAAAGTTTTTCAGAGCAGACCATACATTCTTCAAACTCATTGTTGAAGATTTTAGCGCGAAAATTAGACCTAAAAGAACTCCTGAAGAACGTCACATAGGGACCCACGGACTAGAATGGAATGAACAGAGTGAGAGGCTATCCGAGTTTATCATGACGACCCAAACCATCCATGGTAACTCGCAACTCCAAAAGCGTCTTTCTCAGCAATAGACGTGGGAGTCTCCCAATGGAGAGTACCACAACGAGATAGATCACATCATAGTGAATTGAAGGTCTTGCCTGACCTACGTCGCTGTTGTTCCTAAGTTCTACACGGGATCAGACCATCGCCTCCTTCGCGCAACATTCCGATTTTAGAGGAGAAGAGAGAAAGTCGCTAAATTCAAACAACGAAGTCCCAGAACTACCATAAATTGGGATGTATTCAAATCATTAGTCGGCTCTTGGGAAGATACCGTTGTCGACAACATCGACGAAGAATATGATCGACTCGTTGAACATCTTCACGTTAACGCTATAAAAGCCGAGAGTCCTAAGGTCACGAAGAGACGCTTGTCTCCGCAGACACTCGAGCTGATACGTCAACGTGGAATCGCACGAGCTGCAGGCAACCGAAACCTTACGTCCGAACTTGCGAAACGATGCAGAGAAGCGATAAAAGAAGACCTAAAAGAGAGAAGAGCCGCAGTTATGGCAGAAGCTGCAGAAGCTGGGAAGAGCATTCGCGAAGCCCAGCGAGGCTTCGCCACCTATAAGACTAAGATGATTGCACTCCGATACCCTGACGGGACACTTACAACTTCGAGAAGGGCTATGGAGAAAATCATCCACCAATACTACTCGGATCTCTTCGCTAGCCATGTCCTCTTACCGTCATATAAATTGAAAGAGGACGAATATGTCGTCTCACCGGTCCTCCCTTCCGAAATCCGACATACTATATCGTCGGTGAAAAACAGATCAACACCCGGTCCAGACAGGATTAGACCAGAACACCTGAAGAACTGCGCCAGTTCTCATCAACACCCTGGCTCGGCTCTTCACTCGCTACCTGTCAGAATGCAAGGTCCCTATTCAGTGGAAAACCAGCAAGACCGTATTGTTGTTCAAAAAGGGAGACCTTCACGACATAGGCAATTATCGCCCAATCTGTTTGCTGTCCGTTGTCTATAAACTCTTTACTCGAGTCATCCTAAACAGGATCGACAGAACACTGGACGAAGGACGGCCATGCGAACAAGCAGGGTTCCGAAAAGGATTTAGTACCATAGACCACATCCACACGATCACAAGACTCATTGAAGTTTCGCGAGAGAACAAACAACCACTCTGTCTCACTTTTATCGATCTGAAGAAAGCCTTTGATTCAGTGGAAACAGAAGCGGTTATAGAGGCTCTGGATAACCAGGGCGTCCCTATCGGTACATAATGATCCTTCGTGAGCTTTATAAAGATTTCACGACCAGAATATCTCCATTCTACAACAATATCACCATTGACGTAAGAATAGGGATTCGACAAGGCGATACAATGTCGTCAAAACTATTCACTGCCACCCTACAAAACGTCATGCGAACATTAGAATGGGACGAAATGAGAGTGAAAATTGACGGTCGACAATTAAACCATCTTCGCTTTGCTGACGATATTGTTCTCATAACACCAAACATCAGCCAAGCGGAACGAATGTTGACTGATTTCGATAACGCCTGTGGAAAGATTGGTCTTCAACTGAATCTAACGAAAACAATGTTCATGAGGAACGGATGGGTTTCTAATGCCCCATTCACGCTCAACGGAACGACAATTTCCGAATGCTCCAATTACATCTATCTAGGTCGTGAAATCAACATGATGAACGACCTAGCCCCAGAGTTGAGCAGGAGGAAACGAGCGGCTTGGGGAACGTTTAAGAGCATCGAAGATGTAGTGAAGAGGACAAAAAACATCCGACTCCGTGCCCACCTTTTCGACTCGACAATTATCCCTGCCTGACGTGTGCAGCAGAAACCTGGTCGCTACGTAAGCAGGATGAAAGATCACTTGGCGTTATCGAACGCGCAGTCGAAAGGTCGATGCTAGGAGTATCCCGTATTTCGCAAATGAGAGAAAGGATCCGAACTTCCGACCTACGTCAACGATCGAAAATCAGAGACGCCGTTCTACACGCCAGGATATCGAAAATAAGGTGGGCCGGACACGTGATGCGCTTCAACGACAACCGATGGACGAGAGCCGTTACCGACTGGATTCCTCGGGACGTCAAGCGCTCTAAAGGAAGACCACTGACCCGTGGTCCGATTTCTTCACGAAAGCGATAGAAGAAAGATATGATGCTCAGCGAATCCCTAGAGCGAGGAGGACCCACTGGGCTACTCTTGCACGCGATAGGGAAAAATGGAAGAGTTGCTGGTACCCGCTCGAGTCACTCGACGATCAACGGAACGAGAGATGATACAGGTGATGGAAAAAGCATTTGAGGCGTCGAAAAGCACCCAGTCCTATCGGCGCTTGTCGATCAAAGAGTGGAACCGTCCTGCATAAAAAGTTTATTTGATTGCTATCGAGACTGTACCACGATAATACAGCTCTTTCATCAACCTCTGATCATACCCATTGGAAAAGGGGCTCGACTAGGCGATACTATATCGCCAAAGATGTGCACAGCCGCACTGCTGACGATAGTGAAGTCGTCTGATTCGGACGAGAAGGGCATGCGCGTTCATGGAAAATTCCTGTCAAACCTTCGTTTTGCGGATGACATTGCCTTATTCTTGAAAAGCACTAATGAGGCAGAGGCGATGCTCAAGGAACTTAACTAAGCGGGGAAGAAAGTCGGACTACGCATAATTCGCATGAAGACCTAGTCCATGAAAAACCAATGCTGCAATGATGAACGTATCAGACTGGATAGATCTTTGAATACGGATAAGTCCTCGTACGTGTACTTTGATCGTTCACTGAATATGGAGAACAATATGGAAGAGGAACTTGACAGAAAAAGGAATGCAGCGTGGGCCGCATTCGGGCCTCTTAAAGAAGCCTCTGACCAAATATCGGACCCCAAATTACGCGATGACCTTTTTGATTCAACAGTCCTCCCAGCGCTCTGTTATGCAGCGAAGACGTGAACTGATACTTCGATCTCGTCAAGACTACTGTGAACGACTCACAGAGCGCTCGAACGATGTCTTCTGAAAATCAATCGGCACTCACAGCAAATAGCCGGCTTGCGCAGCTCAGATCTCAAAAATTTATCTCTTCTTCGTGATCCAGAAGAATTCACATTGATAGCGAAGCACAGATGGGCCGGTCATATAGTAAGAAGATCAGACGACAGATGGACGAAACAAACTATACAATGGACGCCACGAGAATACACCCGTCCACGAGGGCGACCACCAACACGTTGGGCGGACGTATTCTCTAGGAAAATTAATCAGCTGTATTCATATCCATATTCGCATCAGCTGCATTCGTACCTGCCGATATTCTACAAATCACGGTATGAAACTCCTGCCAGTGACCACGCACGAATCAGACCGCCTCCATGGGCGACAATCGCGGGAAGACGAGACGAATGGAAGATGTGCTGAGGTCCGCGCGATTCACGATGACGAACCGTTTTGAGTATCCAAGTAAGTGCGAGGTTCTCGACTTATTTGAGTAGACGTTTTTCTGAGCCTTTTCGTGGATTGATGTGGTCAGTGACCTACTTAGGACTCGCGTGCCATTCGGCGGTCCTTCTTAGGAGTAATGCGCCTCACACTACAAATAGGAGACCATAGAATGATAAGACTCAGGCAAACGAAACGTCTAAATCGTCTTACACTTGTCGGCTTGCGACTTTTATTAGTTGTAATGGCCTTACCATTTTATCGATTGTTCTCTGAAACTTCGTTCTAGAATTTTGATATTTTTGATAGACCTTTCATGCAGCAAGCCAATGATTGTTAAACAACTCGGACAACAATTAGTTCCCCTTTGTCTTATCTTTCTATGGTCACCATCTCTAATATGGCGAGATTGGTTTTGAATACAACGGCTATGCCGCTGAAACGAAGTAAGCCATTGATTATATCAAACCTTGGAATCTTTTCAGAAAATAAACACAGCGTTGGATTCGTCAAATCTTATGCTATCTAACGATTATCGGTAGTCTACAGAAGGAGTTTTGCCTTTTGAGAAAACGCGTGTGTGAGACACGAATGCTTTTCTTTCGCCGAAACCTTATAAATGAATCTTTTAAAAAAACCGACCACGCACTGCGCTAGCCAGAGATTCAAACTTTCAAATGATCACTTATACTCTTATGAAAAGTTCTTGTCCAGCGAATGGGGTTGAATATTCATTTGCCGTCGTCTAACATGTGAGTATCGGAAATTCTAACTGATTTAGTACAGAAATCGCGCTCCACAAGTGAGGCGCGCTTGCGCAATCGGTTGGTCGCATATCGATCTATGGTCACGCACACACATTAGTCGACAAGCAAGTGCGCGACGTGTGTGGAACTCAATATTATTTCCACTGCCACACTATAGTGAAGCGTTCATTTGAGAAAATATGCATAGCTTGGAATCATTGAAATTTACATATCAAATGATAATGTGTTATTCAAGAGAGTGTTTTGTTCTACGAGAAATACGCGTGTGTGAAGCAAGCGATTTTTCTCTTTCTACACGCTGCAAAAAGGTTTTTGTGGAAGGCAAACGAATTTTTGAATTTTCCAGAACTTAAGCAATTGACCAATTATTAGCTCAAAGAGTTTCGTTCAACGAAATATAACCTTCATAACGATAATAAGAGAGAATTTTACGAAACATAAAATTATTTTGAATATGCTATCAAATGGTTTTCCTGAATTGCAAAAGCGTGTAGTAATCTCTCTAAATTCAAGCTTTCGAATAATTTTTGACAATCCTATAAAAAATTCTTGTCCAGCGAAAAGGATCTTTTTCTTCATTTCCTCCCGTTTTAGCTGCATGAACCGCAATCTAATTAAAGCACATTTAACACGCCTTTGTTTGCTAAGATAACTGCAGTTCTCAAAAATTTAATGTTTCTTCAATGAGTTTCGAGTACTGGGCGTAGATGTGCTTTGCATTCAATCTATCAGATTGCTCTTTTAGCTCTGTCACAAATAAATTCCGAATTTATGGTCAAGTACACACATACTCACCGGCAATCCATTTCTGTTCGAAAATACTATGTACTATATGCAGAGCCATTTTGGAAATCCCAGTATCAGCGCATGCATCGATAACGGAACCAAATAGTGCCTCTCTTTGAACAGAGAAACATCTATCTCCTATTAAAATTTCGTTCTGATAACAGTCGAAATACGCTCCTAAAATGTAACTCAATGAATTTCATGGTTCACTTGGAAGTGCGAGGTTTATGTCTCGTTTTGGTTGTTTTGTAATGCCATCAAATAGCTAAACTGCAACTTCATTGACTGACAACGGAAACGATGGAAATACAGAACAGAAGGTCGTTTACTCTAGTAGCTTAAGATACTGAAGTTGGTAAGCACATGAATTTTTTTTAAGAAAATTCCAATAATAACTTGGTACTGAATACTTGTGGTTGACAAAGGTCATGTGGCAAAATAGTTTTGAGGCGCCCTGCAGCAAGTTGTAGTCATCAGCTCGATCACTGTTCGCGGCGTACGAGGCTTTCCATAATGCCATGACTGACAATTTGGTACAAAACTTGTCTGGGAGTGTAACAGCACTGATTTAATATATCGGTTGGCCACTGTGAGACATCGAAAAGATCAGATATGCTTTCTCTCTCCTTTAACCATGCTTTATAGCTAAATCCCACGTTAATTTCTCAAGCTGCAGGCGGCAACGAGCTGCGCGCTGTAATGACGATGTGGTAGTTTTCTGATGAATCAAACGTCACTAAATGGAGTTTAATTGCCGGTAAAGGTGGATTATGATAAGGGAGACCAATCTGACGTACTAAATGCTTTAAGTAAGCCTCATCTTGATTTCCTTTGTTGATTGCTTAGGGGTATTGGCTTTTTGAAGAAAAATCTTATTGATTGTATTAGTTTTATTGGTTGTAATAGTCTATAAGGGATTGAGTATTGCATATGTATCGTATCTGTTAATGTACTATTTGTATCTTATTACGTTACATATTTTACAAAATGTTGATTGCTGGTTGTAGAAATGGTTTCTAGTCGACGGATCGATGTATCAGGCTTTGGAAAATGCATCTTTTTCAAAAAAAAAAACTGTTTAGTATGATGAATACGAACTTTACAAAGGCGTTCTCCAATTAAATACTAGAATAGCTTCCGTACAAACTTTTTCTGAAAATCTTTCTCGTTGCTTTTTCTGAATTCCGATTCTAACCTATGATATTTGCAACAACGATCTGCGTTCGATTCTGCAGCTGTGAAATTTGAGAGGAAGTATGAATTAACATAACCTTTCTGAGGAAGACAGATGCATTCAAGTTCATGAAACAAAGTACGCCTATATCTCGGCTGATCATTCCTTGGTTCAACCCCACACTATGGCCTGCCTAACTCTCCATCCACCCATCATAATACGAGATTTGGCCAAAGGACAAATAAAATCTGGTATGTGTGTAGCTAGATTTTGGCGTTTACATCTGATTTAGTTGAAATTGAACCGTTGGGAAAATATGTAGATGGACGATGAGCAAAAAATGACTGGTTCCTAGTATAACTCCGATATTCATATTGACGTGCGCGTAGCATAATGTGTGCTCTGGCGAACTCAGGATCATGGATCGCTGAATCGGTGACGGGCCAAGGATCATCTATCCTTCTATTCCTTCAGGCCTAAAAAATTGGTGCTATACCTGCTTCGAAGGATGAAAACAGTTAGCTGATGCTTTGTTATAATTTGTCACAAGTGAAGAGTCCGAATACGAATCTAGTCATTTTCAAGGGTAATTGATGAAGGCGAATTCATGTCACGTCCTTTAGATGATCGACGCCGAACGTAATCTCTTCTCGAAAACTTTCAGTTTTGTAAGGCTATAGTGTATTGTTAAATGAGCAGATCAAATCGTCACATAATCAGGCCTTTTTTTCTCAAACTTTGTTCATGATTTGCACATCAAATTGACGGTTATCGTTTTTCTTGTGAATTGCCATAGAATGATGAAAAATACGTTTTCAAGGAGGCTATTAACTTGAAACTTGGTCAAACTTCTCATTACAATCTACTGTCGCTGGTTTTGAGTAGGATCAAGAGACAAATGGTCCATCTGACACCATACAGAATCAAAAATAGTGTTGGGAAAATTGGAAGGTTAATGCACAAGAATCACAGAAAGGTTGTCGGAAAAGTTGTTTATAGTAGCACTCACCAAAACGACATATGGTTTTACTTCCTTTTTTTTCCGCTCTTTCAAGACCATAAGGATGCTGTCTGTCACAGAATGCGTGCGCGTATTCATCGTTCTGCGATTTGACGTTGTACGTTACAGTGCATGTCAAACTTTCTTTCTAAACAGAACAATAACAGTGTTTTGGATCGCTCTTGTCTACCTAATATATCATTATTGATAATTTCCTAGAATTTTCAGTGCCTTGTAAGTTTAAAACTGAAGTTCACGATGCCGTCACTACTGCAAGTATCTGTAAGGTTTTACACGTTGATACTGTGTGAGAGTTTCATGGATTAAATGTCTTATTATCGTAATAAAAGAATATGATTAATAAGTAAAATATTCTTCTTATAATAATAATAATAATTAATAATAACAAATAATAAGATGAAATAATAAGTAAATTAATAATAATCAATATCAAATAATTACTACTAATAACTAAAAATCCTTCTTAAAAAAGATCGGGACTTCTTTAGATTTTCTCTTAAACTCTAAAGGAACCAAAACCTAGCATCGAAACAACTAAATTGGAAAAATTTCAATTCAGTTCAACCTCTATTCTCTACGATCATTTGGTCAAGAAAGCTGGCAACTTGTGGTTTTCCTCTCTATCTTCTTCCCCTCTCCTCTCTCACTCCCTCTTACTATTTCTCTCTTTTTCTCTCCTTTTCTCGGTACTCGTATGACAACAATGCAACATATTTTTCCCATATTCTCCTTGAAGACATCTGGCAACTTGCCCAGTACATTTTCTGGAGTGCACTTATGCCTCATACAGTCAATTAATACTTGACGACACTCTGTCAAAGGGCTCCATTTGTCTTATGCAACAGATGTTTGTCTTTAGCTAATTTTCTCAATTTTATTTAATGGCATCAGTGCTCTCATTGAGGGCGGTCTTTGAGCGGTTAGTCGCGAAGTAATATGGAGCTCCCCATGTGGTGAATAGGGCAGTGACCGCCGAGTAAAAGCAATTTTGCTCGCGAAGAACATGTGCACTCAGAAAGTAGAATTCTTGTCTGTGCTGCAATGACTTTGTGCACACCTTCTTTATACTCTACAAGTCAAACAAACTAAAGGGTTGGCATCACGGCTAAGATATGCTGTAGAATACAGCTAGCAGCCTCGGAAAGAAAAAGGTTTTTCAGTTCACTGTGGGAGAAATAGGCAAGCATGCGTAAGTGATGAACTCTCCTTTAGAGTTTAGCAAACCTTTGTACGTAAAAACATAATTAAGTGGGTGACTCTCATTTTCCTGCCTTCAAAGGAGTACTTATAAGGCAACATTGGATAGAATTGATGCGAAGATGTAGCCAAAATTTCATAGCCTTTCTAAGCACCTCAGATCACGAAGATTTAACTGACTATGATGCACTTTTATTTGCATACGAATCCCCTGAAGAAAATCTGATAATTGGAAGGATAAGGTAAGATACCACCGGATTGATTGAGATGAGATCACACAACTTATTTCACGCTTACTCTATCACCAGAGAGAACCTCTTTGGAATAAACGGCATTGTGGCTTTTTCGTAAATACGGATTTGGAAACGAACATAGATCTATTGAACTTTAGCATTTCGATTCAAGTCGCAAGCTGGCCTTTCAAGAAATCTGAATTGAAACCAGCTTCGCCAATTGCGCATCAACATCAAACTATACGAAGACGCAGTCTATATAGACTTTGAGGAGTTCTACAAAGATGACTATGCATCCTTCAAGTCTACCATTGTGAATTCCAATGCATAAGTCAGACTTAGAAAAACATCATCGGAGAACGCTACATTACAATCCGCGAATTAGATTATGTGGAGAACGATGAAAGTCGGTTTGGGTTTATAACGGCAAACAAGACCTCTCATGCTAATTCACAAGTCCAGCTGCTTCAGCCTCAACGGCGGGCATAAGAATCCTTTAATCAAGAGTATTATCGAGATAGGCCTCATTGTAGGTGAGTTGAAAGATGTGTTCATCGACTCGCCATGTTACAAATGATATCATCACCAAGCCATTGCTTTATGCACTAACATGATTTCGAAAGGATTCATACTATGGACTATATTTACGAATTACAGGATACTCTTAAATTTCGCAATAGCGTGAAACCGTTCTGCCTCACTTTCGTTTATATGAAATTCTTCTTATTTAGTTGAGGAAATCTATCATTATGGCACTGGAAAACTAGAGAGTCCCTGCTCAGTACGGTTTATAAGGCGACAAAAGAACATTCGGCCCATCCGCTGAACAAGAACTTTTCATAAGAGTGTTAATAAATCATTCGAAAGCTTAAATCTCTGGCTAGCGCGATGCTAGCCGGCTTTTAGAAAATAACCTTTTTTACGTTGTCACATCAGCAAAACCTTTGGGTTTCACACGCATTTTTCTCCTAAGGTAAAGCTCCTTCTTAAGATTATTAGTAATGATTCAATACCCCCGGATTCACAGAATTGTGCTTATTTTCTGGAAGAGGCGTCTCACTGCAGTGTAGCAGGGATAATAAGACCGAGTTTTACACATTCGCTTTGCTTCTTTACAGGCTATTTTACTATCCGGCGGGTCTGGAAGCCGCAGATACTGTGCGACGGCCGGCCACGATCGAGCGTTAGCCTTCGGAGAAGTGTAGTTTTTGTCATTCGACTAGAAGTTCTTCTTCACTTCGCAAGAACCTCTAGATCAAATGTATTGTTCTGACAATAGAAGATCTTCTCTAGACGTTCATGTGTTTCTAGCTCTTTCAGCGGAATAATAATTGAATTGGGCAGTCAGTGTGAAATTCACATCATTATGGAAAAAAGGCCACGTACGCCTCTAGCCAGAGATTTGAACTTTCGAATGACCGCTAACACTCTATGAAAAGTTGAGGCCGAATATTCATTTGTCGCCGTCTAACAGAAAAGTACCGATTTTTCTGAGCTCTCTTTTGGTATCAAATTTGTCGTGCTTGCCGCATCATGATCGCTCAACCTAGCCTTTATCACCAAAACGTCATGATGTAGGTGACCGAAATTCTTTGATCTGCTACTGGCCCATATAATTTCGGCTTCAAATATCCGAGATGATCCGTTTGCCTGAAGCTATTGTTCAAGTTGATGTTAACCGTAGAAAGTGATTTCGAAGGTGCTCCTGCACGGTTTCGACTGCTGTGTTCACAAATATATCACCACTACATACATGAATCACATGTCATTTTCTCACGCAGTAAAGCTTCAACGAAGTAACTGAAATGATGCTGAAGATGTCTGTGGCTTACTCAGTATCTAGTGATTAGTCCTCTCTAAGAATGGCTTCGTTCCTCATCAGGATTGAACTTGTTACTTTGCAGTGTGTTTCAAATAAAGTGAAATATAACAACATTATATCGTTACGAAGGGAGTGTAGCAATATTTTTTATTGCAGGAGTAAGGAGAATCATATAATTACGAAACACTCACATCGTAAATTCCCGAGCCGAAGTTAGGAGGATTAGAACAGAAAGCCTTGAACGAACTGTCTAAATAATGAGATTTTCATCAAATATTTGAGTATTATGACGTATTGTTATTAAATGGTATTACAGTTATTACTGGATATAACTGCAGTTAAGAATCTCGCACCAACAACGAAAAAATGGTCCCTTATGTGTTGATATGAACGGCATGGAATAATAGTAAGAAAAGTGAGGCACATCATCACTTATTTCTATGATGTTATATCAAATTTCTCAGTGAGTATCGTATGCAAAGCCAATCGTTTCTATAACTAAAGTCATCAGCGTAATTTGTGGTTGAGTTTAAGCGATGATAACAGGGAAAGGTTTTCAGTTTTCAGGCAATCTAATCTACATCAAGCAACGGTCTATCATGCTTTCCTTACGATGGTGATTGAAATGTTTTCCGTCTTCGTATGCACAAAGTTTTCAAACACAATTCTACCATCATCTGTGACTTTTTGAATTAGTGTCGTTGCATAGCTAATTCACATAGCTTCGTCTTTCGCCGTTTAGGCAATTCGTATAAGCTTTTGAGCTCGTTTACAACTGAGATGTAAAATGATCGTTCCTTCGTCCGTTTTCTTCGTTTTGACTTCTTCATATTCTTTATCTTCATAAAATCTTCCTTCCTTTTACAAATGTAGGACTAATAAACGGAGAAAAATGAGTAGCATGTTTCCTAGCACATTTTCAGCATATTATTCGAAAGTGATCAAGTGTTTGTCGATTTTGCTATTAATATCACAGTGTTTGTTGTCGGTCTTGATCACAAACTAATCTTTACACTGAATTTCAATGTTTTCATCGAGTTCTCAAAAAGCTGTAAAGCTTCTGTGGTAGTACGTACAAGATGATAGTTCTTTGAAAAAATCAAATACCAACGTTTTCAGAGATACTGCAGAATTTTGAAGTGAGCTTATGTTTGGCAAAATTAAAATTTTTCCTACGATATAGTTATGCTCAACCACTTTGCGCATCTACGGAGTTTATCAGCATAACTAATTTACGCCCATATATCTCCTTCAAAGTTCATATAACATCGTCCTTGGTACTCTGAACACTGCTCTAATGTTTGAACTTCTCTGTCGTTAGCAGTGTCCAATGTGAATTTTTCGGCTAATATAACATAAATTTGTAATTGTCATTGTTTTTTGAAATTTCCACGTAATAATAGATCACTGCTTAAGTTGATGCACCATACCTTCTGCATTTGCCGATTCGAAGAGCAATGCCAACAGCAAAAGATACCACATTCTAAAAAATATGTGCTGAAAACAAATGAGAGTAGTACGTTCCGTTAGTATCAAATCATCTAATTACTGCCCTTCGGAATGTCCTAACAAGATTTTTTCTAAGCTCATTGACTCAGGAGAGTTGTGTCTTGTCAATAATTAGCTTTCTGTATCACTTGTTTAGCTGTTTAGTCGCTTATTTGTAGAGATTAATAGGGTGCCTTTAAATAAATGCATGAGCTTCAGCTGTTCGGGAATCACTTGCAAAAAGTTATCAGTCATTATCTACACCTCACTGAGTCTTGCTACAAACTAGAAGGTTGCCAGCAAGTGAGCTTTGATAACGGCTAGAGTTGCTCGACCTTCATAAGAATCGAGTCATCGGCCAAGTCGGAAATGTGTCGGCTGCGTAGAAGGGTTGCAAAATGCCTAAGGTGAGGATTTAGGTACGACTACCTACCTGGCGTTCCAGACCCTATGTCAACCAATGTTCCAACAAGTCATTGATGAATGTAGTCGATAAATTTTTGAATTGGAGCCGAATCAATATAAGATTCTAAACATAGAAGTGGGTTGTTGTTCAAAGCAACTAAAGAATCCAGCCGTGGTGTGTAGCATTTCCTCTTATTGCTTGGTAAACTCAACGTTGTGTGTTTTGAATGTCGAACTTTGATGCACAGCCAGACAGTCACCACTGAGAGATAAGTTACCTTGATTGGAAAGGAGTTCGAGGTTATTCTTCAAAGAACAATCTGGAGTTGATTTGTAGCTAAACAGCGGCTCTTTCAGAGGTTTGTGTCAACACGTCATTACACATATCGAAATCATGTACTGCTGTTGCCGACTTGCAACGGGCTACGGTACATTCAGGAGGTCCAATAGGCGACGTGAGCGTTCTGTCTGCTGATTTTACTATACAAAGTGCATAGTCGAAGAAGTTTGCTTCTATATAGAATGAACCTTTGCTTCGACCAATGTAAGGTGTGTCACACATTCGACTTCACCTCATTTCGTAGTCTCAAATCACTAATCTGTGAAATCAGTAATGCAGTGCTCCTAGAGAGATGTCGTTGGTCGGCTCCGTGATTTTGAACATTTGGTAAATCGGAAGCTCTTGATGGAGGCAACCTTATTTTTCTGTTTCAAAGGATCCCTAGACTGCTTTACATGCAGTTTCGTACTTCTGCAATATGTAGAGCACATGTTACAGTAGGCGAAATTCGGCTAAGTGATCTCTGTATTCACGCCAAGCATCTCGACTATTTGAAAACATACCGTAAGATCAACTCGATCGCAGTACGTAATTATTCTACTGCTCTTGGAAACAGCAAGATAGAATGAACTTCTCTCACATCAGTTCGACAGATCACTATATGGAGTGATAACTTTGATACTTGAAAATTAAGCAATCTTAAACGGTGCGTGCTTGAGTATATTTCATTAAGCTAGTGCGATGGAGAATTCCAGACGATGTGAATGAGATCAAGCACAGATTTATGGAAGCCATAATTTTGAAGATGTCATCGCAAGTAAGACGTATTTAATGGAGATTTGTTGCAAAGACTGCTGTTTCTCAAACACGTGTGAGCCGACATTGTCACTAGTGCTTGTTAACACAGTAGCAAAACGTGGTATGCATTGAGGATGCGGCTTGTGCTTAGTAACAGCGGAACAAATCCAAATTTCAGTCAGCTTTTTCTTGTGCCACTGGCGATATCTACATGGGTTCACTCTCATGAATTTACATCTTGCAAACATGCTTAGATTAGAACTTCCCATCTTTCCTACTGATCAAGAACTCAAAGGATTTGGTAAACTCGGGCACTTAATGGAGCCGAAGACTAAGAGCATCTCTAACTACTGCCCTGAACGCACTACCTTACTTCCGTGCTATATGGACAACATTCACAAAAACCACGCGGCGGACCTCTGCATTCACACCAAACCCCCCGTCTTATTCACTTGAGAACGTACCGTAAGATCGAATTGATCGTAGCTCACAGTTGCTCCACTGTTCTTAAAAACAGCAAGATAGAAATGAGGCTCTCTCACTTCGATGTGATTAGACCGCTTTACAGAGTGATAACACCTATAACGCGTTGATGCTTGATAATCAAGCAATCTTCATGCCTGTTCATAATCGAACATGTTTCACAACGTCGGATAAAAGTGCGAGGATAAGCCATAAGGGATTGAATTGAAATCCAGAACAGATTTATGGGATTATAATTTCAACGATATCATCGCTAGTCGGCTTTGATGAAGATCTGCTAGAAAGACTGCTGTTGCATACGTGATGTCAGACGCCAGTGTCACCAGTGCTTGTTTGCCACAGGAGCGAATCGTGATTTTTATAACGAATCCGGCTTGTATACATGGTTACATCCGCAATTAAAGCTAAAACAAACGAGCATTTTTTATGCTTTACTCACAGTAAAGCTTCAAGGATATAATCAACTAGGTCGCCTGATGAAGCCACGGCCTAGTATATCTCTAAGCTCTGTCCACGCACGCTCCTCCTCACTTGTGGAGAAACATACTGAACTGGACGAACACTCGGCTAACCTCTGTATTTACAACTAGTATTCCGCCTTATTTACTTGAAACGCACCGTAAGACCAGCTTGATCCTAGTTCACACTTGCTTCACCGTTCTTGGAAAGAACAAGACGGAAATGATTGCACCTCACATAAATTTAATTAGAGCGCTTTACAAAATGATAGCATTTAAATCGTGTTGACGCATGATAAGCAGGCAATCACCTGTCGTACTAGAACATGCTCCACATGGCTAGTGCGAAGTAGATTTCTAGGCGATCTAGAACCGAAATCTGGAATAGATTCACGGAGACGATAATCCTAAGGACGTTATTGCAAGTACAACAGCTTTGGTGAAGATCTTCTAGAAAAGCTGCTATTGCATACATGATGCAAGACGCCAGTGCACTGCTTGTTCGATACAGAAGCGAATCGTGATATTCATTGCAGAACCGGCCTGAGCATAGTTACAACGGAAAGTGAAACCAGTTTTGGGTCAGCTTACATTGTCGTCCACGGACGATGCATACATGAGTTTGGCCATGATCAGCTCGTGAGCCTAAACTTGACGAGCATGCTCAAAACTTTCTATCTTAATACTGACTATGGAAACTGGAGGTTTTGATGAACTTGAGCGCCAATGACCAGGAGTATTTCTAAGTTTTGTTCTATTCGCTCTATCTTCTGAATTATGTAGAAAATGTACTGACACTGAATGGAAATTATGCTGCTGAGCTCTGCATTTACACTGAACATCCCGTTCTATCTACTTGGAAACGTACCGTAAAATCAGCTTGATCGCAGATCACACTTGTTCCACTGACTGTGAAAGCGACAAATTATAAATGGGTCTCTTTCACACAAAACTGATTAGGCCACTTTACAAAGTGATAAGTTTCCTATCGTGTTAAATGCTTGGTAAGCGAGCAATCACCGGTTCATACTTGAAAATGTACAATAAGTTAGGCGTGAAGAAAAACCTCGGCGATTTTTAACTGGGATCCAAAGCAGATCGCACGAACTATATCTCTAAAGACGTCATCGCAGAAAGCACATCATTTTCTATATGTGCTAGAAAGGTCTTTGCACACGGAAACATATAAAGCACCTGTGCGCTAATGCTTGTTTGACACACGAACGGATCGCGATGTGCGTTTCAGCTTGTTTATAATTACAATTTGGATTAGCATTATGATCTTGTCGCTTTTATTGAAAAAAAAGTGAATAAGAGCGACTAACTTCATCTTTGCACCTAGACGTCCACTGTTCCAGATGGAAGACGGATGAAAATGAATCCCACCTTATCATCACTAGAATTCATAACTTGATAATGATAGCACATGCTATCACTTTTATTGGTGCTGATATGACATGTTACTGTTTCCATTACTGTTTTCTGATATGTTCTTATCCTTGTTCAAAAACCAGTCAAGCGAGTGATTTCTTATCAATTAGGTGAGCTACGATAGTCTTCATTGGGATGAGGCATACTGAAAGACAAACGTTTAACGTTAACGATCATTATCCTTGGATCAAGGCAGATTTTAGGTATGGTTTCAATATTCAGAAATCAACGACTTAATGTAAATTGGTACACACGCTGTCATGCATTGGAGTGCTTTTGTTCAGTACACTGTAAGAGTGAATGTTTTTTGAAAATAATCAGTCACGAAGGACAAGAAATTGATCGGAGCGCTTACTTTCAAAAAAAAAAAAAAATTCAGCGATCGCTGTGGTGAAATTAAACAACCAACGAGTCAGCTACTCAGCCTCGAAAAATGGAGGATTCCCGAGTTAACTGAAATAGAAAAGACCTATTTCTCAAAAAATGCCGTGTGATGGCTGGGTGGTAATATGGTGTTTGTTATCTATGGGCACTATATCTATTAAACGTGCCCCAGAGAAGCTACAGAATATGGCGACTAACCTAGATACTGAACTATACGGAAGTCAGTAATAATATGAGACCTCTCCTGCTACTCCAAAGAAGTTACCTAATCATCGATGAGTCAAGGATCCTGACGTGAGCCTTCCAACATGCCAAAATTTCTGTGCACCAGTAATGAGAACCTTCGTCGATCTTCGATTTGGAAGTTGTGCATGCAACAAATAACATGCTCCATAAATATATCTACGATTGCTATTCAATTTATCATCCTATAAACTTTGTTAAAAGATCTAAAGTAAACCACAGATATGTGACTATGCAACCAGAATCAGCGATGACTGGGAATGATAGTAGGATGGAATCGTTGAAGTTAGAATTAATTACAAGAGACCACTTGAAGAAAAACAGCTATGCTTTTCTCTGTAATATGTGTATGACCTTCGTGAGCGGCGTGACGACAGAAAGAAATGTGTTGGATTTGCGTTCCTTACTCAATGTGTGATGATACATCAGAGATGTGTTCAAGTGAATATGTGGTGGAAGTTAGAAGGATAATAATGATAATGCTCTCGATGTTGATCACTACCTAAGGGTTGCGCCGTGCATTCGTCTTCATCTACCATCGCTTGATGTAACTGAATGCAATATCTGGTCTTTGCAATGATTCATGGTGGTCCACTAGTGCATTAGGTTAGTGCTGTTATCCTTTCAGGTTGTCAAGTCACCAATGGGACGGAAGAGTGGCTGAGCCTTGAGAGCAGGATCGAAGTACCGATTAATCCATCATGTTTGTGCCGCTTTTCCCATTTTGACTAGTTAAGATAGTGCACAGTGGTCACACGTGCTCTGTAAAATAAAAGTTAATTTGTTTTGAAGAGAGTGTATCGTGATGATACACAGTTTTCTAGGAGCTTTTCGTCTTTTTCCTTTGACTTTCAGTAACTCTTGGGAAGTTCAAGTGTCGGCAATCTCAATAACTTGCTTGGTTTGCGAGAAACCTTTTTCAATGTGTTGTAGCAGCAAAAAAATCCTATTTCGCACTCGTTTTGCTTTGTTTGCCCGGTTGGAGTCCGTGGATAGTTTTTCGCTAGTCTTCGGTAACCATTCGATGACTTGAATCTCGACAATCATGAGCAAGACTAGTTTTCGAAGAGATTGTCATAAAGCGCTGGAAAAGGAAAAAGGTGATTACGTTTTGCACCTATAGTAGTTAGCTAGTCGCTTGAACTACATTTACGGATTTAATTACACTTATAAGTAATTTGATGGCATGATAACATGTTGTGAGACTTTATGAGGTCTGTTATGGCACTTATCCAGAACTAGACGGCTGCTGTTTTGCCTTTTCAGGCTCATCAGTAGCTTTGGGTCAGCCGTTCCCTCGCAATGGGTATACCACTACTTGCAAAGGAATCGACGCCGAATATTTCAATCACCGCATGTCGAATGAGAAAACTCTCCCAACATTGCATTGGTCGCAGTCGAGACTTATGGCTAGTTGAATCAATCAGATCTTTACTTTCGACTGTTTATGTAAACCTCACTCAAAATCAGTGACAGTTTGATAATCTAATAACATGATAACATGTATAGGTATAGAAAGGTAGGTGAAGTTACGCAATAAGTCTAGTACTTGGCCTTATCAGCAAAGTTAATATGTTATAGTATCTTTTTTGCTATAAAAGATAGAAAGTTTCAAAGGGAACTGTTAGAAAAGTGCTTTCAACAAAGGAACGGCCACAAGTAGAAAAATTCCTGTATCTATAAGAAACACATTCTCTCAAAAAGGAACATTTGTGCAACTTTTTTTCTTATTTTTTTATGTTTTTTACCCATTCGATAGCCTGAAGCGGAGATTCTGTTATTCGGGTTGGGTTTTTGGAACATCCGTCGTACAGCGCTTTATCTATGAGAAAAAACTACACATGGCTCTCTGTAGTTAGCCAGTTGTTTGAACTTCACGGCGGATTCTGTTGAAAGTCATATAGTGAGGTTTAAGTGGTCGAAACAGTTCATCATCAAGGAGAAAAAGGTATGCTGCCAAGAAAATTTTTATAGCTAATTCTAGTAGGAAATGCGTCCATGCTTCTGTCGAGTCGTAATTTCCAGTGGAAAGTGATATCCTTTTTAAATGAGCATATTCTCAACTCTTGAGCAGTCATGTCGCCTATTTTGTGAGAGAAAAACTTGTTTCTACTATTTGTCTCTGACTATAGATATATCCGTTCTGCAGTGCAGTCCTGAATATCGGACAATTATAATCCGTAGAAGTCGATCTATTTCTTGCATCTGAGCATTACTTATCCACAAACACCTCCCATCGTCATCAAAGAGTAGGACAGGAATCTGCGTGACGACATCTTCTATGTACGCTTGCTGAATATCTCTTCATCGCTATTCTCTTAATGAATTAATCATAATGCAACACAATATTGGCTGGAGTATGAAAGGTTTTCACATTTTTACCTTATTTGGAAGGTTAACTTGGCTCTTAATTCATTCAGTTAACCACTTTCGAAGGCCACTTCCGAAGACAGTGATTTTATGAATACAAAAACGAACAAACGAGAAATATGCAGTATTTACTGATTTCCTCAAAACGTCTATGGCTTGTCACACAGAGTTTTTTTGCGACACAAAACTCTTCGCCTTCCCATCGTATTAGTGAAATACGAATAATTCGTAGAAACCCAGTAATGTAGAGTGGTGTCCAAAACACTTGCGTCAGCCGAGATTTGAACCCAGATCTCGCTCTCTCCGGGAGCGTATGCTAACCGTTGCACGACCGACGCTGGTTTTGCTTTCCACTCTTTCTACGCTACAACGCATTGTCTGTCAACAGTCAACTGTCTACGGTCTGGCGGGGCAGCCACTATCGACATTAAACCCATTTATGCTAACAGAAATTGGGTTTCAATAATCAATCAAAATTCATTCTATTTGACCGCGCATTGCAGTGTTATGATGTTACAATAAACCTAATAATGTAATACGCGGTCAAATAAAATGAATTGTGATTGATTATTGAAACCCAATATCTGACAGCATAAGTAGGTTCAATGTCGATAGTGACTGACCACGCTAGACCGTAGGCGGTTAGCTGTTGACAGACAAAGCGTTGTAGCGTAAAAAAAAGAGGTGTGCAAAACAAGCTTCGATAATGCAACGGTTCGGCGCGCGATATCAGAAAGAGTGCGCCCTGGGTTCGAATACCGGCTAACGCAAACGTTTTTGTACGCCATTTTATATTATTGGGTTTATTGTAACATCATAACGCCACAATACGCAATAAATAGAATGAGTTTTGATTGTAGAAATCAACAAAGTCCATGTAACCATTCAACGAGAGTGGAGGACGACCATGGGAAGCAGTTGAGCAGAACATGTCTGTAATTAGATCGATTACAACCACCTGCATGCGATCATATGGAAGTCATTTTGATAGGCTGGAGAATGAGAGAAGTATAGGGAATTTTTTCGAAGTTAAGCAAAAAAGTTTTTGGAACATGAAATATCAGTGGCTGTATAGTGGCAATGATTGCAACGCCGAATAATGATCACAGGAGAGTACAAATGGATATATAAAATGAGAGTGTTTCTAGAACGATAAAGGAAGTGTAATTTTGTGATTTGTTCTAAGTCCCAACTCTTGAAGTACACTAATGATTCAAAAACATTGAGAGTTCTCTATGAAGTAGCATCACGTACAGCCCACATCATCATTTTTGACCAATTAATTTAATCGCTGTGTGACTTTTGGACACTGTGTAAAATAAAAACTATGTAATTTTGATGAATTGTATTGCAATATCCTTTGTATAACTTGCTACACTTGACCGAATGCCGAAAACAGTTTGACTGCTAATAAGCTAGTTTTCTTCTTTACATATAAGAGCTATATAGGATGCAAAGCATATGAGAGTGTAGAGTAAATCATGTTATATCAAAGTATTACAAGAAATATTAAAAAATATTTTCGTAAACGAACGAAAAATCCTTAATCAAACAACGAAAATCGCGCGTCGTTGAAAGGGTGAATGTGTGTTAACTGTTCTCCACTAAAGGAAAGATGATTTTCAAAATTGACAGAACATTTGTTAATTTTTCTATCTAAATCACAGAATTTCAATCGGATTTTTATATGACAAGTCACGATAGTGTTTCTCACAATTTTTTTCAATTTTCTCAAAACAGTCGAAATTGAATGTATTATCAGAAACATCAACTTTGAGCAATTGACTGCTGATCACTGCAATGTTCGGTGATCATGTCACTGGACATGCAGTCATATGTTATCTCCACCGTGTGTGAAGTAATTTTTCACTTTACACGCGGCAGTGTAACGTTTTCGTCAATGTTTCCTTGATGTAAGGCAGTTCTTCCCCGAAAGGGGTTGGCTCAGACGAAAGGCACCGTGCAACTGATGAGGCTGCAAGACACGTGTACTGCACCGTGAACACATCTATAAAAGACCTCATGAAAGACTCAAAAAATACATTGTCGTAATTGAGAGGGTCCATCTAGAAAGTTGGGGTCCTGAGGAGACATGATCATTATGAAATGATGGAATTGCTTATATTTAGCCTCCAAAATTGTAATTTGTGCAAAAACAACGAATATATATATAGAAACCTCTCCTATGTACTAGGTTGGAAGAAAGTTTCCATTGTTTGATAAAACAATCAAAATTTATGTATATACTCAGACAACTAGCAATAACAACTATTCTTCAAAATAGAGGCCATCAATATCCACCACTTTTTGCCGTCGGTTCGCCAGGTTTCGGATCTGATCGAAGTACCACTCCTCCAGCTTTGAATAGAACTCTCAACATGCTTCTTCAAGGTAATCGAAAGATTCGAATCGACAGCCTTCCAAAAAGTGTCACATTGATCAGAAAAGGCCGTAATCGGATGGAGCAACGTCTAGACATAGAGTGGATGTGGTAGAATCTCAACTCCGTCCAATCCCTCAACTTTGCCTTGATCTTTTTGGCTGTGTGTAGTTTTGCGCTGTTTTGCTGAAACAAAGCGCGATTTCGACGAACAGCTCAACGAATCGTAAAGTATCAACAAACGTTTTTGTTTCCTGGACAGTTCTATTCTGCAGTAGATGTAGACAAATTATATATCAATAGCTGAGCAAGAAGTAAACCTTTCAAATGATATGAAAATCACACATGATTTATGCGGAAAAACGACACTTCCATAACGAAGGAAAATTTCTTCCCAACCTATTATCAATCACTTGCGTCGAGAAATGACAACTTTCCTTGGATCCAAATATGGCAAGTTCTATAGGCGCGACTGATTTGCTGTCTGACAGTTGACAGAAATGCGTTTAGGCTATTAGCCAGTACTTTCAAAAGTGTTGTCAAGAATTTTGATTACTTCTGGTTGATAAATTTGGTGTCTCTCCTCTGAAGCCAAATCATATGAGAAGACCTAATTATATAACTGAGTGACCTTAAAATTAAAACGGTAGGTTTAAATAGAAGTTCTGAGACACTTAACATGTATAAATTGAATTTTATCTGTTTAGATTATGATGGAATTTGACTGCATTCATTATTAGTCATTTCAATTCTTCTTGACTCTGAAGAGGGAGAAATCGCCGAGTCAGCAACTAATACCTAATGGACCTTTCTTGTTACGCCGTGCCAACTCATCAAGAAAATAGCGATTAACTGATCAGTGTGGACGTTGATAGATAGTCAACTTTGGAAATCATGCCTTTTATGGTAGTGCGACAATGTTTCTCAATGTTCACGAATAGTCCTTAGTTTCGTGGTGGGAAAGCAACACACGAAACCAGGGTGGAACGGATAATGTGTAGAATTTTATCTAATCGTCAACCATCGATTCGATATTTAGAGTACTATGAGAACTCAGATTCTTTAGTAATTATCTATCTTATACTTTCAAACGAGGTAATGTGTCTTCAAATCCAAGTGCTGGCTACCTGGATAACGTTGCCACTCTAATCTTCATGCAATAGTTCATGGAAGAAAAATCCTCCATCATTTCAAGCACCGAGCGGAGACTTCAATCTCATCAAATAAAACGCAATTTCCAACATAATAACTCTTTTTATAAGTCCTTTACTGAGTTGTCCAGCGGAGACCATACAGTCAGAAGTCGTATGGAGTGGTAACGCCCCATTCACATCAATTTTTTTTGCACATGTGTCTTGATTTATATATTTAAAATCCATTCTTTTGGGCAATCTCGTCTTTCCGCGCTCTAAAGAAGGCGAAATCGCCGACACCTTAGTTGTTCGAACAAATTATGTTAAATCAACCTCAAATCTTGGCTTATAGTAAGAAAGTGTGAACAACCTTGAAAAATTGCGAAATGATGCCTTTGTAATTCAGTTTGGCAAAAAGGCTTTCTTATTTTCTTTTTTTTTCTTGGAAAAAAAGCATTTCAATGTTGCTAATATGTCAGCTACTTGCTTGTTCATTTGAAACACTTAAGTGGATTTCACAAAGGACACGAAAGTTGCTTAGTGGGCTTCAATGAGCAAAGAGCATCGCAAGGTGTCCAGCACACTAGGATCAGATTTTTTGGACAGTTGGCGTATGCAGCAGTGTCTTAGTTCTTGCATATCCGACTTGAATCGTGACTTTGATTTTGTCCTTTCAACTGCTTCATATGAGATTACCTTCAAGTCAATAATTCTAAAATGCTTCCATTTTGCTGAAGTGATATGCTGATTTCCGAGGTGCAAACTGTAGCGCAGAATGTTAGAGCTGATAGTGTGGAGAAAAAGTAGAAGGCTCATCGCTTTTCTCACCGTTTCTGAATGTTCTTGTGTGTTCAAAAAGTCACTTCTTTTGCTGTTTGTCTTAACCATTTGTATAGATTAGCTATTCACCTTTCTAACTTTCTAGTACAGTGTGCTAACGTTAAGCGGCACCGCCTCGCTGAGCATAAACAAGAAATCAAAAGAGGTCGCCTTTTTTCTCATAAGCACCGGTTTCCTTATGGCCAATATGACGAATTATCAATCACCAACGTTTTCAGAATTACCCTTACACCTTTCGCTTTGCGAATTCGCAGTATCATAAGAACGGAATTGATGAGTAACGAATGTATTCCTTAGCAGCTGTCCATCAACTTTCAATCTTTTCTTATCCCACTACACTATTTACATAAGGTTACCAAAGTTTTAGGGATAATGCGTTGCTTTTTGGAGCTCCTGTCTTAACATAAATACAATCGTCTTTGTAGAACGGCGAGATTTTCTATCTGAGAGATTACTGTTACGTGACTGTGGAATGATTCCATGGATGTAGTGAACGGGTATGCCCACAATTTCTGCAGCCTTCACAGCTGTTTTCGTCTTAATTAATTCGATAAAGGTATTTGAGGTGATGTAGGTGAAAAAGCGATACCTTTTGCTCTCAGGCCACTCTAATGAGGTATGCTTGAGCGCGTGATTTACAATGTCTAATACCAATAGCTGCTGTTAAGTCCTCATTCAGTAAACTAGTTGAGGTTGAGTACTTTATAGACTCACAAGTGCGATGTACTTGCCCTCTAGAGGTGTACGCATTCTTTCGTGGCACAGTTTTCTTATTTCCCGCACTGCTTAGCATTGAGAATATAGCAGAAAGAATGAAAATGACGCGTGTTTGTTCAATTCCTTTGACCCTATTACTTCTACAGACCCAGTCCCAACTACGACACAAAACACTGTATTTAGAAAGTAAGCTTCCAAGTAGTGTCGTCGGGTTTATTTATCTCTAGCGCGAATCCATGCTGTTTGTTTGTGGCGTAAATCGATCGGGCCTAGAAACCTCTAGAACTTCTACGAACGACACCACAAACGAACAACACGGGTTCGCGCTAGAGATAAATGAACCTGAAAACACTATCAAGAACTAAGTGGAAACTTGCATTTTAGATGTACTATGTCGTCGCTCTGAATTAGTTGGATAAACTCAACAACACTATTAAGGACTACATGATAGCTTACGTTCTGGGATGCAATGTTTTGTGTCGCAGCTGGGATTGGGTCTGTGGAAGTCGGGTGAACAACGCGCAATATTTTACTGAATATAATGTAGCTCTCGTGCACGTTGATATAGGGTCGGAAAAAAGTTTCGTGAGTTTCGCAAAGGCTTAGTTTGATTTCTGAACACCGGGCAATTTAAACTTGCTAGCAGGCATCCGTAATTTCTGTTGAACCTTGCAGTGACTAATAATGTTCTTTTGGAGCTCAGATATGGAAGATCAAAGCTGACAGTGGACATTGTTTTTATACTGATAGAAATGAAATCGAACCAATTTCATTATATCCTGAGGTTTTATGCTTTCAGCTCTTTGAAATTGAATGTAGCTTTGACTTTCTCTTCAAAACCGAGTTCAAACATCAAGTCAGATATATGGACAGTAATTGTCACTTTAATTGAAATTGCAGTCAGGTCGGTGGTGAGTTTCTTGTGCTCATCGTGAGAGCTGTAGCTTTTGTCCTTTTTTCCTTCATACTAAGCCGCTTATTTAACTGAACGTATCTTAAATGTATCAAGTCCTTACTGTTATTCACTTTGCCCATGAATGGGGATTAAGGCCTGGACAGATATGTCTATTTAGAGACTGGTATCGCATATGAAACCCTCTGTTACTATAAGGTGAACGACATTTGGGAAGTCAGAACCGAGCTGGTCTGCAATCTCATCAGCAAACCAGTTTCACTGGGAGAATAGATATTTGCTGCCAACAGCGAAGCCTCCAAATTTCAGACTCAACATGTACAAATGTTTCGCTAAAAGCGACTTTGGAAGCGATGATAATCCTATGAAATGCCATTTAGCTTGAACTCAAAAACGTCGGCCGTCAAACAAGTGCGTGCACTACATTCGCTGGGGATAAGTATCGGCTGTCACCGGTTAATTATATCCGCTTACCGAGGGATGACCCATATCGCCAACACTCATTCATTCATATCTCCATAAATAGACCAAACAAATAACTGAGAGATGTTTTGGAAGAGGTGGAAGGCCCTATAGAATAATTTTCTTCGCATAAAATGAAGAGCGACAGGTACTGTAAGTGTTGGGTTCCAGCGAATCATGAGTTTGGAGGCGTGGTTTGGCCTTCGCGGCGCTCGTCGAAGTGCGACCATGGGTAGCCACTCGCTTGACTAGTCATGGATCTGTGGCGAGGATATGGCTACTACCCACCCTCTCTTGTCGCTTCGTCAGCAGGCTCATTACCTCCTTCTGGCGTGCCGGCACCTCATCTCGGACCATCACCGTTTGGTCATCAACTGAGCGCATTTCCTATTGATAATGGTCACACTGGAGTTAATCAACTCGGTGGCGTATTCGTCAACGGTCGCCCACTACCGGACCATATCCGTGGCCGCATCGTTGAAATGGCCCATCAGGGTGTACGTCCATGCGATATTTCCAGACAACTAAGGTGAACTCCTAGATTTTGAAGCTGCTTTTTATTAATTTAGGCTATAGAAAGCAATTCAAAATTACATAAGTCAATCCTATTCCACGACTTAGCAAGATTTTGTGAGAACAGCCTACCATATCTTCATCATCTCTGAAATAAAGTATTCTTATCTGCAAAGTCTGCACTAAACACGACATGAGCTTTTATAAAGTCTTTGTAGATTACGAAATTTTGAAAAACTCACTACTGCTTCGAATGAAAGAAAGTTTGGTCATAGACAGATAGCGAAAGGCGCATAGATCTCATTCAAATTTTACTCTCAATTCTAGGCCATAAAAAGACTCCAAAAACTACACTTGGCAGCAACTACGCTTTTTTCTTCTCAGCAGCTTTCCTTAGGGTGTTTAATTTTATTCTAAAGCACCTGACACTGCATACTTGCCATTAACAGTGAGCTTTGTGCCAACAAGTCAATATCCATTAAAATGCTATTCAAAATGTTCTTCTTACTATCCAGAATTATGAAGGTCACTGTGTCCTCAACTCTTTCACATACAGACAAAGTTTTGCAAATTCTTTCAGCACATTGTTGTAAGTCCATCTAAACTATACATTGGTCATACTTATGAGAACGAAGTGGTGACGCGTTTGTCTTTTACATCTCTAGAGAAAGTGAGCCTTAGATTAAAGTTTATTAGCGATTTACTACTCATTGATATACATAAAAGCCTCTCTTGAATGACAGAAATACCAAAAATCTTTTTCCATTGGGAAGATGTTATTGCATCCATTTTAGTCTTAGTTTCATTTTGAAAACCTCGTCTTAATAAATCTTCTATTCAATCTGATTATCTTCGAAGCTTTTGCATTTAATGGAATCTAGAATCGTTGAAAACGTCAGTTATGTTAGGTTCACTTCCAGAGTCAGCCACGGGTGTGTTTCGAAGATTCTGGGACGATTTTACGAGACAGGCTCAGTGAAACCCGGTAAGTCGAACTAATTCTGTAACAAATTTCGGAACGTTCATTACTGGGTGTAATAAATCATAGTTTTCTCACCGCTTTCACTACAAGCCTATAGCGATTTTGTGACATGAGTTGCAATTTTTCTTTCGTGTGGGACAACTGTTAGAATTTTTACTATCAATCAACTCTTTATCTCTTTGAGATTTGTGCTTTCTTCAAGCCAAAGACACTTAATAAGAATTCATAGGAGTAAACGGATGAATGCGAAGACAAAACTAAAGCGCTCATGAATAACGTCTTAAGACTTGGAAATTATCTAGAGTTTTGTCCGTAATCCAGCTCCATTTCAATACAGTTCATATATTTTCTATGGCAAGCGCCTAGATTATCTGAAACGATGCTCAATGAAAATTCTTCTACTGCTTGAATGTTTGACAAGGGCTGATGTAGGTTGTTTCTGAAATGTCTCATAGCTCTCTGATAATCTCTTTGTGTCACGAAGCTATTCTGACCATACTTAAGCACGTGATTGAATAACCTGCTTTCAGCAGTCACGCTAAAGGTGGAATAGATTTTCCTTTATTGATATTTAGCTTTAAGAAAAAGTTTTTTCCTGAAACGAAAACTGGAAGTTGTGACAAACAATACCTGAGACATCATCACAGGCAGTGGCCGTGACTCACAAGGGCGTTATCACCGTGAGGGTCGTACAACACTTCAAGGTTCTGTGGAAGACTAATCGAACCTTTACTTACCATTGTAAACGTAACCACATTACCTATAGCAAACGGGCTTACATCGTTCTAGATCCACTACCTCATAGAAACTGAAAAGCAGTTTAACATAATGGAACCTTCCAAAATTGATCGAATGGATATTCTGGGCAACTTTTTTCCATAATTCTGTGGTTTTACTCTATACATAGAATATTATTCATATATTTTATGTACTCAATAATTCTATTGCCGGTTTTAATTGTCGACATTTGATGAATTCAGACGTGCGGCGCGGATGAGTGACAGGAATGAAGCTCATGTTGCCATTTTATTTCTTCACAGAAACATGTAAAAATCTTCCTGCACTTACCAAATCTCGTCCAGCGCTCAATACAAACTCTAAACGCATTCATAACTTCAAATACTCTCTAATATCATTATACTTTGATTCCTTAAATCGAAGCGTTCTGACCGCGATAGGCAGTTATCAGAGCGTGATGGTATATGCGTATTGTGGCCGTGTTCGTCAGCAACCACCGGAAATCGGCGTGTTTGTCGTGTGACAATCGACGCTTACAAAAGAACCGAGTGCGAGGACGTTGTCGCAGTGAGGTCTGCGCCGACGATTACGGTACTCTATGCCAGCATCCCTCAATTGAAACTCGTCCCTCGTGAGATGCCCGGCTGCGCATGCCAAGCCAGACCTAATACGTCACAAATCGCACTTTGCTTAATCACCTTTAACCACTCTTTCACAGTCTTCGCTTTACATATACCTAAGAGAACTGCGTGGTGAGCAAAAATACGATCTCAGACGGGGACGTTCCCGGTATGGATAAATCGCACGTTCGACTCCTGTCTGAGGTCGTATTTTTGCTCACCACTCAAATCTCTTAGGTATATGCGAAACATCATAACTTTGCGAAAACGGCAAGAGAAATAGTAGAAATTTCAAGCCTTTCTTTTTTGGAAAATATTAGAGAGTGGACGACATAGTCTATTAGTTGATTTCACGGTGATTCAATGTTGATATGTTTACATTTAATAGCGAATGTAAACAATTATAGAGTTTCTCAGAGCTGCAAATATCTATGTGCCATATAGAGTAGCTAATAGATTCCAAGTGATTAACCTCGCGTTTTCAGCTATACTAAAGAATTTACTAACTACGAAAGCACGTAGAGGTTAATTGACGTTTGTCGTTAGACCCTCGTTCATGCTAAGTAAAAGTATTGAGTAAAGTAATGAGCCAAAAGGACTTCCTGGCAGAAGTAGAAAGCTTTAAAATAGCTTGATATGGGTCTGGATGATATCTAACACTTTACAATGATAAATTTGCAACAGATTATCCCTCTGCCTCATTAGTTCTCACAAATGTTTTACTATTCAGAAGCGAAAGATTAGCTACTTCCCTATTATTACAGAAACACTTTCTTATTATGTTTTCATAACATGAAATATTATGAGTTTCGAGACCAAAACAACACATCTTAACGTTCCTCATCCAATTCATTGCGGCAATGCAAAGGCATTTCAATTCTTCACACTGAAAATACATTAGCCATTTCATTAGCTTAAGAGCATTATGCCGTGAAACAAATTGAAATGTAACTGCGGTGTCATAATCTGCCTGGAGGCATATAAGATTCCAGTGTCTTGGCTTATTTTGCTTAGATTAATACTTTATAACTCTGAAAGTTGGAGTGCTATATGGATCACGATGAATCATGCATATAAGATTTACAGGAGTGATAGGAGGTTCAAAGCCGAAAGTGGCGACACCGAGGGTCGTCGGCTGCATCGCTGCCTATAAACGAGCAAACCCGACAATGTTCGCGTGGGAAATACGCGAGAAATTACTACAGGTGCTTTTGTTTTGATTACCTCAAATTCTATTCAGAAAATAATTTTTCGATTCAATTAAAAAACACCGGCGAAAACCTTAAAAAACCTTATCGACGACAGGGTTGTTCTATTACTCTTGACCGAACGCTTCCAAGATGTGCATAATGCGGATTTAAGTCGGCTTTTGCTTCTCATGACAAAGGCAATAGTTGTGAGAATATTATAATACTATCAAATGAAAGATTTTCGTAACTATGTGGAGGAAAAGTGTCGAGAAGGCTAAAATGAATTCCGTGGATTACCTTTGGACCCATTCAAATACGTATTAGAATTTTAGATGAGAAATTTTAAGTCTTGTTTAGGAGAGGATCTGCGATCCAGACAATGTGCCATCAGTATCATCGATTAATCGAATTGTTCGTAATAAGGTGATGCCACTTATCGATCCCTTGAAAATGACTCAAAATTTGGAAGACGTAGTTCAGGTTTCGATGGTGAGCACGCCGTCAGCCGTACCACAATCACCGCAGTTGATTACGTCGCCTCGAAATCACCAACACTACCACGTTAACGGTAAGACTTTTTCGGATTCACTATTACACGAAGTATCCCCACGATTTGAAATCAATGCCTTACATAATTCCTCCGCTTTCATCAAATTCGTTCACTATTTTTACAACACAATTACTCGTACGAGTGTTAAAATTGTATAAATTTACCAATACCCCTATGAAACTGTTCTAAAAATCCATCAGTGAAATCCGATAACAAGGCTGCAACATGCCCAAATACTGCAGTTCCCAAATTAAACTGCAGAATAGGATAAGGCATTGCTAATTCTTTTTTAATTGGAGATATGGCATGTACTCGTGTTGAATGGATTTTATAGCTAGATAAGTCTTGAAAAATACAAGCACATATTTCTGTGTTGGACAGAATCCGAGTTCATTTTCAAACCACGTCAGATTAACATCAATGAGAAGTTCATTCATTAACGACGATGACATGTACAAATATTTCCACTTAGCTTCCGAAGACCTTTTGGACATATCAAGATAGATGAGGTTATTTGATTAGCTCAAGTCACCATCAAAACTTTGCGTTCGCTTCTGATTAGGCCAGAAACAAACGGGACTTTGTATTCAAGACTTACTACGCCATGTTTTCGTTTCAATCATATTTTCCTTGCGATCTGGATTGCAACCGTAATGTAATCGCACTTAACACGGAACACTGCGCACTGTTGAACATAACACCCGAATGTTCTGTAATGTCTCTTTTCAGCCGCTTATTCCATAAACGACATCTTGGGATTTGAACAAAAGCACAAGGAATGGCTTCGTGCGAAGGACGACTACCAAATGGACTGGATGCGACAGTCGATTCCAACAACAACCTCTTACACAGGCATACTGTCCGACAGGACCGTACCCGTTGAAAAAATGCCCAATTTTTCTCTATCGTAGTTGTCAATAGAAAACCCACTCTAATTGAATACGTTGTACACTCCCACTAGATTTAGGAGTTTCTTAAGGCGATATACTTGAATCCAATCGATTCTTACGTGGGGACGGCCTAGCTACTTTGTTTGAAAACAGAGAATCACATAAGTATCTCAACTTCAAATATGGAATTGAACAAGCTACCTCCACAATATGAGTGTAGTTTCTAGCAAAGATTTACCAATTCCAGGTCCAAAATAGAGTCTCGTCCGACAATACGGACACAAGCTTCATGTGAGGCCCGAGTAGAAAATTCTGGATGTCGTCATAACAGTATTTCACTACCTTCAGAGCCTTTCCAAATAGAATAAATACATGTCATCTTTAATTAGGCAGCTTTTACACAGTACCATACAGAGATAGCTTGTTGTGCTTTCTCCTTTGTGATCACTGGGTCGTTAATGCTATAGCAGCGATGAAATAAAGAATATGTATATACGCTCACAGTTTTCTATTTCTGGTGTAGCCTAAAAAAGAAACGCCACGTTTCTCTATAGGCAAATGACACTGCCTTTTGTTCACTTCTCGTTTTCTTTATAGCATATAAATCTGAAATAAGGCTTCACATTGACGAAAATTATTACGCGTTCAATTTCGGCTATTGAGAGCTTTTCCACGTGGAATAATTTCCAAAATTTATGCGATCAACAATAACATTAACAAAATTTGGATAATAACAAAAAATTAGGAGATAAGTACAATTGAACGCTCTAATTCCAATACCAATCGATTCGGAAAGATCAAAATCAACTGACAATCCGGGAAGCGTTGATGGCTCAATCAAATCGAGTGCTATACGACGACGTTGGACATTGTGGTCGTCCAATCGAACACGCACTTTCACTCGATCTGAAACACAAGTAATGCAAACAGTTCGTAATTAACTGAAGCAACAAATCATTACGACATTCTGTCACGATAAAATCAATCACTGATTCGATTTTATGTAGGATAGTGAGAGACAAGAAATTAAACTCCAACATCCATCTCATGGGAGAGTTGAATGAATTCGACATCTAAACAATGCTGAACATGTAAAACTAGAAGCAATGAACTTTTGTAAAGTGAATAACCAGACAAGAACGTTCTTTGTGGTAAAGAAATGGCATGTTCATAATGCCGCTTTCCACGGTATTAAAAAAAATCACTAACCAAGTTCTTTGATGATATTCTCATTATGTCGAACACATCCCTCGTCGATATCTATCGTTGTTCCTTTTCCTTGTTCTAAAACAATTACCGACTCCACACCGTACTTCGGTACGAACACCTAAAAGCAAGCTTTATGGAGAACGTTTAGATTACTCCAGGATGCAGTGAGATGACTCCCTAAGCTACTGTGACTGAAAACCACTTTATTCTGACAGATTTTCCAAATTAAACCGCTAAAAAATCGTTGTAACTCGATTTTCAAATTATGGAAGGTCTCCGTCTCAAGCAAAGGTCACCTTTAGCAGTTGAACAACCCGTACACTTTTTCTTCTACCGTCGCCTACGCGGATGCGGTAAATCGAGCGGAACACACAAAAATACACACACACACAAATGTATGCGCAAAGCACTTCAATGTGAATTATAGTGAAAAAGAGGGATGAAAAAAAAGGCTGAGGTCGACTTCAGTAGTAAGTATTCGTAGACGACAGAAAGGAACCATTAATCATAGAGAAACAACGACAACAACCTAAACAACAACAACAACAACGAAACTATCACTCTAACATATCATCAGTTCATCTTCGATAGCTGTAGCAGATTTTCAGTTTTCAAGGAGACTTCTGCGTTGATTATCTTCTACATTTTTTGAACAGAGCGAAAAAAAGTACTACATCCCAATTTAGACAATTGTCTGTCTCTGCTACTTTTCATGTCCTTCAGTAACATAAAACTCTTGTACACCATGCTACAAAAGATACTTGGGAGATTTTTTATTCAATCATCTGCTTCTATGCTTCAGAATTTTCTTTTCTTTAAAATTTCTACTCAATGTAAGGTTTGACCAATATTTCACCACGACCGTGGTATTTTCAATAATTTTGATACAAGGACAAACATTAACGAATAGCAAAAACTAACCATGCTTAATGTGATTAGTTCTTATGTTGATGGTTTCTAGGGAAAAGCTCAACTTTTAAAAAATAACCGAAAAAGTCATCCAATATATAAGTATGAATTCACCTTAGCAAGGAACCATACGAAACGACCTGCACAATCAATTACTAGAATTGAAATGGAATACGACTCCACCTGTATGCCATTCGTTCGCACACCCATGACAAATCCTTCGCACGTCTCTTCACGTCCTTGGAAGTATGTCAGCACATTCAGCTGCACAGATGCACGAGCGGCATATTGCGCGTTTTTGTGCCTGCAATGTTACCTGGAGATTTTTAAAAGCACTCATACAAAACTTACCCTACCTAATAAGATTTCATCGACACAAAAAGCCGCGAACACAAATTAATTCTTCGAAAAATTGTGCTTTCCACTTTTGAGCAAATGCATGAGCGATCGCCATTTGTCATGAAAGCAAAGAACCGAAAAAACACAACGTCTTGCAACGAATCATGCACAGCTACCTACCTATAATTGATATTTTGCGATATCTTCTGCACGTTGGCCTGACTGAGCAAGTCGATTCCGACGTCGTCGGCTCCAATGCAAGCCGCCAGAAGTCGGTGTACTACTACATCAGCGTAACGTCGAATTGGTGACGTAAAATGTGTGTATATCGGACAAGCCAGACCAAAATGTTGATACTGCTGAACAGGTACCGTTCCTGAATGAGAATCATGTTGTTTCAGGGTGAGATAGAAAACGATCTGAAATTTAAACAACATATGCGATGATTTTTGCCACAGTAGACAATAGCACTACCCACTTTCAATTCTGCACGATAACTAGAAAAAGCAACGAGAACTATAACGGTACCCTTAAGCTTCAAAAGATCTTTGCAAAGGAGAATAATTTATTATTTTTGATATTCAATATGTGGAATGAACATTAAACGGTCTCTCAAAAAACCATGATCTTCATTTTCCTTTCTTTTGCTTGAACTTCATTTCATAACACCATTATTTTGAAAAATGCAGACACTAAACTCTCAAAAAATATATATTTCGATCTGGCTTTTCAAAATAAGAACGATATACAGAAAGAGAGCAGCTGGGTGCCAGTTTGAACAAGCTAGTAAACAAATGATAAGAACCACCAACCGGCACTAAAATACACAGCTTGTGTCATACATCTTGTGGTTAACATTCTCAGCAGTCGATTCAACATCGGATTGTTTTCATCGACGGCACGATTCAAACTATCTGCTAGCGCTTTCCCGCTAGAGACATTGATACTAAATCCACGCTGTTTCGCCGCCTAAAACTCATGAGTACAATTGCAAAGAAGTTTGAGAAGGAGGACATGTCAAAAGTTTGCATGGACAATTATTATTGCTTTATAATCAGTTAAAACATGCAAAATCGAAGTATTCAAAAAGATTCGACGTTCCAACAAGCTGTACAAAGTTTTCAGAAGCAGTTGGTTTGCTACTAGAAAAAGCACTCAATAATTCTCTTCGCTGTTCCTCGAGGTCACATTAATAAGTTTTTGTGAATTTAGTTAGAATTTCTGAATAACATAATTTTCTTGGCAGCTATACATAACAGCGAACACACACTAGGGTATTTTTGGTAGTAGATGGATCCACGAAACACCATAGAAAAAAAAACAAAAAGACCTTTGTTTTTAAACCTTGACCAACGTCACGTCTGCGATTTTATATAAGAATTCCACCTTCGCTGTTAAAAAATCCGTTGTAGCAAACTGCACATATACGATTTATATTACAACACTTCGAAATTTTCATAATCAGAAACGAGCATAGTTATGAATTTTTTTGACGTTTTACTTCAAAATAACAGATATCATTGAGAAGTATAAACATTTTCACATCAGATAATGTAAATTGAATCAGTGACCATAGGAACAAGACGGTATTCCGTATGGCTTACAAGTTCAGCCAAAAGACCGATCGTAAATGCGCTGATCTTCTGCAATGTGGTGCACATGGCCAACTCAGCAATTATAATCGAATGCCTGTCATCGCAGGCCATTCAACAGTTACCGTGTTCTATTGAATTATTCCAACTAACTATACACATTAATTACCAGTTAATACATCACCAACCGCAAACACAACATTACACAAGTGACTCGTGTAACTAAACATCATTGACTCGATCGAGGGAAACAGTCAGCTGGTACTCTCAACCTAATAAAATTACGAAATTTTGCCACTTCATCGTAGTGCCAACTTTTTATCTCTCAGATCTAAATTATTGTTCGAATGATTTATGGATGATCACTCTAGACCAAACAAATGTATCATTAGACAACAACCTCGAAACGATCTCCCCTCCAAGAGCTGCATCTGGAAACTAAATGCCAAGTTACTCATGATTCTATGAGCCTATGTCCCAATAACACGTTAGCTGTTGTATGAGATTATAAGTTTACTGTGATTCATACACCACCGAAAATTATTTGTCTTTCTGACCCCAAGCAAACGAATTTCAGCTGATAGTAAAATTTACTGATCAGAATAAGTACGTTAGAACGCACAAACATGTGTGTACATGTATATGTATACTTACACATAGACTTAAATATTCGTGCATGCGTACATATATGCATGTGTGTATACGCATACATATATATGTGTACATCCATGCTACAGATAAGCTTGTACGTGTTTTAGCACAATCAAATTCCGAATCTGCTACGTCTCAAACAGCGAAGCAATTAGATAAGTGGATCGCGTTCAGCATGGTGCCTATACATAACTCCTCCACTGAGCAAATCCAAATTTGAATCAAAAATTTCTAATTGTTAACCGAAGACTACAATTTTGTTCACGATTTAAGATCTGAAACAAAAATATCATCTCAAAAAATGGTTAAGAAAAGGATTAGGAGAAAATTTTCTCTATACTTGCAACGTCTCCAAGTATTCTACATCTGTAAATATCAGCAAGTATCGGCATTGATAGAATGACCTTCTTTCTCAGCGTCCAATGATAAAAAAAATCTCAGTATATCTGATGCGCTTTCGTTTCTAGACGCGTGTAGTAAACGGATAGTGTTTACAGAACATAAGTCACTACTGATTGACGATAATGTCTTCCCAATCTCCCTCGTCAGAAACAGGACAGATGAATTTTTTAGACAAAATTTAACGGGATTACTTTTAGCAAGGAGTAATGATATCTCGCCCACGCTTACAGCAATGACAAAAACGACGGCAAGAGTACGGTAGCTAGAGCAAAAACCCAAGCTATAAATAAAACAGGCCGCCACTTTGGTGATTCAAAATCTCGTTAGCGGACTACCAAAAACGTGGCTGTCAATTAACGCAACTATGATACGAGACAACCATATGGCATCTGAGAATGAATGATGATTACAATTACCTTTAAGCAATTTATTTACTTTTAAAACAACCATATATACTAGTCGCCTCTATTTTTATCTCAGAAATTGTGTAGGGACCTATCAAACCATGTCTTTGTACAGCATTTTGATTTTTTATATACATAGCATATATTTGAAAAGCTTTTGACTAAAGAAAAAGATATACTGAAATTTCCTAACAACATGGTTCAAAGCGTCTAATTTCATATCCACTCGTTCACAGGCCCAGTACTCGCATATCCGGCCATAAACTAGAACAACAATCATAATCGCCTTCAACGCGGACGACAACGGCAGGGATCAGTGATGAATTCCGCTGGCCAGTATTCAACCTTCATAGCGAGGTCAGCCAAACACGAAAGAGTACAATGCATAAGGAGCACACAGCGTAGAGCGGTAACATGAAATCTGGGACCCTCCGAGGGCACGAATCGTATCGGGAGTCCTCAGATAATGCAATCTACAGCAAGGGAATGAATGCCTAGATTGCCCTTTGTCGGTAAGAAATGAGAAGAAAAAAAAAGGTGGAAATGTAAAAAGAAACTGATTTGCATATCAAGGAAACAAATTCAGCAAAATAAAGGATTAAAGCCAGCAAAATAAAAATTAACCTTTTTCGCATCGCATCAAAGACATCTATTAACAGATACAGACAGATATTAACTACCGTATATCACAATTTACTAGTTAGTTCGTTTCTCAGCTTTACACTACGATCTAATTCACTTAGGTAATGAGAGAGCGGCGGGACCTCCCTAAGGCATGTTACGACCATCTCGGACCTGCATTAAGGGACAATCTCGTTACGATAAAACGCTGCACCACTCATGCTGTTACCGCAGTAGACACTAGAACATTATGGGGAAAAAAGTACTACCTCACAAAATGAGAAGAAAGCGAATTACATTTTCGTTGTCTGAAACACATAACTCATCTAACTGGCAATAATAGAAAACTAATCAGTACTTATCCTGAAATTAGCAATTTTGAGTCTTCCCATTTTTCCACAACTTCACCAACACATATCAAGAGAAAAGCGCAAGCTCAGAAAAACATTCTTGGATAAGAGTATTCAATGTCAACGCCAGACAGAACAATTAGATGTTGAAGTAACCACGTAAAAAGTTTGAAAACAATTCAAATAATAGCAGGGCAGTGCTATTGAGATTTCAAAAAATCTCACTCTTCATTTCATATCCAATAGAACTCCAACATCGTTGCTAAGATGAAGTTAAAGCGGGCGAATTCTTGAATAAAAATTTGAAAACGCTAATTCTTATTTTCAAACGTATAATAAATGAGGAAAATCAGATACTAATACAGAAAAATTCACCTATAGCCTCATCATCATGGCAAATTCCTACTTAATCGCTTGTGTGCTAATAGACTTGGAAATTCAACGAGCACTTATTCACGGCAGAAGCAAATGATGTATCTTTTTTCTCATGAAAGATGTCTAAATAACATGAACCGATTTGCAGAAATATCCCTTCAGCGTACAATACCACAATAAGAGTTTCGACTGAACATCAAAATCGAAGTAGGTTGAAGTGACGTACCGGTGATATCAACTCTTAGATAATCCCTTATTTTAGAATTGATTCATCATTGTACGTGCAAATGTTACAAAAAACTCACGACTATTTCCCTAGTAAAGACAGCATAAATGCATTACTTGGATACTTGGATTCTTGGACGGTATGTCTTCGCTAGTTGTGCGCGGAGCACATATTCAGCTCAAATGCATTATCATTCGGAATTGATAATCAACTGTGGTGAAAGCTCACCATATTAACAGGGTATTTCTAGGATCCATATGCCTGTTTGGCTACTCGAACTCTTACAATCACACCTCCAGAACGTAGAAACTTTCGTGGTCTACTTGTTCTCCGAGCGTTTAAATCTGTTAGAAAAGCGCAATAACAGATACAAATCTGCCGGTTCGTGTTTCCCAGATCAATTGTGTTGACGGGTACGCTGCAGCTATCGACCACGACTTAAAATACGCTAAGAGAAAAGCAGAACGACGGCCTCGATCGTGTACGGTGAACGCGTACACCCTTGTAAAGGGTAATCGAGGTTCGAGTTCACTCCACATAGAGCAGGCTTCAAGTTCTGCTCGTACCACAGCGTTCCAGTGGTTATTTCACATCTTAAACTACCGTCAAAGCTGAACTGCAGTACTTGAAGCTGACACTGCGATCTGAATACAAGTCTCTTAAATGACTCCACTGAACTGTTCCGTGTTTCTGAAACCTACAGAGGACAATGCATTCATAGACTTTGAATCAAAAGCGGCTAAACATTTTATGTTCCACATTGTTAGCATTGAGACAAAGTGGACACAAGATAACTTGACGGAGTGAAATGGCAAACAAAAAATAAAAGATAGACAAGTAAGTAAATAAATAAACAAGTAAATGAATAAACGACGAATTAATGAAAGATGAGAACGAATTATCACTCTTAGAACCTACAAAAGTATTCACGAAGAATGTTCACAGAGAAGAAAAAGAAAAAGTATTTAAAGTACGAAAAAGAGAATAAAATTTCAAAGAACAGCGGCAGAAAAAAAAAACCAAGGAAAACAACAGCAGAAAAGATTATCAAACACGACTTGATTTATAGGTAAAGTAGTGAAAAGATTTGCTTCGGTTGACGAAAAAATTTGATTATAGCCAGGAATCGGCAATGACATAGGTGGGGTAGAATATGGAAGAGCATATGCATGAGAAATTACAGCTTCTTCACAAGACCCCGCTTTATCGACCACAAATTTACTATGAAATAAAAGTGATCAGCGAATTGTCGCTTGAAAGAAATCAAAAACGAGTGATTTACAACAAGACACACCATACCAGTCAGTTCTCGAATCTTCAGGGCTACTTACGTGAATCTTACGACCACTCGCTAGATGCCCTTTGATGCAGTCGAGGAAAAATGATCACCTGTCTCAACTGTAGCCCCGTTGATCGTCAAATGACTTAAAAGGACGATAGTAGACCTCCCATTGATGCCCATCACATGGAAGAGCCCCGAGAGGCCTTTTTCGTTGCAGGAATTAGTTGAGCAGCATAACTTCTCTTATGCTTCTTGTGTAAACTCAGAGCACCATGTCGATGGGGTTTCTGGTGTGTGTTTGACAACCCAAGGAATCCTACCGGTAAAGAATTTCGTACATTTGTGTCTCTGAAACTTCTACGTAATCTGCCCACCGATAGCTTGGCGCGTAGGATGGCGTCTTTGGTTTCCGTTCGTTTAACAGCACTTTTCCTTGACCTGCGATATTATCGACATTCAACTGGTGATCCTTCATTCATATATGACGCATTTGTTAAGCAGAAAGAATCTTTGAGTACAAAAGGTGGGTACTAAATTCAATGTTCCTTATTCGCCTCACCACATCAGTGATGCTGTTGGAAGCTCTCCAAAGCACTTCTTCTCTCTTGCTTAATTCTATAGCTAAGTGTTAATCACACTGACTTCCTGTCCTAGATAGAGTACAGTGGATTATTTAGGTGAAGTTAGTTTAATAAGCATGAATGATCACACAAAACAACCTTATTCTCATGAACATCAATTTCAAAAAATTTGGTCTGAGACTAGTCCTTCAACACAAAAGCTGTTGAGAGTGATCAACATTGGTTCCGCCTGGCTGATATTTGATATTATAAGAAACAACGTTAACAGCAACGCAAACATGGTGTAACTACTGCTGTTCATCGATCTCCTTCTATGTTAACCCATTCTTATGTTGGTATAATCTTCTACAACGAGGGACAGACGATTTTTTAGTATGGGGTCGTCTTGCTTAACCTCTCTTTCCTGTTGATTGCAATATTGTTATGGAACGGTGGGTGATATATGCTTAATAAGTCCTGACGAATTTTTGAGCACTGAGATGGGATATCTCCAATATACAGAATCTTTGCAAACGCTCCCGTTTTGAGTCAAAAGCATCCTTTGCGACGACGAAAGGAAAAAAAGCGATCCTATGCACTCTTGCGATGAGTCTCCTAATGGTGTGGCTGTGGTCCACCGTGACATGAATCTCTCTCGCGATCTTGCCGGCTCACACGGCTGTTCTTCGTCCAGTGCTCAGCCAATCCCGCTTAGAATAACTTGAGTGAAGAGCGCAGACGACAAACACGATGCCGAGTGGGTAATATTATAGATGGAAACAACACAGAGATCTATTTTTTGTAGAATATCAACACGGTACTCCTAGTATTTCGTGGCTAGGAACCCTGCATTCTGAAATATAAAGTCTGAAGAGTGAAACTAGTCTGTTGATGAAAGATGTAAGTGCCCGATTTGGATTGCTAGTTGGACCAACAAGTCAATGATCACTGTCAAACTTGTGCTAATATGCATATTGTACAAAAAAGCTCTGGAAAATGAGATAAAGAGGACATACGCTGCGGCAGTAAATTCATAGCACTCAGAAAAAAAGAAGCTTCCATAGAAGTCTTACTTTTCTGTAGTTTTTATTTTTGTTCAGACCAGTTGTTTTCTATTCAGTGCAAATGAGTATCCCCACCTGGCCTAGGAAAGATAACTTCTCAATGATTTGCAGCTTAAATATTTGCAAGAAACCTTGTTACCAAGAAAAACAAAATGAATTCCTCGAAAGCATCCAAATGGGTCAAACCATCGATTAACTACAAGAACTTCAGAAGAAATTTTGGAAACCAAGATACACAGACCATCGAAAAGAGTGTGGTTTTTCATAAACCCCTCTTCGCCGTCTATGCTTTAACACATTGGGGACCATACGGACACCATAATGTGGACAAGTACGATTTTACCTTTTCGAATCCATTTTAAAGCCCCTGAAGCTCTTTTTTGTTACTATTCCCAATTTGTGAACCAAAATAACAACGACGATCTCAAAAAGCCAGTTCGACGTGCTGGAACTAACTACTGGTTACTAAGTTAATACTGAATTCAGTGCGCCCGTCAATTCATACTATGATGGTTGGCCGTCAATGGGTTAAACACTTCACGTTAATATTTCGATCCGAAAGAGAGAGAGATGAGCTTGAACTCTCAATCAAGTTCTAATTACCAATCAAAACCTGATAGAAGGCGAGAAAAGTATAGAACTACTGGTGCAAACAAGAAAGTAACCTACCTCTAGTAAAGGTTTATAACTAGCTTCTACTGGAACTGGATGACGGCGAAGCAGAGCACAATCCGGATATTCCGAAAGAATCTGAAAAGACGAGCACAAAAATAGAGACTGTACGGGGTGAAAGAAGAAAAAATTTGAAAAGGCAATAAATAGACATTGAGCAATTGAGTTGATTTTATTATAGACTGCTACGAAAGGCTAATTTTTTACATTCTACTATTTGATCTAAAAGGTAACGTATTTCTGTGATTTTATAAAGAAGCTATTGCTAGCACTGTGATATCAAACCTTCTCGGCGACCGAAATGTTAGCGAGCAACATGAACTCTTCAACCATAGAATGAGTATCGAGATGTTTTCCTTCTTGAACTGATTTAGGAGTACTAGTTTGCCAATCCATGTCAAATCGTATCTAAAGCTATTCGTAAAGTCTACTCAAATAGAAGGACACAATCGAGTCAGGGCTCAATATTGATCGGTATTAGTGAGAACTTTATTCCTAATTTATATGTTCCTAAATCTGAGATACACAACCCATATCTCAGATGCCACATACCTCCGATGAAGCAAGTGTCAATGCACCATTCGCAATTCTTCTTCTGTTCAAAATTTTTGACAGCTTCATTAATGCGCGCAAAGAAACCGTAACGTCATCATTCTAAATAAAAATAAAGGTAAAACGTAGATGAAGATCGATTACTCGCACTTTATATGAATGAAGTGAGCATTTAAAAAGATTGTACCAGATTGGGATCATCGATGAACTCCTGAGCCTTCTCATAAGTTAATGCCGCCTTTGAGCAGATCAGTGATTTGTGGTATTTCGTGCTGATAACTTCTGCATTACTTGTCATGATCCATATCACAGAGAACGCATATCTACAACTTGACATTTGCATACGCTCAGTAACACAACAGTATTTTCTCGATTACAGTTAGTAAAGAACAGATTGAAATTTCCGCTACTATGCGTCGTCAGTGAGAGGTAGTAGCCGAGTGATTGGTGATGGATGCTGTTAGGAAGCACGTGCCAGTCCAAACCCCCTCCTCCCTCTCTCCTCTCCTCAATACTCTCCTGCAATCACATGGGAACGCTCTAGCCCAGCTATACTCAAGATTGAAAGATCTGCTCTATCAGTATTCTACGACATCCACGAAGTAGACGAAATCCTCTGGCAGAAATCGAACTAATACGAGAGATGTTCGAAGACCTTTATGGAGGATGCATGGAAGGAAACGAAGCGAATGCTAAAAATGCTAGGATCCACACAACAAAACGAATCGTATGGAGATCGAATAGTTAGATATGCCATCGATACAAGCGTTCCACACCACTTCATAAGGTTATGCAACAGTGCGTAATGGATACTTGAAAATTCTGTAGGAACCTTTAGTATGAATCAAATTTGTAAGCATTTATTATGCACGGAAAGAAGCACTGACCGCTCTTCACCTCCACGTAATGAACAGAGATTGCTACTCAAAAGAGCTGGAAGCATGTCAATTCTCCGATCACATAAATAAACAGTGGTCCCTCTACTCGCAGCCTCTTCATCAATCGCTGTTCCACTCCGGACGAAGTGAGTTACATCTGCTATATGTACACCCACCTAAAAATATGTATAGAAAGAATCTACAATTCAGATTCGGAAATCAGTTTACCTCCAGTAAGTCATCGTCGAGTGGTCTACAGTGAAGGGCGTCATCGATGTCAGTACATCCCAGCGGGTCCACCTGAAATGTGGAACTTATTTTGCATAATTAATTCCATCTAAAGGTCCTATGCTAACAATTGGAGTCCAACGATTTTTGGACCTCCCAGATAGGCGCTCGCAATAAGGAGCAATTTTTAACCAAAAAAATTGAAGCCAGTTCATATCGACGGACCTAGTCGTTCTCATATGTATACTACTCTAACAAGAATATATAGGAAAAGTGCAGCACAAGGGTTAGAGCTCTCTTGCGCTAGATACGTCGTCAGTTTGATTCCCTGCCGCAGACTCACCAAGCCTTTCATCGTTCCGTCCCAAGCAAATCTTTTACCTTACACTCCTCAATACGTCTCAGTGTTTCTTTTAACTCTTTTTTTTTCATTTTCTTCTTGAACGTCGTGTAATAGTAGTTAAGCGAGTCTCCTTGCAATCTCGAAAAGAGCCTGCTTTGGCGTTCCATATGGCGTTGCTGCTGACTGGATGTTGTCTGCCGGAGTGAGTTCAGGGTGGAACGCGGCTACAATCACGCGCCTTAATGAGCATCACAACCACTCGGCCACAGCATCCCGATTAGCAATCTACTTATTCAAATTCTTGGATGGCCCGTCTTCACAAATTGTGCTGGCCCCAAAACAAAAAAATGTGCTGATCTAGCTGTTTTGTTCCGTGAGAGCCTCGAGGTAAGCTTAGCCGAGGTTTCCTCAAGTCGTCACCACCTTCGCGTAGTCACGGGACCTTGTGAATCAGAAGGGGATTACCACCTTGCAACTAGTAGCTACCAAGGCAACGGTTATTCCTAGTACAGTTATTCTTCGCCGAGCTTTCCAAGTAGAAACGTCGTACTTTTTCTCAGATTGGGTGGCCCTGCTAGGGGGTTGAACCTTGCTGTATTTCGCAGTGACACACAGGAACATCTCTCAACCATGATGAGGCGGCAAACCATTTGAGAGGGTCAGCAAATTGGTGCTAGCTTATTCTGAGAAGATAGCAGAACTGACCAGACACATCGGAAGGCCACAACATGTCAATGTGTAGGCAAGACGTAGCTCCAGAAACCTTTAATGGTGGTAGATGACGCTTTCCTAGTTGACGCTTCCCTCAGGCTTTGATAACCTCAGACGGTCTATCCTCAAATCCTTCTAACGAGAACACTGGCGTTACTTTGTCAGTAAGGTAGATACTGAATCGACTATTGAAAAACTGATGTCCGATTTCTCCTGTAAACGTTTGGGCATGAGAGCTTCTCGCTGTTATTATTATTTAAGCCAACATGTCATGTGGTCTGTAAATGGGCTGATTTATAGAGCCCGATAGACGTGTTTCGACCTTGACGATCTCATCAGTCGGGCGGTATCCTTCGCTTTTAGCCAATCCTCTCGGAGTGCTCAGTCCCCACACTAAGAGTAGGCGGTGACGAACATATCACACTGTATGTCAGGTGAAATTATCACCGAACACACAGTGTTTACACTCGATTGCTCTTGGCTGGTGGCTGGTGTGTTCAGTATATCGTACCTTTCGTTTCGAGTGTTTTCTTAAGATCACTAAGATGTCAACAACGGGATTTGTTGAAATATGAGTGGTCTTAGGAAAACACTCGAAACGGAAGTCAAGAGAACCGAATGCTGCACTACTATATAGAAGTGTAAAGCTCAGTTTTCATTTCTGCTCCGCATACCCAAGTCAAAGAATGAAATTAGGTTTCGATAGATTTCGGAGAATAGAATCTTAAATTTTAAAAAAGCATCTTTGACAAGTCTCAAACTCAGACGTAGTGCAACGCAGACGGCTCGAAACAATGAAGCATGGGCTAAGAAAGTGTCAACAAATGTTTGTGTACAGCAAGATGTTTGTCCGGGTAATTTCGTCGTAGAAAATTCGACCTTAAAGATGAAAAAGGCCGCAAGGTCCTTCTGCCATTGAAAATAATGAATTTGAGCCTTTGGTGGAGACAAATACGTATACCATTCTTAAAAGTTGTAGAAAAACGCGCGTATGCACCTCAGTCATTTACATAAAAGGCCAATACTGCAATCTCCATTTCTCTAGCTATCGAATGATTACTAACACTCTAATGAAAAGGTTCTGTTGGTAATAAAGGCCAGAAAACACCCATAGGATCTCAGTACACTCCACGCATTCATTAAAATTAGAAAATTTCCAGCACAGCTAGGCGCTCTGTTTGATGAGAAAATACGTTTGTAGACGTCGCATCAGTGATAATCTAACTTTTCGAGGCGAAAAAGTTGTTCAAAATCCGAATTTCACTATGGAATACCGAAAAACTCACTATGAAGTTAATGTGATGCACTTTAAAACCGAGACGATAATTTTTTCGTTAGCAGATCGTACTAAGAAGGTCTGCTCACAAACTAAGCCCAAAATTGAAATCGGCATTTTTCAAGCTATCGATTGACTACAAAAATACACATGAAAGGAATAAATTTATACAACAGAAAGCAATAAATGCCTTTCGGAAAGAAGTGGCTTCCTCGTTTGAACATAGGAAAGTTATGGGCATATGGGCATCCCTTCTAGTAGATTTATCCCGGTGGAAGTTTCTTCTGTGAAAATCCCTCCATTCAATGATGAAAACATCTCCTCAGTACCTCAAGTAATCAAACAGAATCCCAAATTTTCATTTGATCGCGCGCGCGGTACCCGGTGCGATAGGCTTGGGTCATCTATGACTCCCACGGTTTCGAACAGGTTAACCGTTTTTCTTTTAGCATTGGTATAATTTATAACTATATATCCAATATTATTGGGTGATTTGCAAAACTTCACACCTTCGACGGGATCAAACACGCATTCTTTCCTCAAAAGGGTACGTCCTAACCAAGGTATCACCGTGATTCCTAATCTGCTATCATTCTTTCTGCGATTCAAGTACCGATTTTGTCAGCAACCGACCATCAGCGGTCTCGGCTCTGTAAGCACATATCGGAGGTGAATCCACTTACGCTGACAGCTGTAGAATATATATATATATGTATATGTATATATATATACATATATATGTACATGTATACATATGCATGTATATGTGCACATGTGTGCATATACATACGCATATATGCATATATACACATAAACACGTATACAAATATGCACATGATACGCGTATGTACACATACATACATACGCATAGATGCAAACATGTGTGGAAAAAATGTATCTTTTTTGATTATATATACATATACATGCACATGTGTACACGTATACTTATGTATATATATATTATATATATATATATATGTACATATACATATGTATATACATGTATATATACATATATATACATAAATATACGTATACACATGTGCATGTATATGTGAATGTAATCAACAAGAATTCTTTATTTCATCGCTTTTCAGCAATGTTATGATAAGTGACGCACTGGAAAAGATGAAGTGCGGGTTCAACTCCCACCTAAGGATCAAAGTTTTGCAAATCACTCAACAATATTCGAGAGATAGGTAATTTCAGCTGACTATTTGTGTAACCTACTGAACAAACTGTAAGATGTCGCAAATCAACTCGAGGCGATTCCAACTCCGGTTTCCAATTCTCATCTGGCAAACAGTCTAAAACGGCATCCGAGAACGGAGCATGTGGAATGTCATGTTCCAGTAGAAGTACCTAAAGATTTTGATGTCAAAACCTTGACCATGTCCGAGACTGTATTTCTTTCCTTAGACAGCAACATAATGAAATAAATTATTAATCCAAAATCATCGATTTTCAGTCGAAAACGAGCTTCTTACTTCATTTTCAATCTCGCGATCGCCGATTTCTCCAAGTGCTCTTACATAGTGTCCAAGTGGGTATGAACTATCACGTGGCCATTGATCAATGCTAACAACAATGCGCTGATTCTCCAATATTTCAGCCTAAATGAGAAATGAAATAAAAATCAATCCACTGCGAAAATCCGATGAAACTGTGGATGAAAAACCACATCCTTTATGAATTTGTAAAAGGAAATAAACAAGGTACAGTCTGATCACCAAAACCGGCTTGCTTTTGCAACAAATTACACATCTACATAAAGGATAAAAGGATAAACCTCTCGGCGTTGATCAATCCCTAAGGGATGCGCCATGCATTCGACTTCAATTTCTAACTTCGTTTGAGGTGATTGAATGCATATATGGCCTTTACAATTACACGCGGTGGCCTCCCGCTGAACCGAGTCAGTGCTGCTTATCCTCCCAGACACGTTTGAGACCTGTCTGGTACCAATTTACCGACCCCGGAGGGATGGATGGCTTGGTGAGCCATGAGCGCGAGACCGAACCATTGACCATTTACATATGTACATGTATATGAATAAGTACACATGTGTATATGCACATAGATATACACTCATATATATGTCCATATATATATGTGTACACATATATATGTGTATATATATATATATATATATATGTATTATACATCAATCTTCCAGAAAAAAACCCGCTCATATTTGCTAGAAATCCAAATCGTCACAGATACCTGTTCAGTTTCAATCCGGATTCGTGGAATAAGGCGATTACTCGGACAGAACAGATGACGGCGAGCATTCTTCAATTGGCTTCGCATCAAAATACCACAGTAAGGCCGCCAGTTCCTCTTTATTATTCCTACCACCTGAAAGAAAACATGCGGCTCCATTCTGAACTATTTTGAAAAAAAAAAAGATTTATCTGACTGATAGGTTCAAAATGAACCTTAGCAGTAGGTATCACAGCTAATTTAGCCCGTTTCCTCTTTGGTACTTCATCTACCGCAACATTTTCGATATCCTCTTCAGGCTTCACCTCGAAATCCTCGACGTCTCGAAGACACACTTTCTAAGACCAAGTACTTTTTTAGAAACAGAGAGACAGAGAGAGAATATGCGAATTAAACTCACTCTACCTTTTCAGGGACTGTCCACTCACTCTCAGGTAGCAACCGAACGGCAACGATATCACCGTCAATAGCTCGATTACAATTCAAACCTTGAACGAACCACGAGGTCATTGTACTTGGATCCACCAACACATATGCCTCGCGATAGTTCTCACGAGATACCTTTAGAAAAAGCAAGATCTTAGAAGACAGCAAATGTCAGAAAAAAGGATAAAGGATAGATTTCTCAACGATATGGTAAGCCTCGAGCGTGGGATCGAAGCATTACATCGATCAGTTGATCGTAAGTGTCGCAGAGCATCGCTAACAACTGCGCCACACTCGCTTATGATTTAAAAAAAAGTAGAAAAATACGTAATCCTACAACTCACGTTGAAAGCTCCCTTCTTGATTGTCCCTTGCGCTATACCTTTGGCAATGTCGTCATGAGAGAGATAGCTTTCATAAATGGGTTTTTCGTCAACACTAGCGATGTCATAAGCCGCCATAGCATTGAGTAGCTCAGACTTCTTGGGACTCTGCATCCCTGAAATGTCGAAATGGCTATATAAATCACATTGATTGCACATTCAGATTAGCAATTAAATCCAAACAACTTACATTGTATTCCTTAGCAACACATGATTTTATTCAATGTAATGGGATGGGCATGAAATTCGTGTCGTTTCGGTCTTTGATAAGATTTTTGCGATGAAATTGCATGATGTTGATATCGTTCAATTGCGCATTCTCCTGCGAACATTCTGGTATAAAATTTGCTTGTACTTCCTTTGAGATGGAGGTTTCATGGGAACAAATTTGCTTGCTACTCATGCACGAATGGCGCGTAAGGGAGAGTGTTAATTAAGCGACGCTCAAGATTAATGGAGCTGGGGGCGATGATAAGATTGCAGAAAGGACGGCTAGGAAGTGGTTCGCGAACTTCAAAAGTGGGGAGAGAACAGTCTGGATGATCAGTAGCGTCTGGATCGTCCACAGGAAGCTCCATTAATCATGCGCGCCGCTTCACTAGCATTTCCCTCTGCTGAGTAGCCAGCGAATTTGTTCTCAAGACTGCTCTCTCTCATAACAAGTGCAAGCAAGTTGTATACCAAAATGTTCGCAAGAAGATGCGCAATTCAACGATGTCGAAATCATGGAATTTCATTACAAGAATCATATTATAAAACCCAAACTGAACTTTTTATACAACCTAACTCAACAAGCACATTCCACCTTTCCCGTACTCCTCGTCTTTAGGGTTAGATATCATTGCAAAAGTCATTAGAAAGATAATAGAAACAAAGAAATTCCTCTCGAGAAATGAGAGAATATAATATGCCTTCAAAGAACGAGGTTTCAGTACACTTTTGGATAGGGTTTCAACTTAGGATCGCTCTAATAAATCATGCACTTACCTTGTACATATTCCTTGACAGTGAAGGAGGATTCATAGTGAGTTTTGAGCCTTGCTGAGACATCACTCTCTGCGCATAATATCACAGGTATTACGTCATTCTTGGTCCAATGCCTCTTTAGGTACGCAGCACACACATAAAGAACCTTCTCAGATCTGAAAGGGTGAAGTGCACTTTATCGAAAATACAAAATGAGTAGTATGAAAGATTACCTCTGAACATCGGTGAGGTCTTCTTCAGGTCGGACGAATGTCTCATGATGAAACTCGCTCATAAACACGAAAAATCGAGGGTCTTTATCCTCGAGGACAATTTTGACGAGCTTCTTATAGGTTTGGGTAGATTTTTGCTTCACAAATTCCCAAACGTCTTGAGTTATTATGATGTTTCTGAATGGGAGGAGTTATTCTAAGAACGAAAGGGATCACAATTACTACACACAATAAAATTCAACCCTTTGCGCACGGCAGCATAAGCGATATCGCGAGTGGTGCGCAGTTTTCGTCATTTAATAACAGTTTTTTTTTCTTTGTTTAAGGAGACACTCTAGGTTTCTTGCATCACTCTGTTACTAAATAATATCCTCTATACGCTCATATATCCCAGGTCATATAGCTCTTGAGGGCATAAAAAGCTCCGGAGGAAACCTAGTTTTATTTTTGCTCTTACACTGCATTATAAAAACTTTGTCAAGGACCAAATTTGGCATCGGGACTTTCGAGATTTGTGCCATCAAATAAATACAAGTATGTTGTAATAAAAAATGATCCAGTGACTTTAGCCGAACAAACACAGCAAAGCGAAAGCAAAAATTAATTTTACCCTCGCAAGAAGGCTCTGGAGGAAAGCAAGCACAGTGTTGTAATCACCCTGTTTAAGTTATCGATTGATTACTAAGATTCTAGATAGAAGCTCCGTCCAGTGAAAAAAGCCCTTGAAAAGTTGAGGGCCAAACGCCCCTCATTGTTTACAAGAAATTACTCGAAACCAACGTAAGACATGGTTGATCTGCTCTCCTGAACATAAAGTTTAAGCGAAAAATGGCAGACAAAAACTCACTGAAATAAATCAGAATCGAATATGTCGATGAAACGCATCAATGTCTCGGCATCGACAATAATGGCATGATTACCGGGCACGAGGAGATTCTCGTTACCATTCGGTCCTTTACCAAGATTATTATTAGCGAGAGACGAACACGGACCACAACGGTGAAGTCCACAAGAGAGATCATCCCGTAGATATCGCTCCACAGCACGCTACAAAGACAACAGACGGATCTGAGAAAACCACAACAGAACACTTGAATTTAGAAGGTACTATTCTTCTAACGTGACCCATTTTCAACGCTTTGACAATGTGGCCTTTCTTTCTTTCTTCTCAGACCTTTAGCACTCATTGGATAACCCGAATTATGACGAATTCGATGCTACAGTTTATTTCCTGCAAAAGCCTCGTTTAGGCGCTGAAGCAGCCAAAATAAGATCATGTTCCACACTCGATAGACACCTTTTCTCGGCTTTGGTTTGTGGATGGTCTTTGAACAGGCTTTCAATAGTTTTTGGCTATATAAATTTAGGTGATTCTAGGACTAAGCTTGGCTTTTGATCTTTGCAGATCGCTGGTAGGGTGATAAAAAGATTACGCTCCGCTCCCCTAAGCTTAGACTTCATAGCAGGTTAACTTGGTAATTCAACAAGGAAATATAAGAATAAGTCTGTAGAACGATAAAACGAAGTTTCTTCTACAATTATATAACAAAAAACTTGGAAATTTCAATGAAACAAAAGAGAAATCTTCGAGAAGAGAACGAAAATCGCGCTCTTTTGAAGCGGTTTTGAAATCGAGCTGCGCTTAGCGAGTTTCGAGAGACGTGCAACAGTGTGAGCCAAAGGTGAAAAGTAACATTCTTCTAAGTGCTACAGCGCATAAAAAGGCTTTTTTGAGAACAAGCACATTTTGGAGATCGCCGAGCTTCAAGTATCAAATGACTCCTGAAAATCTGAGGAAAATGCGAAAGAGGCCTTCGCCCTAAAAGGCTGAAGAATGAGTTGCACTAGACGGATAGAGCACAACGTTCAAGTGTCAAAAACACTGACCAATAAACATCGATTTCTCATTTTGAAGCTCGTCGTGAAAACCAGTCTGTCCACAATTCCACTTTGTTTTACATTCAATTCCATTGCCATCTCTATATCTGAACGATGAATACAAACCATCCAGATCAATTTTCAGATGAAAGCAAGAACAAATAAGGTGCCTTAAACCTCTATTAGTATGAGTCTCGCTTTGAATCAGTATTTATTCTTCAGCACTAAGATACATCAGAAAATTGTATTATTTCGAATAACAGAGTTTCTGGCAAATAGCAACAACGATTCAATAGACTTTAACTTGATGAAACAGCTTGTAGGGCGGATGACGATTGACCCAACGGCTGAGTATGTCACTAGTCTACTGAATTCTGTTGAAAACTCGTGGTCCACCCTTTCTAAACCTCCTCATTTCTTCGGTAACAATTTCCCTATGTGCTTCGATATCTTTCCTAAAAATGGGAAGTATACTAGATGCGACAGAGCATAGCAACATAAAATAGCTACGACATAACCACTTAACCGAACGAAGCTATGTGAATTCATAAAAAGCGACCAGACCTATCTCTCTCCTTCATAAACTCCTTCTCCGCCCACAGCTTTTGCATCATATACGCATCGTCGTCGAGGTATGGAACTTCGTACTCCTTCAAGCCTTCTTTGGGAGGTTCTAGATGCTCTTCAGCAGGTTTTCTGAAAATCGACGATGGAATTCTCTTGGACAGAACGAACACTTTGGCTTTGTCAGACAATAGTCAAAGTAAAGAGTGAATGAATCAAAAGATCAAACATGAACCCAAACTGAACAGTGACTAGATTAAGCTTTGATCACTAAGATATGGTTCATTTCTGTTTGGGAGCACAGGATGAAGAAACGATCCTTTTCGCTGGACGAGAACTCTTCAAAGGAGTGTTAATACATAGCCGTTTTTTGAGGAAAAAAAACCCTTTAATAACGCTGCAGACTTCAAAATAGCGTCATGTTTGACATCGGCCACGCAATTTTACCACCACCTCGGTGGAAGTACGAAAAGCATATGAACGTGTAGAGGAACTCTTATAGTATCAGAGTCATGTGTTTTATGTGAAGTTTCTTCCAGATCGGGGAAAAAATTCCAATTGAATGACAAGAATCGAACTCGGAATGTGTAACTCGGCATCAGCGCCATCGACCGATCATCGTACGGCGAACAGCCCCCCACCTTTGCGCTCCTTCCCGCAGCCCGTTAATTAGGATAAAGGATAAAGGATAAAGCTCTCGGCGTTGATCAATCCCTGAGGGATGCGCCATGCATTCGACTTCAATTTTTAACTTCGTTTGAGGTGATTGAATGCATATCTGGCCTTTACAATGACTTGCGGAGGCCTCCCGCTGAACCGAGTCAGTGCTGCTTATCCTCCCAGACTGGTCTGAGACCAGTCTGATACCAATTTACCGACCCCGGAGGGATGGATGGCTTGGTGAGCCATGAGCGCGAGATCGAACCATTGACCTCGTGTGCGACGCAGGGCACCTCTAACCACTGCGCCACATGCGCTCTATGCCCGTAAATTAGTAAAAAAAAACACATGCTCGCGTATGTGAATCAATCTTATTTTTCCTGATACACTGCAGAGAAACGGTTATTCCAGAATATAAGCGCAGTGTTGGAATTGCTGTATCTTACGCTGTCGAGTGATTACTGGTAGTCTAAAGGATTAGCTTTGCCCTGCGAGGAATTTGCGCGTGTGCGACACAAATGCTTTTCTTTCGCACAAACGTTATAAAAGTCTTTCAATTAAAAACGGCCATGCAGCGCAGCAGGCAGAGATTTACGCTTTCGAATGATTACTAACACTCTTGTGTGAAGTTCTTGTCAAGCGTAGGGGATCGTTTCTCCATCTCATGCTACTTGACGGAAAAGTACCCAAGATAAAATTATGAAAGCACTAAAAAGTAGAAGAATAACATACTTATATGTGAAACCCATGAATGAAGTGACGGTTCGCATAGGAGGACTCGCACCGTCACCCGTCTCCAAACGATAGTATGCTTCATTTCGTTCATGTACTACGCTTTCAATGTTGCGCATCGTCTAAAACACCAACGAAGAGAGATCAATTATTTAGTATTACGCCGAGTGTCATGATCTCAGTAACATAAGTCATACATAACTAAGGATCTAGCTTTTCAACATTAACCCTTTGGGGCCCGTCGTTTAGTCGCGCCGGTCGCTCGAGCAGCAGACAGCGCTATCGCACATGGAATGCACTGCAATCCACTGCGGTGCGCGCCCCTAACTACGGTAGCTGAGTGAGGCGCGACGTCGCGCGAGGTGCTAGGTTTTGCATCACATGGTCCTTAGAGGGTTAAGCGACGAAACTTTGCTCATAGCGAACTTGATTACCATAACTGAAACCTTTGAAAAGGCATAGTCAGTGATTAGTAAGACTCAAAAACAAACTACTACAATGCCATTACCTCATTCACACGATCGATCCGCTCTGGGTTTGGCATTGATCGGGCATTAGAAACGTAAGCGATCTGCATGGTGAGCAGCATATTGCGCTCTTTCAAACAAACATACCTTAAGAAACTCCTCAACAAATATAATAGTAGTAGAGATACAACTGATTTTGTGTAGTTTTAACTTTATTTACTGTCTAATTTCTGCTTCTTTATAGCTTGAGAAAGAGCATATGAGATGGAGTGCTTAGAGGCGCTCTCCGTCGCGAACAAGGTCAGTGCTTTGACCCTCTGCTCACTGCTCACCAAGCCATTCATCACTCTGGAGTCTAAATTGGTACCGAACTGGTCTCAGACCTGTCAAGGAGAATAAGCAGTACTGACTCGATACAGCGTGAGGCCACCGCGAGTCATTGTAAAGGCCAGACATGTATTCAATCACCTCACATGAAGTTAACATTTGAAGACGAATGCATGGCGCATCCCTCAGGGATTAATCAACAGCGCAAGCTTTATCCTTTTATCCCTTGATAGCTTACGCTGTAAAATACAACCACAAGAAAGCTGAAACAACAGAAAACGGTTCTGCCCAGCTATCGGTGATCGTTTCCGGTTCCTTGAAGGCATAGCGTTTTCTGCTTGAGTTTTAGAAGTCATTGGATAGATGTAATTTTGACATTTTTGAGGTTTACTTCAATTCTAGAATGGCCTTCTTAACGAGCAGTAAAATAAGAACTAAGTTCCACACTTGGATATTTTTGCTGGATAGAGCCTTTCCACTACACATTCAGTATCGCACAAAAGCCCAAATCAGGATGATTTTAATACGTATTTCTTTGAAAAAGAGCTTTTAATGTGTTGTGGCACCGAGAACAGAAATCATTTTCACACTCAGCGAGTAGTTTCTGCTTTGTCAGAATGTATGGATGTCTGTGTAGATGGGATTTCGCAACAATCACAACAAACGGCATCAAGGTGGCTAGTGCTTGTCGATGGTCTTGAGATTTTTCAGACTTGGGAGTTTTTTTTAGACTTCTCTTAGTCATTGGACTGAATAAATTTTGATGATTTTGAGCTAGAGGTGACTTTTGAAAATCCTTCATGGAGCGCTGGAAGAGCGGAAAGAAAAGCACGTTTAGCACTCCAAGCTTAGGCTGCTCAGACTTAGGCTTTTGAGCTATGTAGTGAGCTTATATGACAAGTTAAATGAAAATGAAAACCTCATATCTGTAGAAGGATAGAGCTAAGTTTTTCTGAAACTCTAATACGGAAAGCTAGAAGTCTTTAAGGCAATTGATAACTGATTCAACTCAGGCTTTTGAAAGGAAATTTTGAGTCCTTCCGAGGCGGCTTTGTGATCGTTGCGCGGTCCAATTCGACAGACACGCGAAAACGCGCGACGAGTGCGAAACCCGATACTCCTTTGGCCACTACAGCGCAGTGAGAAGTCTTTCCCAAAAACCCAGTACTTTAATAAAATCAGCGAGATTTGTACTTTCAACTGATATCACAAGTATAGGGGAAAAGTTCGGTCCAGTGAGGGACGCGTCGAATGCAAGATGTGGTTTGATTTTTACTGCTACTGTACAATAAACAGGCCTTTCGAGAAATAGAGCACAACTTTTTTTTCTTCAGAATTAGAGCTAACCAATGACTGCAAAACGCTCAAAAGCAGGAAATGTGTTGTACATAAAGGTTCATAATGTCTGTCGATAACCAAAAAGGATCAGAAAGACTTGGACTTGGATAACATCGAATACCTCGATATCGGATCTGAAAAGTCTGAAGGTTGTGAGTACGAAGCCACCTCAAGTTCCAAGTTTCGCTTCCATCTTAGCACCACAGAAATCTTCATAGCATTTTCTTCTATTTAGCCGTTCCCAGGTGTTATTGATATTATTTACTGAATCAATAGATAATATCAATAACACCACGGAAAGGCTAAATAGAAGAAAATACTAATTTACTCAAACTATTCCGAGGTGAATAGCTAGTCGGTCTTGGGGTTTACTACAATCTTCATGGCGTTTGCTTCAAGTGTTTTCTTAATCACGTTCAAATTTCAATATATCTCATCATTATTATTTGAGCCAACATGTCATATGGTCTGTTATGGGCTATTGTACAGCCCGATACACGTGCTTCGACTTTGACAACCTCGCCAGTCGAGCAGGCCCTTGGTCTTTAGCCAATCCTCTTGGAGGCTCCAGTCTCCCACTTGGAGTAGGCGACGACGAACGATTTACACGTGCCGTCAAGTGAAATATACACTAGAGCGACAGTGTTGTACACTCAATTGTTCTTGGCTAGTATTTTTCATATATTATACAGTTGATTTGGCTCAAATAGTAATCATGAGATATACTTAAATTTAAGTGTGGCCTTAAGAAAACACTCGGAAGAAAAATATTACCAGACCAAACCCGTCAGAGGTTGGTTGTTGACAGCTGCGATAGTTTATATCGAAGAAAAAAGAGTGGTAGCAAAGCGATGGGCTCGCTGGTGTACTGGTAGAACGCACCGTCGGGTATGGGTGAAGAAGCGATTTCGATTACCGCCTGAAGTCGAAAGCTTTGCATACTCTTAGCATCCTTCGATAAAAGATAAAAGGATAAAGCTCCCGACAGACCAATCCCTGAGAGATGCGCCATGAATTCGTCTTCAATGCTCAAATTTGTTTGAGGTGGGTGAATGCATATCTTGTCTTTACAATGACTCTCGGCGGCCTCCCGCTGTATCGAGTCAGTGCTACTTATCCTCCCAGACAAGTATGAGACCAGTCTTGTACCAATTCACCGACTCCGAAGGATGTATAGCCTGGGGAACCACGAGGCTGAGATCGAACAATTGATATTGTGTGCAATGCAGAGCACCTCTCACCACTGCGTTACATGTGCTCATTGCTGGATGTATAATGAAGATATTATGAGATTGATGAAAAGCAACAGCATAGAAAATTCTTCAAGAACCCACTGACCAGAGTTTGTGCAGATCAGAGTTTCTCTTCAGTCGCAGCTCGTCCTCGGACCACGACCTGCCAGGTCGCTTTTTCGGCCGTAGCTCAGACTTACCAAAATTCTCTTCATCGTCAAAAAACTGTCGAAATATTTGATTCTTTACCAACGGAGTAGAAGAAAGTTGTCTGATTGACTTCTTACTGAAAATACACAACTGGAGGCCAAAAGAAATCTATAATTCAAAATTTTACAGCAAAAAACAAACCATCCAACGCTGACTGCCCTGGAGGCCGCAGACAGGAACATCGAGAATCCAAGACAAACTGCGCTAGATGATCAGAACTCTAGAACATCCCGTATTAGAGACTTGTTTAGAACAATCATCGAGCACGAAGGATACTTTTCCGTTGGATGACATGGGAACAAAAACCGACGTCTTTCGCTGGACAAGATCTTTTCATAAGAGTGTTAGTGACCATTCGAAAGCTTAAATCTCTGGCTAGCGTAATTTGTAGCCGGTTTTTGAAAAAAGGCTTTTTATGACGCTTTAAACGAAAGGAAAACTTTTGCGTTTTGCACACGCCTTTTCTCGTAAAACAGAGCTCTTCCTTCAGACTACTTGTAATCATTTCTTAGCGTAAGATTCAATAATTCCAACGCTCTACTCATTTCCTGGAGCAACCAGTTCTCTGCAGTGCAGCAGAGAAAATAAGATTAAATTCACACACGCGAGCATTAGTATTATGGCTATTCTACGGGTGGAGGCGGAGCGCGCGCAGGGCGGATGAGGCCATTTCGCTACGGTCATCGATCCATTTGTTCTTTGGCGGACACATGCGAAGTGCGGTTTCTCTTACTCAGTTAGAAGTTGTTCCGTCACTTTGCAAGAAATTTTAGATTGAACGTTCGACTCTGATACTAAGAGATTTTCTCTAAACGTTCGTGTGCTTTTCGTGCTTCCAACGAAGTAACAATTGAATTGCGCAGGCGATGTAGAACATAACTTTATTTTGCATTTTACAGCGTTATATAAGGGTCTTTTCGAAAAACGGCCATGTACGGCGCTAGCTAGAGATTTAAGCTTTCGAATAGATACTAACTTCCTTACGAGTAGCTCTTGCCCAGCAGAAGGGATCGGTTTTCGATTCCGTGCCGTCTAGCGAAAAAGACCGCGCACTAGCGCGCTCTCGGTACAAGTGAAACACAGATTTAATTCCCGCCTGGGGTAGTACATTTTGTAGACCACTCAACATTCTTAGCTGCATAATTGGAAGAAAGTACAGAAAATTGAGTGGTGAGCAAAACATGTTGAAGAATGAATGATGGCACAAATGTGTCTCGGTGGTGTAGTGGTAGAGCACGCATTCCCGGATAGGATGAGACGCGGGTTCGATTCCCGCTTGAGGCCGTGTTCTTGCTCACCATTCATGTCTCTCAGGTGTATATGAAACATAATAACACTGCGAAACATGCAGTAAAAATAATATAAATTTCGAGCATGAGAAAGTTCGGAGTTATATATTTTCATCAAACTCATGAATCTGTACGATTTTGTTCACAGTCAACCCTTCCAGGATCGTGGACCCAACCCTCTGTGTCTCCAACCCCAGCATGTTGGGTCTAGCAATGGCGTCTGACCCCAGCGTGCCACCGTTAGACGCAACACTCCGGGGCTACAGACTGAGAAGTTTGGCTCCACGGTCCCCAGAGTGTTAACGTGGGGTAGCGCAGTGGCAAGTGATTGAGTGCATCAGGAAGCATGATAAGCAAGTTCCGCTCTGGTTCGATCCCTTTCACCTGCACTCTTTTGCAGTCAATCAACTGAACGAATTCGAGAACTCCTTAGCTGGGCTATTCACGATTGCCAAGAGAATTGTCTCGACCAGCATTCCACGACATTCATGAAGGAGACAAAATCTTCATGTCATAGACCGATAGGGTCTTCTAAGCCCCGTAAAGGGCTAGTATGGCATCTCGGTGGTATACGTACGTTTCCGCATTCTTGCACCTTCATCAGTACCACATGCCATTCGACTCACCTCTTCTATTATAGTGAATCGTCGCCGATCGTGTATCGCTCTACTTCAAGTGAAAAGATCACCTGATGTGGTGTTCTTTCCGAGCGATTGACCGTCAATTGCATGGCTTATGATTGTTACGCTGCCTGTGTAGCAATACCTTCCAATCAAGTAATTTGAGCCCTCCATTGAAAGTCCAATGTAGTCTGATAGAATATTATAAGCCTTCCAGAGATCTGGTATGGCATGTCTGGTGGTACACGTTCATTTCGGCGTTCTCGCACGCTTCAATAGTACTACACGCTATTCGACTCACCTCTTCTATTATTACATATCGTCGCCGATTCTGCACTCTACGTCAAGTGGAAAGATCACCTAATGTGGCAAAATCCACAGTGATTGATTGTCAATTACATGGCTTATAGCTGTTCTGGAGTAGATGTAACAATACCTTTCAATCGATTATTTTGAGCCGTCGCTTGAAAGTCCAATATAATCTGATAGATTGTTTTAGGCCTTTCAGAAGTCTGGTATGGCATCTCGATGGTATACGTAGGTTTCAGCGTTCTCGGACGCCTCACCAGAGCCACCTATCCTACGGCTCACCCTAGCTACTGATAGCAGCGGCGCCGAAAATGTATCAGTCTAGACAAAGTAAAAGAATCACTTAATGTTGCGGTCTAGATTGATTCTCAGTCGATGGCTTATGGCGCTAACGAAGCATATAACACTACCTTCTGATCACTTAATTTGCGATGACGCTTGATATTCAATATAGTCTAACAGAATGTTTTGACCCTTACGGGATTATGCACCCAACCCTCCGCGTCTCTGACCCCCAGTGTGCTATCGTTAGACGCAACACGTTCCATTCTTAAACATAAGAAGGTGGACGTTAGAAACACAGAGGGTTGGGTTCGCGGTCCCGGAAGGCTTAGGGCTTCAAGACGTCTGGTGTGGCTGTAGGGAATGTGGCTCTCTTGAAGCGAGCGGGAACGCCGAAACGTACGTCAGCCTACTAGACGTGAATTACCAAATATCTGAAAGGCTTGAAGCATTCCATCAGACCAAACTGGACATTCAAGTGAGGTCTGAAACATAGTCGATAGCAAGGTGCCGCCGTTTCATGCCTCCCTAAGCGACAGTCGAAGACGTACGTGGAATTCTCGAAAATCTTTGTGAAGTGATGAATGCGAGGAAACAAATCGAATGCGGTAAGTGCTGACATCCACAGACTCGAAGGGAGACGGGTCGTGCAAGTTCGAAAGTGAAATAAAAAGAATAGAGGAATGCTCTAGCACCCGGCGTTGATCAATCCCTGAGAGATGAGCCATGCATTCGTCTTCAATCTTTGACTTCGTTTGAGGTGACTGAACGCATATCTGGCCTTTACAAACAACTCGTGATGGCCACCCGCTCTATCGAGTCAGTGCTGCTTATCCTCCCACACAAGTCTGAGACCTGTCTGGTACCAATTTACCGACCCCGAAGGGATGGACGGCTTGGTGAGCCACGAGGGCGAAATCGAACCATTGACCTCGTGCGCGACGCAGGGCACCTCTAACCACTGCGCCACATGCGCTCCTAGACAGGATATATTGTCATCTAAAACTCTCGAGCTTGGCTTACAAAGAAAAAACTGAGATACTGATGAATGCCGGGAATGATAGACAATCGGTCTTGGAAAGTACGAAGTATTTTCAATCCTAGCGGTTAGAAGAAACAAAAGTGGGAAGCCACTATTGATCTTTAGAAATTAGAGTGAAAAAAGAATGAAAAAAAATTTAAAAAAAAGAGATTATAAAAAATGAACGAAAATCGCTGCGAAAACACCAATATATTCGGATAAATGGGTAGAAATTTAGCACTATTTGGGGAACGAACTCAGAAAATCCATCAGAAAGATAGAGATTTCCACAAAGGATAAAGGTATAAAGCCCTCGGCGTCCATCAGTCTCCCTGAGGAATGCGCCATGCATTGGACTCCATTCGTAGCGTCGTTAGAGGTGATCCGGATGCATACTTGCCATTTAAAGGACTCTCGGTAGCCTACCGGTGTATAGATTAGTGCTGTTACTCTCTCAGACAAGTCTGATACCGAATCACTGACCACTGACGGATGAAGGCTCTGTGAGCATGAGCGCGAAATCGAACCATTAACCACGACTTGTCGGCCACGTCGCAGAGCACCTCTAACCGTTGCGCTATACGCGCTTTTGGAGGAATCTATGGATCCACAATATTTCTGGCTACCTCTGGATATTCACGAAAAAACAGCCACTATGCTTGACTTACGAATTTTTGTGGGGGTGGAAACGGTATCTGCACATGTTGTGTGATTACGTACACACTTTTTTAATACACGTCATGCTTCGAAGGCGATGGCCCTTGCCGATTCGTGCAGGACTTCATTTTCTGTCTAATTGGTTATATCTGCTTGCAGCTATTGATTTTTATCTATTTCTTTCATTTTCAGTTGATCTTCTCCTCAGGGAGGTCGCCTTGTTCTTCAAGCTGGTAAGTGATATGAACTTCGTCTCGTTCGAATTATCGATTGGGTAGGTCGCAGCGGCGTGGCGATTATCGATTAGCCTCGGCTTCGATAGAATCGTTTGGTGTTTTCGTGTTGAGCAGGTCCAAGCTGGTCAGTAATGGTGTCCACCAAATACAATAATAATGCAGCGTAATGAAAGTATGGCCGACGCTGCGGCGAGTTTCGCCTTCTCCAGAGCCCGGAAGGGTCAGATTGATCAGCAGTCTACTCGATCAAATACCCTCATAACTCCGGCACTGAGGCGTATTGAACAATGTCTACGATCGCATGGACAAAAGACCCTTTGGGTACAATGGGTCCATGGCCCTAGCCCGCGTCGCTGCGCGCGGCCATCAGTCCGTCGGGCCGAGTGCTTAGTAGTGCCAGCCATCGGGGACAAGGTCACTGGTTCGATGCCCCACCACGACGCTCCGCGACGGACGTTCACATGTCATATCTAGGTTTAGATTAGTCCTTGAGGTTCTGTTATAATGTGTTCGTTATAGCTAAGAAAAAAAAAACACTCAATCGCCTAACATTTCACTACATTTCGATACGAAACGTCGATTCGTAGGGTAACAACGCATGCCCAATCAATCTGACGTTCCCGGGCTGTGAAGAAGGCAAAACTCGCCGGAACGTCAGCCATACTTCCAACTTTTTTCGCATTTCTTGCGACGATGTTGTGAAAGTCGTATTCCATATATTTTCTGCAGTGCAGGACTTTTTGGAAGAATGCATGGCTCAAAAAATAAGTACCAGGCATATAAAAATTTGAACGTGGTCTTAAGAAAACACGAATGTGAACGTTGTCGGTTTTCGGGATCTTTGCGCGGGTTCCGTTGTTATCTTACGGATCCATGTATCGTATCAAAATGTGGTTATTTATAAGTCAACTGAACGCTTTTTGCGATGATCTCGTGCAGAAGAACCTTCAGTAATAATCATCACCAAGAAATAACACCAAAAAATTTGCTGTGAAGCGTCGTGGTGGAGAACCGACCTAGCTACCTTCTTCCCGATGGCTGGCATCGTTAACTTCTCGGACCCTGCTGCGCGCGGCTGTGAGTGGCGCTAGCGCCGTGGGCCTGTCATGCCCAAAGGGTTGAAACACTCACTGTTTGGTTGCTTTACGAGCCTTTCAATTATTCACTGGTGATGAGCCACGCAGTCTTGCAAAGCTAAGAATGTGCGTGAGTCAGATCGGGAACATCTTCCTGAGGTATGAGGCGAGGCCGAAAGAAGGCGAAATTTGACGGAATGTCAGCCATAAAAAAGGTAAAGGTCAAAGCTCACGGTGGTGATGAATGTCTGAGGGATGGCCATGCATTGGTCCTCAATTTTCAGCGTGTTTGAGGTGACTGATGCATATCTGACCTTTACAATGACTCGCAGTGGCGTCAATGTTGCTATCTTCTCAGACGAGTCTACCAATCCACTAACCCCACAGGTATAGAAGGGTTGATGAGCCTTAAGCGCGGAATCGAACCATCGACCGCACGTGCAACGCAGAGCACCTCTAATCAGTGCGCCACATTTGTCAGTCATACTACTTTTATTATGTTTGATCACTACTGCACTCAGTAAGCGTTCATAGATTCGTTTCGGTTATAAGGGGAGAAATGAAAAGCCGCCCTCATCTGCTGCACAAATTTTTTATAGGAGTGTTAGTAACCATTCGAAAGCTGAGATTTCTGGCTCCAACCCCACGTCGCCGGTTTTTCAAAACACTCTTTTCTAAAGCTATAAAATTTGAACTGAAAGTAGCCTCAAATGCGCATATTTCTCGCCGGGCAGAGCTCTTTCTTTGGACAATTAGTGGAATCAGCAACGATTACGCTATCGTTTCATCACTAATAGTGCAAAGAAAAAGCTCTTTCCGGCTAGAAATATGCACATCTCAAAAGGTTTTTTCAGAAACCGGCGACGTATGCTTGTAGCCTGCAGTCTCAGTTTTTGAGTAGTTACTGATACTCCTATGAGAAGTTGCTTTCCAGCGATCGAGGTCGGTTTTTCATGTCTCCCTATAAATAAAAAGGGTACTTATACATGAGGCGGCGACACATATTTGAGCCTATCTCATTTGCTAGACAGTAACTTTCTATAGGAGTTACAGCAATCAATAGAAAGCTTAAATCTCTGGCTAAAATACTACGTTTTCGGTTCCTTAAAAGATTCTTTCATAATGCTGTAGCATTCAAAATAAAATTTTATTTCTTGTTTGCCTTTGGCCTTCATTTTAACCACGAGTACATATCGTTGGAGGCACGCAAAACATTTCAGCGTGTCGAGAATTCTCCCTAACATCAGTAACATGCGTTTCTTTGTAGAGTCTCTGTCGATGCGGTGAAAAAATCTTCAGTAAAGTAATAGTTACCGTCGTTTTAACGCATATTGCGGTAGGTCACTGTTGAGTTACGCGGTAGATCAGGCGATTACCTTACTAAGAAGTCATCGCTGCGGCTTCCCTTCACATTTTACTCAGCTGTGAACCTTCCCGGCGACTTTCTTTACCGGCAATTCTCGGAGCGGGGGGAACGATCGCTTTTGGAATATTGTTATTCAACTAGGGATTTTTTCACCACATCAACAGAAACTTCAGAGAAGAACGAAGATTCTGGTAGTACGGAAAATTCTTCTTAAGCTGATATGCTTTTCGTGTTTCAAGCGTTTTATGCGCGTGATGAAAATGAAGGCAGACAAAAAGTTAGTACAAAACAAAATCTTATTCTGGATGCTGCAGTGTTATGAAAGGTGTTTTGGAGAACTTGCGACTTAGAGTTGTAGCTAGAGACTTGAGCTTTCTAATGATTACTAGCACTGCTATGAAACTACCCAAAAACCACTCAAAAACTACCCACTAATTTCAACAAACTTGGATCTCCTTAACAAGAAAAACAATGTATCGAGTTAGTTTAGCCTTTAGCTACTTTACGATTGCTTTTTCGAATCAGTTGCATAGTTTTGATTAAAGAAAATGATTCCCAGAACCGACTGTCCATTGATCTCGGTATAAAAGAGAATTCAATGTTTTTCTTGATGAGAAGTGGGTTATTGATAATAGATTCAGATGAATACAGATTAATACATCAAAATAATGGGTGACCTTCCGGCGGTTACGCCTTCTTTGGAGCCTGGACGAGTCTGATTGATCTACAGTCCTTTCAGTAAAAAAACTGTAAACACCTCATCTTTAGATCTCAAGTGGTTTTTTTTTTCTGTTTTTAAGTCTGCGAATTATTCATCGGAAACAAATGCACAGTTGGACTCTTCGTATGAGTCGACGAAGAACCGATTTTTTGGAACCGCCACGTAGGTCAGGTCGGGAAATCGATCGCAGATTTGGCGTTTATTTGCCATTGATCTACTGGCTTGATCTAGGAGGCGGTTCCGATGCCAACGGCATCGATCTTTCTCGGGCTTATACGAATAATCCGAACAGCGTACGCCCAGGCTCTGAAGAAGACAAGGTCACCGAAACGTCCGTACAAATATTGATTTGTTATGCCGAGGTTCACGGAGAGTCGGTCTTTTGGACTAAGTTCAACACGTTTGGGACTGTATGTCCAATATCGACAGCAATAGCCGTACCGCGCAGTTTAATGGAAATATCGATACTTATTTAGTAAATTGAGGTTCTGAGAGGACATTACAGTGATTCAGTGATGGAATATCATTGAAAATTGTTTTATAAGGATAAAACCATTTTAATAAATGCCTAAATGTCGAAAGTACTTTTCCTTTTGATGATAATCTGATAACGTGATAAAATGTTTGAGACTGTTGTTGTGAGGTCTGATATGGGCACCTACACAGCGCTAGGCAGGCACCTGTTTCGTCCTTCCGTGAAAAGGGTATATCCTCAAAGGATCGACTGAACCGAGGGAAATTGTGATACTCTGAGGAGTCCAAAAGGGCGAAACAGGCGCCTGTCTAGTACTATATAGGTAGACGTATCAGACCTCATAACAACAGTCTCTGACATGTCGTTATCATGTTATCAGAATATCATTGTTATCAACGGCGTATATATGAACGGTCGTGGTTAGGGTACTTCATTTTACGTTTTGTCCAATTTAGGTGAAGAAATTTCCTCACAAATATGATGGTGTTCCTTACCCATACCAACATATTTTTGTTTACATTATAAATTACTCTATAGAGTGCTGCGCAAAGATCGCGCGTACCCTCGGTATGAGAGAAGTGCGGGTTTGACTTGGTTTTTGGTCTGATATTTGCATGCTACTCTGTCTGCATGATTCTTCATGATCTTTGTAACACCATATCAGTACTGGAAAAGTAGTAAAAAAATAATGATTGAGAACAAGTGTTGCATTTCAGTCGGCTCTATTCAACTTCCAAAGTCTGCTATCTGTCCTACTACTTCTTATCTGCACTTGTGCCTACATTCGATCGTTCGCACCGAAACTTATAGACAGGAACAAAGAAGGGTGAGTTTTTGTATGTCCGACCGACTTGTTATCTATGTGAAGAATTTTTTACTCGACCAAAATTCTATGTTAAACTACTCTCCTTTAGCAATGTATACAGTACTATCGGTAAACAGGCATCGGTAGTGCGACGGGTTAGAGCATGTGCCCCCGGATGGGGTGAACTACGGGTTCGATTCTCGCCAGACTCAGAAGTTTTGCACATCACTTTACATGATTGCATATTTCTATAGTACCGCCGAAAGCGCTTAATAGAAAAAAGAATTCTGTATACAATGCTGTTGAGTGGTCCTCGTACCCCGGGTGTTGGGACCGAAGCGCGCGTTTCAACCATTGCGGTGGCGACACGTACTAATCAGAGCTCTACCGGTTCGCCTCTGATGCTATCACTTTTTCTGCAATTCAAAGTATCCGAGCTGATAACAACTAAACGTCACCGAATTCAATCTGGCTGGCTTTCGTCGGCTTTGCGCTTAGTATCGCGGAAAGAGTGATAGTAGAACAGGAGCTTTGCTAGTGCACTGATTAGTACACGCCTCTAGAAAGGATAACGAGTAAACTCCCTAACGATGTTTAGAGTTTTGCATCTCAGTCAACATTATTGCGGTTTTCGGTTGAAAGGCATTGTGTATAAGGTAATAGTATTTCAGATTACTTGGAGTGTTCTGGAAGTTGGCTCGAATAGGAGAACGTTTGAGTCCTTGGGTTGCTGCAAGTTGTTTTTGTATGGCATTTGTTGTGCTGTTTCTTTGAGTGGTTTCGTCTGAAAGTAGTAATCCATATGTATTCCGGACGAGTGGACGAATCGAATTATGAACTCAGAAGGCGACGGCCGCAGAAACCTTCCGAGATTCGTAGTGGTCATAACCATTTCTACGTCACCAAGTAGGTTCATTGTAAGCTATGTGGTACAATGCTCCTCTTTTTGTAGACACTTTAAACTTTATCACTTTTCTCTCTTGTTATCTACCTAGAAATGTCGTCAAATATTTCCGACTACTTTTTGGTTATTTAATCCCTTGAGCCCCAAGTCTCCTCAATAGGAGACACTGATCGCACCGCCGCGCGCGCTGCAATGGAACTGCATGTACTGATGTGGTAAATTGAAGTTTTGATGAGACATTATCATCATTAAATGTTGGAATATCAAAGAAGATACTTCTCTAAAGGTCTTTTTAGTATAAATGCCTCCATGTGTCTATAGATCTCCTACGTTTTAACGAGGAAACAACTAACTTTGAAAGCAAAGCATTATTTCAACTGTTGTATAACATCGTTTCTTCTTCTTTAAATTATGTTTTCGTAATCACTTGGTGTCTTGAAAATTGCCGCTTTCGAAAATGGAATGCCTTGTAAAGCGACCGTCATATTCCGCTTCACTAACGAAAAAAGTCAGCGTCTTGCTTTCGAAGTGCGTTGTTTCAAATTCACAGCGGATTCTTGGATCATGTAGTGGAATTAAGTTGTGATCAAGTTTTGCCGCTGTGAAAAAATGCACTATCATTGAAGATACTGATGTAAGCGTTTTCTAGTGAAAGGAGCGGTAAGTAATTCTAGAAATCTTTATTTTCCAATGCGGAAGCTCCATGACTGATTTGGAAAAAGACGTTTTTCGAACTCTTTCTCCATATTTTTTTGGATCAAAAACCAATCCCTTTCGCTGGCGAAGAACCTTTCGTAAGAGCGATAGTAATAATTCGAAAGTTTAAATCTCTGGTTAGCGCCATACATGGCCATTTCCGAGGAGATCCTTTTATGACGCTATAGAATTTAGTATGAAATTATGTTTTACATCGGCCGCGCATTTCAACGATCACTTCGCTGAAAGCACGGAAAGCACATGAACGTGTAGAGAAAATCTTTCAGTATCAGAGTCCGACGTTTAATCTGGAGTTTGTTTCGAAGCGGAGGAACAATTTCTAACTGAATAACAAAAATTGCACTTTGCACATGCTTGCCAAAGAACCAATCGATCGATGACGGTATTGAGAAGGCCTTATCCGCCCTGCCTCCCATTCCGTAGAATGGCCAGAACATCTGTGCTCGTGTATGTGATTTTGATTTTATTTCCCCTGCTGCACTGTAGTGAAGCAGCCTTTCGTTGAAGCGTTTTAAAAGAATTTACATAAAGCCGGCCATGCATGCGGCTCTAGCCAGGATTTAAGCTTTCGAATGGTTACTAAACTTTTACGAAAAGTTCTTCTGCAGCGAAACGGATCGATCTCTGATCCTGTGTTGTTTAACGCGAAGTACGCAGTGGTGTCTTATAAATGTATCTTGAAAATATTTTCAACAATAAACGGCTTCTAAAAGAAGCTTGTTTGGGAGGACTAGTATGTGGCCGAAGCAAGCCTTCAACGATTTGCATTTATCTATCTGAGTTTTTTTTTTTCGAAATAGTCAGTGCCAAAGCTAATGATGTTCATGACAGAGTATGAGTGTACGATATCAGGTCGCCCATTAGTTTTGATAATAGAGTAATAAATATCAAGTTTATCAACCAAAAGTAATCGAAATTGTGTGATTTCGGTATCGTTCAGCTGCGCATTTTCTCGCGAACATTATGGGATACAACTTGCCTATCATTGCTCTAAGATGGCTGTCGTGGGAACAAATTCGCTTGATACTCATGTAAGAACGGCGCGTGGGAGAACATGCTTATGAAACGGCGCCAGATTAATGAAGCTTCAGGTGGACGGGCCGGGGCGCGACTAATCCTCCAAACTGTTCTCTACAGCTTCGAACTCCGGGAACCACATCTTAGCGGCACTTTTTCCAATCGTATCATCGCTCCATACTCCATTAATCTTGCACTCTGCTTCACTATCATTTTACACTCGTGAATGAGTAGTAAGGGAATTTGTTTCGAAGGTAGCTTCAGTCTAACTCAAAGTATCGGCAAGTTATATAACAAGATATTTGCAAGACAATGAGCAGTTGAACGATAGCAAATTCTTGCAATCTTAGTTCCTTTCGGTTAAGATCCCTTTGCTGACGATGAGGGTCGTCTTGACCCGCAGCTGGACGCCCCTTTCGGACGGCTACGAAGGTTGGTGCGTGTCCCAGTACAAATTCGGGTTCTAAGTTGTTAAAGGAAACTTGCTACAAATAAGTGATGGAATATCATTGAGGAAACCTCTATATCAGTAATTTTAGTAAAATCAGCACCAATAATTTCCAAAACCTTGCATTATGAAAAGGAAAATCACATTCTTGCGAAAGTGAACATTTCTCCAATTGTTATCAAACATGTTTTCTTTTTTTTTTTTTTTGAATGTTTTTGTGGTCAATCGATTGCCTGAATTGTGATTTCAATACTAAGCTCGTTGTAAAAGAAGATCACCATAGTACGTTCGACTATATAAAAAAAGTATTTTGCGACTAGAGTTCATTTTTTTCAGCGTCAGAGCGAATTTTTTCCGTTTGGCATGGCAAAATTTTGATTCTCAGAGCACTTTATGGTTGAAAAATAGACTACTATTGAAAGAAATGACGATTAAACACATTTATCGACGAAAAAGCACAAATTTTATTGAACAACTTTCTTATTGACATTATAGCGCACCGCAGCCTCTCTTCGTAGTCGGTAGAACCGTTCGGCAACCGAAAACGGTGCCGCACGCTGAGGGATATACCTGATGTTTGTTGCTCTAAAGCCAAAATTATGGAAGGGCTAATCGACTGATACTAAAAATTGCTCGTGTTATCGATGAAGTGGCATCGCTTTGCAGCTTGCAGGATCTTTTTCGATGAACAATCACTTGTTTTGTGATTACTTTAGCATGTTTCAATTTTGTGTAGCCTTACTGAAATCTTTTCCTATCATAGATTCTCATCTACTGGCATTTTAAATCTCCTTTTAAGGAAAAAAAAATCCACATTTCACAGTTTTACTATCACATCAATATTCTGACGCGCTGCACTCGTCGCGCAAAGAAGGCACCGCCTACTGCGTCAAAGTGTCATTAAAGGGGTTAACATTATTATTTTATTGTGAAGTGACTTTTTGAGGGGCCACAGTCGTGTGGTGTGATGCACAGCGCTGCGCGACGCGATGCGGAGCTAATCCCCTCAGCTCAACACTTTCCGGCAGTCAACAACGAAACCCTTGAAGCACCTCAGTCTTGTTATCCTCAAGAGTGCAAGGAGACGTGCTCTGTCAGTATTTTACAACGGCCATTAAGAAAATGGAAAACGAGTTGAATTTTAGAAATACTGGGATACGCGCAGTGAAAAAGAATGCCAATTTTGTTACAGTTTATAAAGTTATTCATTTCATTCTTTCAAAAGACTAACTATGCTCAGGAAAACATCGATTCCTGCGACAGTGAAACGGATTGAGGAAATGTTGAACAATAAAGAGAACGAGGTATATACCTTACTACATTTCGGTGGTGTGGCCTTTTCTCGTATTATAGCGAACCGTATATCTCATTTTTATATAAGGATGCCGTCTTCAAGAATATTCTTCCGTTTAGATCTATATCCACGGTCTTGGTTCGTCGCTAAATCGAGCCATTCTAGTTGGCTTAGAAGTGCAGAAAACGTTTACTGATGCAATTTCCTCAATATGACAACCTCAACAGTAAACGTATGTCACTTTTCATAGTTTTTTTCTTCACTAATTCATTAGGTTTTCTGCGAAAACTTTTTCTGATAGCGATGACGGGAGGTTTGGATATCAATGCATCAGTGTTTGTTATTTAGGTGACTGATGACTTGTTTCCGCTGAGCGACGAGTTTGAGATGGGTATTCGCCATCGGCCTTTATCTGCTATACATATTCATATATGTCGTGCACAATCATAACTATGTGTCCAAGCGACAGTCTTTATTCGCATTATTATTATCGGTTCTGTTGTGGTTTCATTGATGTGGTTTTGAATAAATATGACAGGTGCACTCTTCAACATGGTTGCATTGACAACGATGAGTTGTAAAGACCATAGAGAAAGTCAAGCTAGTAAGATGAGGCGTTACATCATGATCTCTCCTCAATTCCTTCTTCTTAGTCTGTTGCTTTGTGCTACGGTATCGTGACAAGGAATAAGCGTCATTACCCTTGATCCAGACTCGTAAGGATCCTTACAATAGCAAAATAGAAAGCCGTGACTAATCATGATAGGACATAGCCTGCATGCCTTGCTGTCGCAATCCACTTAGGTGGTGCTGCAGTACGAATTGCGGCTAATGCTTAAAATGGTGTTGAGGATCACTTGGTCATTGTGAACTATTGCAGAATCTGATATGTTGACTCGATAATAATCTCTCCAGTCTAGGCATGTGGTTTACTATGAAGCTTGAGGTCCTTCCGAGTCATATGGATAGACTAGCTATGTCCATTATTGCTACTGAACAGCTTTATCTTCTTCCTTACAGAACTATGCGTGGACCTACGCATTGTATTGAGCATGTGTTTTCCTGTAGACTCCACCTGTGGCGAAAATATCGTAGGTGGAGCGTAGAGGATGTTTAGAGTAGGTTATCATTCTGAAAATTTGGGTTTCGTAAAAGTTATGAAGGAACTTGAGATCTCGAATATGTTGCAAAGTGAGAGGTTTTTAATAGGACTGAAAGTTCAATACCCACGTCCGTGTGGCTGCCGCATCTACTTGATGTTCCAGTCGATGCGAGTTGATAACGACGACACATGGTGTTCAAACACATAAACGCTGATCATTCGCTCGATTCTCAAGCTATGGTGGTAGCTCAAGTTTTAGTCTCTCGCCTCATCTCTTAAGCAATGCTATATTATATATTATACTTATGTAAATTATATATATATATATATATATATATATATATATATATATATATATATATGTACACAAGTAGCGGAAGTCTGGCTGAGTGGTTAAAGGCGCTTGGTGCAGATCGACGAGTGGTTGATTCCCTTCCCCTGCCACTCTCTGATAATTAATAACGAACACCTTACTCATCGCCTTGCTTGTCCATCTTCGAAGTTGCAAAAAGATGTGCTGAACTGGTATTTTACGATGTTCACGAAGAGAACAAATTCACAATCAAGCAATGAACGCGAGTGATGTGTTAATGCTGTTAGTACTGGGACCTGCACAACAAAAAGAAAGACTGTGATACGGGTTAAATAAGTGTCGTAACATTATATATATATATATATATATATATAAAAGGTGCAGAAAAGTTCTAATTTTTTTTATATATTTCAACAGATAAAAGGATCGCATGAATAGAAGTTGCTTGCGAAAATGTACAACGATGTTCGCACACGTTTCCACCGTAATTTCGTTCAAAACGCGCATCAAAACCGTTCTAAGCGCATCTACGCTGATGTAGCGAATAGTCAGGACTATTTCATCCAATATGGACCAATTAAAGTAATTCATTGACATGAGATCCTGCTAGTTTGGCGGCCAAATGCCTTTGCCCCGATGCTCTTGACAGATAGCTATCATTTAGCTGGCAGAATGAGCAGGAGCCTAACCAAGCTAAAGCGTAAGTCCGTCGGTGCCACAGTGTTGAGTAGTCTATGTTTCCAGTCGAGCCGGAAAACTTAGTACTAATAGCTAGCATCGTTGATTATAACGTTTCTATTGATGCACAGATCAGCGGCGCATTTCCGGAAACGCAAGTGCCATCTCAGACCATCACAGAGGCTAGAAAATGACTACGGCTTATGATTTTTGCTACTGTGCCCTTCTATTAATCCTTTTTGAAAAGCTGACGTCGAATCTGGCGATTGTGAGGTGCTTTAACTGTAAATTTGTTCTCATGCGTGAAAAACGCCTCCGACAAACGAGCATCAGCGAACAAATTAATCATTCGGCGAGCTTTGAGAAGCCGTTCTTTGATCCTTTAGTGCAGAAAGTGAATACGAGCGATGTTGTAGCTGCGCAGCTTCAGCCTATTCTCAACAATGTTTAAGACACTTCGCTCGCTAATACCGAGTCATGCTGCCAATGGAACGCGCCTAATTTCGTTGAATTAAGCAGAGGATCTTCTGAATGTTTTCCGGAGTAGACGAGGTGGCTGGACGACCTTTTCGAGGACTGTCCTCAATTCCTCCAGTCTCTTTGGAATGCTTCACAGTTCTGTACACACTTGATGCATTGAAACCTGTCGATTTTGACAATGTTGGGCGTTTTCTTTCATGTCTTTTTCAGCTCAACTTCTGCGATGTCATGAATTTTACTATCCAGAACATGAGTACACCTAAATATAAACAAATAAATAGAATAGATTTTAGACCAAAATTGAATAAAGAATTCAATAAATTTGCCAGTACCATTCAAAAAAACTGTCACTGCTAAAATTAATAACTTTCAAAATTATCACATCCAGCATCCTGCATATACAAATATATGTATATATATATACAGACATATATATATTTATGTATATATAATATATATATATACACATAGATATATATATTTGTATCATGTGTATGTATGAATGTTGTATGTTTGTTTGTATATTTCATGATTAGACAGTTTTTTTGTCGTAGAGCATAATACAGCTGATATCATTGCACTCACGAATTCCAAGCTTACCAACTTCAAAGTTGAAATATAACGATAGGCAACCTTGAAGGTCAGGATAAGGATTAGCCAGTAAGGAATGGAGATCCGTATAAGTCAGTAAAATCAGCAAAAATTGATGAAGGCATTATTAACATATCAGAGGTTTAGCTGAGTTCTGTCGAAAGAAACCACAATTTAAATCGTGTGTTGGTAGCTAAGTGTTATTGCTTATTTTATTCCATAGAGTAGTAGCAAAGCAGTTCAAGTAATGTCTACGTCGAAGCAATTCCCTCATACTTGGACGTATATCTTTTTTGTGCCACAAAAGCCTCGAACTTCCTTCTATTAACGCTATTGTTCATAGAGTTGTTTTGGGTATTTTTTCAATGCCATTACCGAATACATGTTGCCATGACAGCACAAGATGTTCATTAAATTACGTGAACACTCTATAGATGGGACATTTGGAGCAGAAAGTCTGAAAAACGTTTCATTTCTACTTTACATACCACTGGCGATTACATAGGAAATGTCAGCATGAGATTTTCATACCTTCATAAATCCAGTAGTCTTCTAATCCCACCATTTCCTCGCTTAGCAAGATTATGTAATTAGACTTTTTAAAACGTATTACTTCTTTCAGATCTTTCATTTACTGCCTTCAAAAATCATGTTTTTCTCTAAGACTCACATCTTCTTCAAAATATGCAAAATAACCACGGCTCTCTTAAGCCTAAAAATGTAACATGATTCTGAACCAAGCATATTCGAAATTTTCAATTCTAAAATAATTTGTGATTAGCTGTGAAAAATCAGCTGTGAAAAATATTATTCAACTTTAAGAAAATACTAAGTTATCTCCTAATTATTATATGTGCTAACTTGTCACGTGGTCTGTTGAACGGGCTCTTGTACAGCCCGATACACGTGTTTCGACTTACAGTCTCGTCAATCGGGCAGAACCCTTCGTCTTTCAGCCTTTTAGCCAATACTCTCACGAGCCCTTACTCTCCCTATAAAGCGGTAGCGTCGACGAACTCGTAACACTGTATGTCAACTGAAATCATCTAGAAACATCTTTGGCTGGTATTTTCATAATACTATACTTTTATTTTGCGTGTTTCATTAAGACCACGCTTAAATAATAATTATGAGATATACTGATAAAGGTATAATATTATGAAATTACCAGCCAAAGAGCAATCTAGTGTACAACACTGTATGTTCCTTGATAATTTCACTTGACATACACTGTAAATCGTTCGTCGACGCTATCTCTTTATAGGAAGAGTACGGGCCCGAGAGGATTGGCTAAAAGACTAAAAGACGAAGGGTTCTGCCCGACTGACGAGACTGTATTCAAACACGTGTATCGGGCTGTACAAAAGCCCATTTAACAGCCCACGTGACAAGTTGGCCCAAATTATAATTATGAGATAAAAAATATGAGAAATTTGAGCGTGGTCTTAATAAAACGCTCAAAATAAAGGTAAGATATCGAGTATTGACAAATTTAACCACCATCTTGTTTCTGGCGTTAGACATCACATCACTTCCCTATCGGTCACAAAAGTAGGAAATTTTGAAATTGAAAACGTTCTTGTTTGGAAATGTGATGTTCTTTATATGTCTTCAATTCATTGAGACACTGTTTCTTCTGACTGACGGTCACATCTCAGAACATAAGGCATGAAAACTCACACTATTCAGTGAGGTAGCTTAAGGTTTTCAGTGATTAATTTTTCGATCGGTCGTGCTGGGGATGGTACTGAGTTCGACTAGCTTTTGTCTCTTTTCTACAAGTGAACACTTTGGCGGTAGACATTCTTATGCCATTTCTGATCACGCACTTATCTCATGTGTTTTACCACATTAAACTATCATTTATCTAGGTATTCTGGCCCATACTTAGTTTCGGCTGCAATTTGGGAACTCTTGCGTAGTAAGCTCAATAATATGTTGAATGACGACAATTGTGGTTCTCTATTGGATTTTAAGGCAGTCGTGCTACAGAGTGTTTTCATGTCTCCACGACAATCAGTGGGTATAGCTCATAGGACTTCGCTACACTGTGCCTATAGTTATCCCAGAACCTGCCCTCAGACCCTATCAGATCGTATAGCGAATCGTTTTCGAAGTTGCCTACTAACATTTACGATTTTGTGACGAACATTAGTGTGATAAATCAGAATACATCTTTTGAATTTGAATTATAGAAAATCTATCATTTGATCATGATATCGTCGCCGTGAGTTGTGTAGCTATCGGAGAATTCTATCTCTGCAATAAGGCAACTTTCTGGAGAATATTTTGGTGAGCTGAGCTCTCTACGCCACCCACACTTGCCAAAGTTACTAACTCCCATTATCCTGAGTCGTGCGTTTTTTCCCATGCTGTCTGAGAAATAAAGAGAGAATGCTAAACAATGACATTATTTGAAAATGATTCATCGTGATAGCCAGCGTGTGCACTGTTTGACTTCACAACTCTCGCCTAAGGTCTTCCAAAAAGAACTCACATGAATCAATGTCGTCAGTGGATATTTGGAGAATATGGTCAGAGGGCAGCAGTCTTTGCCTAAATAACGGCGGTCCTTTTCTTTATTCAAAACTTACACGAGATTGGTACTTCTTTTCTCCAAAGCTCGATGAATAACGTTTCGGCGACAACGTCTTCGTCAGAGGCTGGACGTGTATATCATACCATATCTGATTACTCGATTAATATTTCGCATGCATCAAAAATTTGATAGAAAAGAAATCAACACTCCAGTCATTCTGAAAAACCTCACCTTATTCATCTTTATCCAAGCGGCCACCGGTCTAGTGTGACACAATTTGCAAAAAACCACATTTAGACTAGAAGATGAATCTGAGATGTGGTGCCATATCACTTGTTATGCTCAGACATTCTCCCCTCCCATTCATTTCTGGTCTTTTGTGGTTTATCGAAAATGCCTCAAGGGTTTTTCCCGTCGATGTTTTTGACTCCTGCCCCAGGATTCTCACTACCACATCAAAGTCCGTATCAATATGCTTTTCCACTATGGGGCCTCCAAAGGCTTACTTATTTTTCTGTTGGCTTTCCCATGTAAGCGTTCTTTGACGCTGATCCAAAACGGTCTTCCTGTCTCGCCAATGTATTCTTCACCGCATGATGTGCAAGAGATCAGGTATATTGTACCCAAACTCTTGTAATCTCCTTCTCTATCATTAGGGCACACTTTAGAATTGTCAGTCTTAGACGCACTGTCGAACAAGCGGTTCCGAACCAATTGCCGACGTAGGTTTTTAGGAGGGATTTCTATGATTCTTACGGAAATTTCCAGATCACTGTTTCTTAAACACCTTTTCATAACTGCGCTTACTTCATTCGTTATAAAAGGTAGCTACAAAGGCATCTTCCCGTCTGGCTTTAAAACAACATCGTTCTCGTTATTAATGTTATGGAGCATAACTCTGCTTATTGACCTAACTTCAGTGGCTACTCTTTCGTGCCAAACGTAGTGACTCTTCTCGCTCCTCACTTTTTCTGAATAACGACAATTGACCTCTGTTATTGAACATAAAAGCACTCCAGCATAACCACCTCGTAAACCTAATGGCAACCATGATCGACCAGTATCCAACTGCTCGAGTGTTCACAAATTAGGAACCAGAACACATTGCGCTCGGTAGTTATAAAACAGAGAAACGAAATTAGAGAAGCTGAAGTCCATATAACATGTGTGTATGAGCTAACTAAGTTCTCAAAGTACTTAAAACTGCAGTTTCTATTCAATAAAACTGGTTTTCATTTGAAAAATCTGTACATAGTTGTGCGAAATCCTCTTTAGGAGCGCTGTATTTCTTTATGAAAAATTTCCACGCCTTTATGAGGGAACTTCATCTGAGACGGGCCTCAGGTGTTTTCGGATTCACTTTTTTTTTCGTGTCTCTTTTACTGGAAACTAATGTCTTATCATCTGGATCATATAACAACTGTCCATAATAACTCTTCGTTTTAACGACTATTTTTTGAACCCTGTAGTTTGAGTAATAAACGGATTCTCGCCCACACGTCAGCCTGTCTCAACACAAACGAGTACAGAGTTGGTAGCTGGCGGCTTTCATCATCCTCTGTGACATTTCGAATTGATTTTGATAGGAATGTCCGGCCATACGAAGAAGGGTGAATTCTCCAGACGCCTCTCACGACAATCACACCACTCTGTCGTGCCTGCAAACGCGGATAGACGGGTCGCAGCATTTCGGCATCGAGGCGGTTTATACAGGCATGCTTTATATTTGAGCGTTTCAAAAAAACTCGTTATTTAATTTGCTATATAACTTTTCTAATTCCTTATATAGTCAAAATGTGTGAATTTCTTGCATGTAGATAATTTCTTATATGCACGAAGGATTAGAAAAGCGCTTAGGGCACCATCAATAGCATTCCAGTAACCAAGAATTCGGATGTGTTCATGGGACACTTCATTGCAAGATTTTTTTCTTTAGTGCTCTGTTCTTGAGCTTGATTCATGATTATACAGATCCCACTCATTGCTTCCACTGCCTATAACAGTTGCATTTGAGCTTCACCTTGAGTGCAATTGGGTCGAAGCATTTTGTTCAACCGGATATCACACAACACCAATCCAGAACGATTTGTTGCTTGCCAATTTGCTAGCTTGATATCGTCGGCAATGTTCTCGTCTAACCTTACTCCATAGTGCTGCCTACGACCTTCTGTCTTTGCCGCTTTTGATCAGTCTTCAGGAGAAAGATATTAACCCCTAAGGGGCGACGTGTACCAGCTAAGGTACACGACTATTTGAAGGCCTTTCTCGCTACATAAAAGTTTCCTCATGGATATTTGGCAATCATTCATAAACTCAAATTCCTGCAATTTCAATGATCTATTCAGTCCTACGAAAGGACTCTTTATTACGTTGGAGTAAGGATAATAAAATTCTTTTCCCACTCAATTTTCTTCATCTGCTCGGCTGGGGCTTCGATATGGCGCTTCAAAGTTTTATTAATCATTAGATAGTTCAAATATCGAGAATTTTGGCAATGTAGCTGTTTTTCCAAAAAGTTGTCAACGAACACTGTAAGGGCGAGAAAAAGATCATTTTTCACGCCTAAAATGCCACCCCGCCTCTTTGACGTCCTAGGTGGTTAATTGGTAATTATAGCTGAAGTTCATATCTCAGAGATGCCTTATCGGTACATAAAGAATGGAATATCACAAATGAATCTTTTACGAAGGTTTCTGATATGAAAGGTGACTGCTTCTTCTGAAATTCTTCAATTTGAACGGTAATACTAAGTCCTTTAAAAAAAGTAAGCAAACTTCCAACCCCTAATGTGCATTTGTATTGCCTGTCTTGCAAAAACGTGGCTTGAAAGCACATCTTCTGCAGTTTAACAATTCTAATAGAGGTCTATTTGTTGGTAATTCTAATTTGTGGCTTGGGAAGGTGTAGGAAGAGCGCGTTCATCATTGCGTATGATGCGGTACTTCCCCCGTCAGCATCCATATTTTTCGAAAAAAATGTTTTTTTTTTGCTTTTTCAAGGCATTGTAGTAGTTATTGGATGACTCAAATCTCGAAAATCGAAAGATTTATTTTTAGTTTTTGAAGGGTCTTTATATTGCACTGTAACAGCGAAAAGAAAATGTTATTTAGCACTTAAGCATCTTCTCTTTACGAGCTGTAGCAATGCGAATAAAACTGTGTTGCACATCTGAAAATTTTTTGTTAGGCTTTTCTTCTCAGACTTTCACACCGATTCGATAAGGCAAATCTTAATAAATTAAAGGAAAGACTTAGTTCTGAAAAAGACTTCTCAGTGCGTCGTTACAGCTAAAAGAAACATTGACTTTTGCACTCGTTGCGCATCCCACGCCTCATGTAAATTGCGTTGCACGATCGACAAGGCGCCAGATGTGGAACTCAGTAATCTTTTGGCTGTAACAACGCATTGGAACGTTCTTCTCAAAAGCCAAGCTTACCATTGAGATCATTGAGATTTGTGCTATCGAAAGGCTATTGAAAGTCTGAGTAAAATCCTTGTCCAGCAAAAGATGCTTGAGTGTGCAAGAAAATTTGGTACTTATATGTTAGACGGCGACATATGTTTGAGCCACTCTCAATCATTGGACAAGCAGTTTTCGTAGGAGTGTTAATAATTATTCTAAGCATAGCTCTCTAGCTACGAGTTTACGCCACCGGTTTTTCGAAACAGCCTTTTATAATGCTGTATATCCAAAATAAAATTTTGTTTCTTACTCGCACTGCGTCTTCACCACGAATATAAATCGTTGGAAGCACGAGAAGCATATCAGCGTGTAGGAAATTTTCCGTAATATCAGAATCTATGCTGCCTTTAAAGTTGCTGTCGATGCGGTAAAGAATTCTCAATAAAATAGCAGTAGTTACCGCCATTTTTACGTATAGCGCGATAGATCACTGTTAAGTTAAGCGGTAGATCAGTTTTACCTTATAACAAGTCATTGCTGAGGCTTCCCTTCGAATTCTACTCAACTACGAACCTTTTCGTCGGCGAGTTTGCTTAGCGGCCAATCACGAAACAGGTGGTGGGGGCGACCGATTGCGTTTGAAATATTGCTATTCAATTGGGAATTTCTGTCATCACATCGACAGAAACTTGGGGGTGAAACGTAGATTCTGATGCTACCAGAAACTTTCTACACGATGATATGCTTTTCGTGTTTTCAGCAATTTATACGCAGTGTAAAAATGAAGACGCAAAACGAGGGAGAAGCAAAACACTATTCTACATGCTACAGCGCTATAAAAGGTGTTAAAAAGAATGGGCGACGTGGAGTTGTAGCCAGAGATTTAGGCTGTGGAATTATTATTGTAATACTTCTGTAAAGAATTCCTGTTCAGCGAATGAGGTCGACTCAAAAATTGGTTGTCGTAACATATAAGTACCGAAATTTTTACTTCACCTCTACAGTATAATGTAAAAACCATGTGAAAATGTAAGCACACCCTTCAGATCCTCGATATTCAAGCTGTTGAATAATTACTAAATCTCGATTTTTTGAACATGGATGCGGATAGGAGAAAAGTACCAAGAATACTTCTTTGGAGACACATATTCTGGCCATAATGCCGATGTTCTAAACCTTTTACTCGTGCACGCTTGTCCCTTGCCGCTCAGAAAATCTACCAATATCCATAAGTACTCAACTTTTTCTCACTTATATGAACTCTGAATTATGAGAGTTTTCGGTGAACGCGTACTGAATACAGCATGCGTAATAATTTTTGATAAATTACTAGCTGTTTTCTAATTTTTATTCACTGTGATGACTCTTGGTTCTTGTCTAATACTCGAGAGGAGCAAAACTAAAGATTTTTATTGTGAACCCCTTTGTACAATGCAATACGATTGATTGAATGCTAAATTCAATATGATTACGTAGTAAGTCAACGTTTTTCTCTACATAAGGCTCGTATAACTAAACCATAAGCATATGAGGGAGTAGAAAAAATGTTCATCAAATTGATGCAAAAATTCTGGAAATTTTTGCCAAATGAAGAAAAAACCTTAATTGAACAACGAAACCGCAATTCGCTTTGCGCGCATCAATTTCTATAGCTGTCCAATAGGGGTTAATTAGTGAGACAAGATATTTGATTACGCATCACATAATGAAATAAATGTAGGATATTTGAAGTGTAACTTTAAGTAAAATTTAGTGTAAAGCTACATCATATTATGGGCTTAGTGTAGAGACGGAGATCAATAGGACAGAGTTTTATTATGTCTGATTAAGAGAAGACTGCCAAGATGTAGAATTTCACCCGAAAATGAGCCTGTGGCTCATTGCGATCATTGAGGCCTTGGAAATGTTAATTATTAGGTTTAGGTTTGTCGTGCATGATCAGCGTTTTTCTGTCGTTTTATCGAAAATCGGAAGAAGTTTCTGTGTCGTAAAGGTGGCGATGGCTGCCAATTGAATGGTTAGTGACTTTACCTTAAACTGAATGTTATTGGAGGTTTTTGGAAATTTATTGAGTGCTCCTCGCGAAAGTAAAGCTTTAGTGATTGCCATGAATGCTCCACGAAATTACTGGAATTGTTATCAACAAAGAACAAACGTTACAATTTGCCTGCAGTTTATTCGATTTTCTTTTCAAATCTGTCAATTATTGCACCTCTACTTTTGAGTTTTGGGTATTTCAATCAAAACTCAAGACAATTTACAGTGGGCAAAGCCACATTGGGATTTTACCTCTCATTATCCGTCTGTCACTTTAACCGCATCACATGCATGTCAAAAATAAGGAGTGACTTTGATCTCGTGCCAAAGGCTACCCAGGTCTTTTAATCCTGTGGGATTGCCAGAGTAATAATTAACTTGCTGAAAGAATAAAATGACTCACTTGATACAGCGTTAGACCTCTGAAAGTCATCGCAAAAATCATTACGCATTCTATCGCCTCCTGGCTACCGGTAGAGTCGAATATATGACGTACTTCTCATGGATTGATCAGTGTCGAGCGTCTTCCTTTGTTTTTCCATTTTCTGTTAGAATCTCAATCACAAATGTGATGGAAAATTGTAGAAAACCATAGGAGTAAATAGTCAGTTTTGATGTAGTCAGTGTTCAACTTCACATACATGCATCCCACCTTTTGTATTATCGTGGGATCTTTCAAGAACACGATACTTGATCACTATGGGAAGGAAGATGCTTTGGATAGATTACATTCAACTTTTTGAATTTTCGCCGAAACATTTCAAGGTTCAAACTTCAACACAAGTCCAACTCCGTTCTGACAATGAATGTTTTTCATATCACTCAATGTTCTTGGACATATAGTCTTCAAAGTTGACGTATTAGTTTTTCAATTTTTTCATTGGAAAAACAGTAGCCACAATATGTACAACGACGCTGAAATACGAGTTTTTTTGGGCCAAGGATTAGTACAAGGTTATTTGAACTTCGCAATATCTGACTCTTTTTAGCAAAACAAGATAATGGGGAACTTATTGAGAGGTGCTTTTAGGAGGAAAATTCCTTCTATAACCAAATTACTTCATGCGTAAAACATACCGCGCATACTCTGCAAGAACGTCAATTCTTAATAGAGCTGCACAAAAATGCAAAATTTTTGTCGGTTCTAGGACTATGTTTTTGAGTGCTTTTACCGGGAAGCTCCTCACAGGAGTATATCGTACATAGATCGACTGACTAGTTATCATATATGCATATATACTTATCAATATGCTGAATGCCTCAAATGGATGGTAGAAAAGCTTGTCCCACGTCGATTTTTTGTCGGAAAGAAATCATAGTTATTTTTTAGAAAAAAACCGTCACTCGTGCGATGACATTCAATTATGCGTGCAGTGGCTAATGATACTAAGCCCGATTGGCATTCACCTTTACCAAGAACATGCTGTATATCTATCACTTGATTTAGGATTCTTTTGCGAACAATGAGTATACTGAAGAACTTGAGTTCCATAAGTGCATTTCAGCTTCTCGTAAAGTCAAGTGTCAAAAGCACCGCCTCTCAAAATGTATCAGTGTTGAACTCCAGGCAGAAACGTGCGTTTTGCCGTTTCCTTTTTTCAAGATGATGCAGTGACATTTGTTGCTAAAGTTGAATGACATATTACATTATGTTTTTTTGAGGAAATCTGTTATTATATGAGCTGTAGCCACAATAGGTCAATAACCGGTTCTTCAAGGTGAGCTTGATTTCAAGAGGTAGTTGAACCAGCGTTTCACCCAAACCGAGGGCTCATACTAGCACTACAACCACTAAAACAACTCCTTAGCCACTATTTCCTCGATTCTGTCAGCAGCCGACCTTTCACGAACTGTAAAAACAGCGCCATAAGGTTTCTTTTGGGTCATGCATATTTTGTAATTGCCATCTCAGAGGTATAGTATTGCCGATGTGTTTATCAGAATAAACTGTTGAAGGTTGATTGCTGACAAGTACGATAGTTCATAGCAAAGTAGGAGAGGTATCAAAGAAGTGGTTCCATAGTGTGGTGGTAATACGCGCCCAAGGTATAGATGAAACTCGCGTTTAACTCCTGTTCAAAAATCGAACGTTCTGCATACCACTCAATAATCGGTTGAGAAAGTTTGATAAGAACTATGGGGAGTTTTCGGTTATAAGAGAACAAATGGATATAGGACCTCATTCGCTCCAATCGTAGAGTGTAGACCACGAGATAACAGACAGTTACCTGTTCTCGTTTGTTTCAAGAGGAATCATCGTTTGCGCTGAGTCTGCACTTCGCCAAAGAAGAAATGTCACTTAGGTTTTAGATCATGGACGAGGAAGTCTGAGCATTCTTTTCTAACTTCACCTACACATTTTGGCGACTGTATCCTATACAGGCTTGTTTGACTCACATTAAGCCAGCTTTCAACTATGAATGAATTATACCCTTGGTATATTAGTTTTTGGTGCGAATCTAGTCAAATAGTCACGTGCGCAACATGATTAATGGGCGACAAAAATGCGTACAGAAATTTAGTGTGCAGGAATATCAAGAAGACGTCATACCTTGTTCAAACACAAGTGATCATGTATGGACTTTGCTGTAGAGAAACTTTCATGTCCAGTGTTACCTTGGCAGTAAAACTATTCTGATAAAAGCCGTAATCCTTAAGGGAGCTCAGGGAGACACACTCACTTTTCCTAGATCTCAAAACATATCTTTGTGTATCGCGGCTTTCTAATGATTATTTCAACGTTCTGTTGCTCTCACGTATGGAGCAAGTCAGCTACTACTAGACGAAAAATTTATCACATAACATACTTTTCTTTTCGAGCATTTTGTAAGACCACGTTCAAATTTCAACATATCTCGTAATTATTATTTGAGCCAACATGTTATGCGGTCTGTTAAATGGGCTGACTTATAGCGCCCGATACACGTGTTTCGACCTTGATGGTCTCGTCAGTCGGGCACTTCGTCGTCTTTAGCCAATCCTCTCGGGTCGCTCAGTCCCCTCTACTAAGAGTAGGCGACGACGAATATTTTACACTGTATGTTCGGTGAAGGGTTGAAGCATGTGTATCGTGCTCTATAAGTCAGCCCATTTAACAGACCACATGACATGATGGCTCAAATAGAAACTGCGAGATATGTTGAATTTTGAGGTGGTCATTAGAAACAGTCGAAAAGGAAGGTATGATATACTAATGATACCAGGTAAGAGCAATCGAGTGTACAACAGTGCGTGTTCGGTGATAATTTCACCGGACATATAGTGTAAAATGTTCGTCGTCGCCTACTCTTAGTATAGGGGACTGAGCGCCCCGAGACAATTGGCTAAAGATGAAGGGTAGCTGCCCGACTGACGAGACCGTCAAGGTCGCAACATGTGTATCGGGCTCTATAAGTCAGCCCATTTAACAGACCACATGACATGTCTGCCCAAGTAATGCTTACGAGATATCACATAACATATGCAATCCAGGCGAGGCATTGCTGTGCTATGGACATCATAAGCTGCTTTGACTCAATACGAAATTGTTCATTGACGACAGTTTTTGAACAATAAATATCCTACTAAATTCCGTATCTGAAAAGATGACAAATGGCTGCATTTCGGCGCAATTCGTTTTTGAGAATAGCTTGAAGATCACCACATCGGGGAACAGATTTGCAATTGCATCTTGAGTGCGATGAAGAATTTGCATGGTATGCCGCATGCCAGTTGGACGTTACTACGATATTATTTGTTTATTGAATGACCCAGTGTACCACATGCATCACAATGTGATAGCAGGACTCTTTGCATTCAAATTGCTTTCTCGCATCCAACCCTTACGAAAATTCTCTAACCTTCTTGTGTAGAGTTCGTCTGTTGCTTGATTATTTTCTGTATTGGTCGCGATTGTCGTTGGATGCTGGTGAAGTCGATGCTCTGTGAAGTTTAGGGATGGCTTTGCTACAGCATTCCCATGTGGATTAGAGGCTTTGCTACAGCATTCTCATGTGGACTAGAGATGTACCAAGCATGTGTACTATCTACTACATGTTCTATCATCCCTGATCTTGGAAATGAGAGGCTTAGGAGATTTGATGCACCATCGAACCAGCACGTGGGTGAGGTGAAGTTTCACGTAACGAACAAGGTCACTGCCACTGCGCTACTGATGTCTTACCAATAGCGAATTTTTCATGCAGCTCTGATAAAAGCATTACGAAACTTTGTATTCACGGCAATGGGTTAGTTTGTGCTAATCAAGTTATGTCGATGTGTAGGCCTCTGATATATTGGCACAGTTTATTGTTGATTGATCTGTTCATCTCTGACCTTGAGTCCTTGGAGATTGGCTTTTCTCTTCGACAATAAAGTATGTTTCCGACTTTTCAATATATTTGGCGGTAGGCATGCAGAGCACTGAAAAATATTCATTCCGATGGCATGAATGAGGCACACGATGCCGCTGTTTTGTTTAGTCATTGGCGCAGTTTTGGCGTGCTTCAACCCCTTGCGGGCGATGAGGATCATTTTGACCGAGACCCCGTTCGGACGATTACGAAGATTTGAGCGTGCACCAAGCAAATCTAGTTAATTAACTTCTTAAGGACAGATTACTGTAAATCCCTAATGAAATATTACTGGAAGACTTTTTTTATGGATAATTTTAGTGATATCAACGCCAGTACTTTCCAAGACCTTGTCTCTTCGAAAGTTTTTTGCGAAAAAGAATGTATTTTAAGCTTTTATTGACTGCATTTTCATATTTTATCAATATTTTTGTGGTCAGTCGATAGCTTCAAAAATTCCGTCTTAAGCACTAAGCTTGATGTGTGGAGATATTTCGGTATTACGTTTACCATTAAGAAACAATCACAAAACATAGCGATTTTTTGGTATTGTGTAATAAAACTCTTATTGTTGAAAATATCAAACCCTAATTTTCTTCTCAAGCCAGACACGAGGTGTTATAATTTTTTTCCAAGGGATGACGTTCCGGCAGTTCGCCTTCTTCAGGGCCTGGAAAGGTCAAATTGTCTGGAATCCAATCACTCAAACAACTCCATTATTCCTCTAGAAAAAATCTAGAAAACTCACCGAAACCTAGATTTCAATCGCATCAAGCACAAAATCAACTCTCAACATACTCACCGCTTTTTTAAATATGTGTTCGCTGAACAATTCAAAAGGCGATCACCGGAAGGAGATCACATAGGCTCGTAATGCACCCCAACCATCAAAAAACAGTATTATATACTGACTCATATCACAAGTGAAAACGAGGCATTCTTCCCTGCGGTTCACAGTAGGATTGCTCGCGTTAATCCAAAATGTTTCTAAAATTTTCCGCACTGATGTTCTAAGTTTCTGTACAAGGATGGTGACTTTAATTTGAAAATCTACTCCATCATGCTTCTGTGCTCTATGTATCCTTAGCAGGGCATTTCGTCTAATATGATGTTTGTCAGCTAGGTGTTCTTCTACGCGGGCAGAGAGCGGCCTACCCGTCTCGCTAATATATTTATCACCGCACGCTTTGCAACAGTTTAGGCAAACTCTTCCTACGCTTATGCAATCACCGTCTCCGTCGTTAGGACATATTTTGCAATCTTTCATTATACAGAGACGGTTATATAAGAGGTTACGAACTAATTGGCGACTCAGAGTATTCGGTGGTATTTCAATGATCATTACCGATTGCTCTAAACATGCTCTTTTCAAACAACATTTTATAGCTGCACTTATCTCGGTTGAAAAGTGCGGGAGGATAAACGAGAATCGCCCTTCATTAGAATTTTTGTCCGGAGGCATGTTGTTTCCTTTTAACATAAGCCAAGGGGTTATAAAATCTCATTCATTAGAATTGGCTATTTCCCGAGCCAATTTCACAGATTCTACTTTCTCTCTCCTCCAGTACAAACACCGGCGGCTGTTCAAAACATATCTTCTACTAACGCCGTTTTCGTGTGTGAGAGATGAAAGGAGAGGTAGTGAATCAGGATACTCCTATTACTTTGCTTTGGTACCATATCATAATGTAGCCGTTATCGGTTAAGTTTATTTGCACGTTCACGAAAGGGCGCCAATTATCTTTCGGTATCTCACTGATGAATGTTATATACTCTGACTGTTAATTCAATTACCTAAAACATCTCTCTACTTCCTCTTAAGTGAAACAGATAATCAAACATTCATCTATACACCTACAGTAGAGTAGTGGTCGGAGATCTATTGCTGAGGCTTCCATTTTCGATATAAAGGCAATAGCCAGGATAGGCGCCAGCCGCTGACCCATTGCCAACCCTCTCATTTGCGCAAAGTACTTCCTTTACCATCTAAAGATTGAGCAGTTCAGGCACTTTTTTAATGGAACCATGAACTACTGAATCGATAAGCTGTACATGTTTACAGCTCCCAGATGTTGTATAAGAAGCTCGTATGTGGCTTGCAATGCAGAGCCATTCGACACATTGGTATAGAGTGCAGTGACGTCGAATGACTCTATTACAAACGCGTTTTTTGAATTCGTTTTACGTAGACGATCCAGGAACATCTGAGTGTTCTTCAGATGGGTGGAATGTGTCCAAGCAGCTGGGATTTTATTGCAGTTAGAAACCATACTATCCTATCCGTCGTTCCGCCCACACGGCTGATAATGTGTCTAACTTTGAATATAGATGGATCATTAGACATTAGATCATCAGGGGATACCAACTTATGTGTTTTTTTGAGTATAAGACACCTGCCGCTTTCGCTGTATGAACCCACTCATTATTTAATTTGCGATTCTGCTTTTCTAATTCCTTTACGGAAGATGATCCGTAAAGTGAATCATTTTCAAGATGCTTTTTCGTTATAGCGATATCTAACTTCGAGTAGTCACTGTGAATTTTCCACGCCTATCATTAGAGAATAATCTTATGTTTTTTGCCTTATCAGTTCTCGAAACTCTTTCATTCCACTAAATGTCGTGAAAGTCTCCTCCGCAGACTTCCGAATTTTCTATCAATCTCCTCGTTGGAGTCTTGTTATCTGTAGAACGCCTGACAAAATGGTAGTATTGGTAAAACCTCTACTTGCTGTTCATTCCTCTTGATTTCTTCAGCTCTGGCCTTTTGACAAAGTTTATCTTGCAGTTCATTCAAGTTACATTCCTACACAAGGCTACCGTAGATGTGGGTTGGGATGGTGAATTGCTTGGAACCAATTCTAATAGCGAGCGTGCACCATCAGGAAGAGTTATACCTCCTAACACAGTAACCCTTGAATTTCTTGATACATTATTTGCTCTATTGTGACTCGCTTGATCTTCATAAACGGTGTCCGCATGCCTTCACAATATCATGTTATGCGATCTACTCAGTAAGATCGAACTTTCTCCGTAGGGTAAATTCAGCATTCAACCTAATGCAGTTGCAAATCAACTTTGGCCCACCAATTGATTCTCCTTCAAAGGTTGCCTTCCAGATACTGAGCGCAATAATATTCCTTCGCTGCGCACTTTCTCAGCTGAGCGTACGGCCCATTCTAAGCATGCCGAGGTCGATAGATGTAGTCGGTCTTGGAAATTGTTAAAAATTTTATCACCAAAATAATCACAGTCTAATTGCAAAGACTTCTTTAAATGTATTTTCAATACGAATAACGCCCGATTTTTATGAAAATTCTTACTTTAGAATACTGTATCTTCTGCATGCAATCACATCTCAGAAAATGGGCTCGTGAATCTTTGGTTTTTTTTAGAAAAGAGCTACCACACTGGATTATTAATAGTACTTATTCAATAGCTTGAAAAATGGAAATTTTAGTAGCATGCTTGGCTTTTAGAAAGGACATCTTCTCGTTGAGCTATTAGCAAGAAAAGGCAACATTTTGTTTCCGCAGCACTCAGGCCGTCCTTTCAACTTTACAGCGGACTTGTTGGTACTTATACAGTAAAATTTTGATTACACGAAAATTGACCTCTGCGAAAATGTTGCTAGATCAGAGGAGCGTCCATAAACGTTGTTCAGTGAAAAAAAGCCCAGTTGGTTCAAAAACCCCTACTTTCCAGTATCAAAGCTATATCCTTGAGAAAACGCATTTTCAACTGTTTTGAAAAAAATGCATGTTTCCAAGCCCTATCTCACTCATTTTGGATATTGTACTGATGTAAAGCTGCAATTGGCTGAAGATGCTCTTTCTGAAGTTATCTGAGAAATGAGAACTGGAGGAGGCAGAGGAAATACAGAGCTGACATTCGACTTAGAGGAATTACGTAGAGCATGTAAAATCGGTGCGTCATGTCCAATGGTCAAAATGGCTAGGATAAAATGCGCTATATTACAGAGTGAACGAAGACTAAAAAGTTGGAACCTATGCAACGCTAGAACAAAGTTTTTTCGGAAATTCAATGGAGATTCCAACTTGCGTAGTGCTCTGACTATCAAGAAATTATTGAGAGTCATCGTTGAAGTAGGATAGCATGCAATGATCATCACCACTTTTCGTTGTTATAATTTCCAATCATGATGAATTATGATGAATTTTGTGTAATAGGCAATAAGAGTACTCGAAAGCTGAAAAAAACTAGAAGGCAACCTCGCTTGAAATATGTATAAGAATAAATAAAATGACATAAAATGCTCGATACAGTTCTAGTTATAGCCTTGTCGCGAATACTTGAATTTCCCTTCAGAAGTGCGGATTATAAAGGAATCAATTACGTTATTTTTACTGAAAGCAACTTTCTTAAATTTTGTTCTATTACATTTGACCATTCAATGACAATGAGCCCCCATTTATTGGCGAAAAAAGGATAAATTTTACTAGAATATTGCCACATTAGTGGTGAAGCGCGCTCAGCCAGCCTCTCTTCTTGGCAGTCGAATCCCCTCTTTAACTGATTCTGGCTCCATTCGTGAAAGGGTAAAAATGTTTTTCTGGAGTCGGCTCCTGCTCTTTACACTTCAAGATCTTTTTAAACTCCTTTCTGCAGTGACTTACAAGTTAGGATACGAGCTGCTGTGCCTGGAACTAGTGCAATTCCGCCTCGGTGTATTACTGCACTTATTTTTGGAGACAGACGCCTCATAGTGACTTCCACATACTCTCAGCTTTCATGGAGTTGATTCTGTTAAATACATCGTAGGCATTCCTTATCGGTGTTGTCGGTAGCCGGATCTCTCCATAAGCCAATTTATGAAATGAATCTCAGCTTAAAGTATCTTAAGATTTGGTTTATTTTTATATTTTGCGGCTTGTCTCCTTTCGCTACTTGTGGAATTTTTTAAAAAGAAGGTGATGGACTGGTTTTGTGTTGAATCTTGATGCAACAGCAACATCGGCTTGACAAAACATCCAGTATTTGATGATATTGTTCATTTGACAATGCTACTCTTCTCTGGCAGACGTGTCGCAAAAGAAAATTGGTTGTACAAGACGAAATATATATTTTCAAATAGTGCACATACATTTATATCTGGTTGGGGGAAAGGTAAGCTTGCGTGATGACAATCATCGTGCTCATAAGTGACAGGTATCCAACCTTTTGATCTGCTGCACATCTGATCGAACTTAGTAGGGCTCGTCTAGACTTTTATCTTCTGAACTATTAGAAAGATGCATATTAAGGCAGTTATAACGGTAATGAAAGAATGGAACGAATTGCGGCGAGATATCGAAAGCAGATATTTCACGATCTCAACGAGCATTATCGGTGAGCGTTTACAGTTCGTGTTGCTTCCCATTGCAGTGGAATGTCGATTAGAAACTGATATGCTGATCAGGTAGAAACATTACCGAGAACCTTCAAATATGAAAAATCAATTGACAAAAGCACTTCCTTGTAAAGGGTACTTGATCATTAGACTTCAAGAGACTAGAGGTGAATTTCATGTATTAGGTGGGGCAAAAGTACAAGTAAAAGATTGAGTACGTAAGAAACATATAACAGAATTACATAGAGAGAATCTCAAGCAACCACTAATGGGTGTCCAGCTTCTTGAGAAAGGTATTCAATCAGTTCACAAACCAGGCCATCTATTAACCTCTGAATAGAAGGAATAACAAAAAATATTCAAAGCCTAAACGGGGTTGGTACGCCAGGGCCATACACGCGTATTTTGGACCTCCTCATCAGTGACCCACGCCCCACCTTAAGCCATGCATGTAACAAGGAGGGAGGCGTATATGGTGACGGCACAGTGTAAAATGACGCTGGTCCATCACCACTTCTCAGTCGATATAGTTCGGCTAGCAGAGCAAAATTGATCCATGGCATCGACTGTTCTTCTCAATGTGGGGCGTGGGTCACTGACGAGGAGGGCGAGACCTCGGAAACACGCGTGGTTGGGCTGGCGTACCAACCTCGCTTAGGCTTTGAACATTCTTTTGAAATTATTTTGAATGTTTATTGCGAGGTTTTGAGAATAAGAGTTTTTTTGTGAGCAGTAACGATGTTGTTATTGTTGGGAATCAGTGAATACAATTTAGTTTGGATTACCATTCAATGGAGTGATACAATGGCTGATATTTCGGCTCTGTTGCCTTCTTCACAACTCGATATGATCGAACTTATTGCAATCCACTCGGTCAAAAACTTCCGTAGCCCAGTAAAAATAAATAGGCAGATTTTTCAGCTCGCGCAGTGATTAGCTTCTTCTTGAAAACTTATCGTTTATTTCTTTTTAAGTTTTCCACACATTATTGAAAATATATCGCACAGAGACATATCTTGAATATGAAAGTAATGCACCTGAATCACGTCAGAAAAAGTTAGCCTGAGGTATAGTGCGAACTTGCGCGTGAATACGAGAATGATACATACCTCCGTGCGGTTCATCTTCGAATTTTCTTATTTATGCAGAAAGCTTAAGAAGAAAGCGACTTTTTTGGCTCAAATAATTTCAATTCCTGTGCGAGAATGGATACTAACTTCTGCATTAAGCATGCCTAATGGAGTGTTTTGTTTAGCTTTGACTTTTTCAGTTATTTGCTCTTTTATTCGGACGCAGAGTGATCTACCACTTTCTTCAACGTTCTTGTCTGCGCATGCCTTACATATTGTTAGGTATGCTGAATCAGATTTTGTAACCAGCGCAAATTATGCAAATCACTTCTTCGTTTTCATGGAGACGATCACATAGTCGGTTACGGACAAGTTTGACGCCCTAGAGTGCTTAGGGGTATTTCAATCATCGCTACCGAATTGTCCAGTCTTACTGTCCTCAAGCAACGTTAAAATCTGCGCTTACTTCGTGAGGAATATAGAGTAAAATAACGTGACTTTCAACTAGACCTTCTGTGTGAGGGCCTATTTAAGTAACGATACTGCTTTCTAAAATCCTTTTCGGGAAATGATCGATGAAGTAAAGCATCTTCAAGGTGCTCTCTCGTCACTACGATATCTAAATGTCGAGGAAAGGCTACAAATTCTCTCCTGTTATCATTAAAGGATAGTCTTGTGTTTTTTGCCTTACACATAATCTCTTGTATAGCATGCAGCGACGAGAACATTGGCGAAAGGACTAGGCCATAGTGCGTCCGTATAAAAGACCAGGTAGTTGGAAAACTCGAGGACAAACGAAACACTCCACTAAGCGCGCATAAGGAAACAAAAACTTTACGGCAAAGATTTTGATGCTAAAGTCAGTCTCCTTGCACAGGAATTCACAGCATCTTTGCGAAAAACTCTCTGAGCATTTGGATAGGTGCAAGCAATCCAAAGGTGGACCGAAAGGAGGGATGTCTCATAATCGAGCGTGACCTCGCGCGATACCTCAGGCCTTTTCTGACCTGATCCAGGCAATTACTATTCAAAACACTCAAAACAGTGAGTATTCTGAAGAGAAGTTGTTTATTGCGTGTGCTAAAAATTTTGTTCACTATGTTTATTTTTGCTGAGTTACGGAAGTATTTGACATAGTGGAATGCGAATCAACTTAAACAGTCCAAACACTGAAGAAGGTAGTAACGCCGAAACATGAGCCATTGTATTACTGTAGTGAGTGGTACTCTGTATTGAACTGTACTCAGTAAATCCTACTAATAAAACTTCGGTTCTGCCTGCAAATAACACTGAGGTATTTGTGCTATCGACTGCTTTTTTACAGACCCGCTCAAAATGATTTAATCTGATAAGGATATGACTTATTTTGAGCCATAGGTCCAGTGCTATATTGATATTATTTACTGAGGTATTTGATCAATATTTTTATAAATGCAGAGAGAAAACAATAAAGAAACGAGCGAAAAATTGATAACTGTACTGTTCGGTTTATAGAACTGATGTGTCTCTTTGCTGATACGCAGGTAAGTGAAAGGATTAGATTATTACACAACAACAACTACCTCTACTACTTTTGTTAGTGACGCCACGCCGTTTCATATTTTTTGTTGTTTTTTAAAAATTCGGATGAGGAATCAAAACCAGACTAATAAATCAGTGAACTCGGGGTTTAAAAAAGAGGTAACGTTCAATATTTCATTTCATGTTAAAACCATACGGCTTTAGATTAACCACGATCACTGTTTCTACTTCACAGGCGATTATCCTCTCTTCGAAAAGCCTATACTGGATTAACTACTCCAATAAGCAAATTTTATGGAGTATTCCACCTTACTAAATTTTAGTGCTGAGTATATTTGTTTGAGTGATGATGCGAAAGGTTTTCAACCCTTTGCGGACGATGAGGGTCAATATGGCCCTCGATTGGGCGCGCCATTCAGACGGGCTACGAGAAGTGGTGCGTATCCCAATACAAATTCGGGTTCATAAAACTCTCAAAGAAGAATTGACGTCAAAAAAACGATGAAATATCACTGATGAGACTCCCGTTTGAATGATTTTGGCAAGATAAACGCTAATGCTGCTCAAATTTTTTCTTTTTCAAACGAAAAAACCATTTACTTGCGAAAAGGTTTATATTCCCAGCTGTTGTTGGACATTTTCTCATACCTTCTTGATGTTTTTGTAGTCAATAGATAGCTTGAGATTTTGTGACTCTCATACTAAGCTTGCTGTTTGAAAATAATCCCACAGTACGATCTAATGAGAAATGAAAGATAACGTTTTGCAATCGCAATCCAATTTTTCTAATTGTAAGCAGACTTCTTGGGATTATATATTTATATTTCGATTCTTATGGACTTTCTTGCTAAAAAAACTTGGAATATCTTTGATAAAAATTTCGTAAACGTATTTCTAAGAGGAACAATGCTCAACTGCCTTGAAAATCCTTACTTTTGTAAACGATTTCTGTCACATGCAGTCGCATTTTAAGAATTACGGTCGTGAAACTTTGATTTATTCTGGAAAAGGTCTATTCCACCAGACTACTAGTATTTATTTAGAGCTAAAATCAGATGAACTTGAATGATGTATTTCGTTTCTCAAATGGCTTGTTTTCTGCGCTGTAACAAAATAGAATTTTGTTTCATATTTGAGGATTTCTCGCCGGATAAAGTTTTTTCTATGAACATTTGATAGCCATTCGATAGTGCAAATCTCATAGATTTTAACGACATAGTTCATTTCTAGAAAGGACTTCTTAGTGAGTTGTGGTAGTCAGAAAATTTGGTTTCGCAATCCAAAGGATAGGATTTCGCGAAATTGGCTAGTCACCGTGCCTTTAAAAACACGTCATCTAACTGAAAAACATAATCTTCTTCTCACTGCGCTATAGTATAATAGAGTTCTTGTCGAAAAACAAAGTTATTATGGAAATCGTCAAAACTTGGGCCATCGAAGATGTTATTACATGTCCAGAGGAGCAGCTAACTTCAGTGGGAAATGCTTGAGTGTGAAAGATATTTTGATTTTACTACTGATAGAGCGCATTGAGGAAACCGTTTTGAGAATGAAGTATACCATCAAAATTTCCAAGAATTGAGCTATCGAAATATAACACTGGCAAAATTTAGAAGGAGCGTTTTTCCTATTAGTTGCACAAAACAGCATGCGGACATTAAAAATCATCCACATTTGCGAAACCTAATATTATTTTGAGCGTTGCAACACTCTGAGAAGCCCTTTATCAAAATCAAGTGCGCCGTTGAAATTGATAAGATTTTCCCTATCTAATGCGATTATCAATTGCTTATGTAAAAAGCTTTATGAGGTGAGAAATGCTTGAATGTGAAGCAAAATATTTTTTCGACTGCTACAGCGAAGAAAACAGGCCATTTGAAGAATTAAATGCACCGTTCAAATCACTTGTTTTTAGCTATCGAATGGCTGCTAAAACGTTTGATACGTTTCTACCACGGGGCTCAAAACAGGGTGGAGAGAACGGGAAAGAACCGCTACACCTCCATCTCTTCCCCGCATACCATAGCTATGAATCGAGAAATCGAGCGAAATTGTGCCTTGATCTTAAGAATGTGAATCTGAACTGCACTAAAAATCAAAAAAAAAAATGTCAAAATTTATCGATGAATTGGATTCGCACGCAACAAGCAGCATTATTTTTAACGAACTACTCACTGTTTCCCAATATTTAGCCAGTATGATCAATTTCAAGAGCGCATGTGGCGCAATGGTTAGAGGTGTTCTGCGTCGCACACGAGGTCAATGGTTCGATCTCGCGCTCATGGCTCACCAAGCCATCCATCCCTCCGGGGTCGGTAAATTGGTACCAGACAGGTCTGAGACCTGTCTAGGAGGATAAGCAGCAGACACTCGGTTTAGCGGGAGGCCACCGCGAGTCATTGTAAAGGCCACATGTGCATTCAATCACCTCGAACGAAGTAAAAAATTGTAGTTGAATGTATGGCGCATCCATCAGGGATTGATCAACGCCAAGAGCTCTATCCTTTTTATCCTTTATGATCAATTTTATGCACTTCATGCAATAAAGTATACGGAAAGATGAAGGAAATAGAAGATAAATTAGATTGAATTGTAGGTAAGTACAAATGAAATATTGTAGAAATGTTCGATGAAGCTTCTAAATATAACCTTTTCATAAATACTTGGTTTTTCCTTCGAAGGTGGGGATTATGAATGGAGCAATCACGTAGCTTTGGAGCATGCACCGGCAGGCTCTTTCCGTAGCCGTCCGAGCCGCCCGCCAACCGAAAATGGAGCCGTTCTGAAAGGGTTAATCTCCAGAGAATCATTATTGAGCCATCTCTCTCACCACAAAAAATGATCTTGGGCTAACTTCTATTGTACGATTGTTTCAATATCGGCAAAGCCATTTGATAATTGTTTGCAACTTTTTCACCACTTTAGAACTTCAAACATGATTTCCACCTGATCACAAGCCGTCATGCAGCTTACGAAACAAACTTCAAGCGATTTTCTGCAGTTGTTCACCGGAGTAACTCAAATTGCGTCAATGAGCTATTGCTCGTTTAGCACGTGATCGTTTCGAATCGAGAGGACAGTTGAACTAGCTATTGCAAAGTGTTTAGCATCTACGTCGAGGCTGGCGCTGTTATCCCTTATATTCTCTTCATAACTCCACGAGTGCGCCTGATGCTTACTATGCAATAAAAAGTGATTTCCTACTCAACATCGACATTCCTTTCATTTTTTCACAGCTGATAGACTTTTCACAGTTCTTCCTGCAGTATTAACCTTCCTTGCAGCGAGTGTGCTGGTTTGTCCACTTTTTCGTGGGTATACAACAGATCAACGTTGTAAAAAAAAACTCTTAGAGAAAAAACCAAACAAATATTTACATTGACTCTAAAGGGCGTGAAAATTGAAGCTAAATGAAATGGCTCCAAAACTACACAATGAAGTTTTGTTACATCCCTAGGTGAAAGGAGAAGATGGTTGGAGTAGCTGTTCTTCCTAGTTCTCAGTGAAAAGTTTCCTTATGTAAGAACCTTTTCGGATACAACTAGATTTCCTCGCAGAGAGATCTCTTCGTGATTAGTCACAAAGACTCTTGGCTTTTTTCTCCAGGTGGTGGATAACGAAAAAGAACGATAAGTTGACATGTGCTTTCCTAAGACGAAGTTGAATCTAGACGATGAACTGGAACTTGTTTTCCAACACCAATTCGGCACACCTAAATCTCAAAGTGTTAAAACTACCAGAAGCTGCAATCAGGCGGCTGTGAAGTATATAGAAGGCGGTTCGGAGTCATCTCCAGCAAAAAGCTATTTCCTGTTACGCAGAGAGAAACTGGCAAGCAACCTGCGAAAACCCAACCTCCTCGTCTAGAAATTCAGGCCATATGCTGTATATAAAAGCTAAGCGAGCAAAGACATCTACGCTTCCCTGATTTATAGTTAACTACCGATATAGCAGCTCTGCAAATGGCGACTATGGAGATGCTGCTAGAATCTTAAAATTATACTAGGCTGTTGGAACACTACGGACCCAGGTGACAATCATCACCTGAAACGTACATGCAGTTGCACTCGAATTTAATTGCCTAGATAATCTAGCTCGAATCAAAAGATAAGTTTCTAATAATGCTCGCCAGAAGGATAAGGTAGGACATAGTTGGTGTAGCTTAGACGGAAAGACGCAACCTATTCCACGCCATCTATGATACCGGAGAGTAACTGTTTCTAGGTATATGCGATAATAATGATCTCGGAGGCGTTTGTGTTGTGCTAAAACACATTTGACCATGAACATAGATTCATTTTAACAATAGGCTTAGATCAACGCCAGCTATGAACTTCTTCGTGTTTAAGCACCAACATCAAGCTACGACGAAGAGACCAAGTTGGGGCGGTTTATATGGTCCTAGAAAAGTTCCTCAAAGAGCAACCAAAAGTAGACTAGGAAAAACGCCTGAGGAGCATCACAATGGAACCCACGGCTTAGAATGAAGCGACCAAAGTGAAGTGTTGTCTAAGCTCGTCATGATAACTGAAACCATCCATGGCAACTCACAATTCCAAATGCGCCCGCTCCCAGCGGTGGGTGTGAGAATCTCTCAATTGAAAATATCATAGCGAGACAGACAACGTCTCAGTGACTCAAAGGTTTTGCTTAACTGATGCCACTGTTGTTCCGAAATTCCATAAAAGTTTAAACCATCGCTTCCTTCGCACAACGTTACTTTTTCCGCGAAAAGGACAGGAAACAGCTAAGTTTGAGCGGTGGATCTTGCATGTCAGGAAATAGGGCTCATACAAATTATTTGTTGGTTCTCGAAGGATGTTAGCATTAACAATATCAACAATAAATTTAGATATGTCGTTCCATTGTTCTCCCCTCCAATCCTACATGCTATTTTGTTGATGAGAAATCTACCATCAATGCGACTCAAAATGAGACCTGAACGTCTGAAGAACGTGCCAGTTCTCATCAACACACTGACTTGCCTCTACATTTGTTACGTACTACAATGCAAGGCTCTTATACAATGGAAAATCAAGAAGACCGTGTCATTGTTCAGAAAAGAAGACTTTCGCGACATTGACAACTGTTGCCTAATTCACTTATTAGTTGTCGTCTATAGACTCTTCACTCGAGTCATTCTAAGTAGATTTGGCAGAACACTGGGCGAGGGTCGACCCGAACATGTGAAAAAACAGGATTCGAAATTAATTTAATATAACAGACCACATTAGACGAAAACAAAATTACTGAATTTTCGAGGGAATACGAAAGGCAGCTCTATTTCACTATCATCGATTTGAAGAAGGCAAACAGAAGCAGCCATAGAAGTTTTGGACAACCACGGTGCCTACTCTGTACGTAACGATTCTTCGTGATATATAAAGATTTGGCAATCAATATACATCACTCTACAACGGCATTGCTTTAGACGTGAAGTGAAAGATCCTACGAGGCAATGCCATTTCGCTGAAATTATTCACTGCCACCTTTCAAGGCGTCATGCCAACGTTAATTTGACAATGTGAAAATGGAAATTTATGTTTCACGATTACACCATTCTCTCTTGGCTGATGGTAGAACTAAGAATGCAACGAAGAGGACAGAAAACTCCCGATTCCGTTCCCACTTTTTCGACTTGGTGATCACCTCTGGTTCATACATCGCAAAACTTGTCGATGCGCAAAAAGTGAAAGATCACTCGGCATTATTATACATGCAGTCGAAAGGACGATGCTAGAAATGTCTCGTGTTTTGCTAGGAGAGTGATTCTACGCGCACGCTATCGCAGATAAAGTGAACAAGTATTCGTGTTAATGACAAACAATAGAAGAGGACTGCCACAGAGTGGACTCTTGGAAAGATCCAGCCCGCTATAGTCAAGAGAATGAACTGATGGTCTAATTTCTGCACGGAAGTTCAGGTGAAAAATATGATAATCGTTCAACCTCTTCAACAAAAAGAACTCACTGGGCTACTCTTGCACTTGAGAAGAAAAAATGGGAGATTGACTGGTGCCCACTTAAGTCACTCTACAACTAACGGGACGATTAGTGATGCAGGTGATATACTTAGAAGGAACTATTACCAGGTACATAAACCCAAAAATGCAGAGTGGTGTACAAAGCATTCGATTCAGCTCGGATTCGAACCCCGATCCGGGGGGCGCGTGCTATCATATCACCTCAGTGGGCGGTCAAATAAAATGATTCTATTATGAGTTAGTCTGTTAGAGTTTTTCTGGTAGCGCTCTGACTCTACTTTGATTTGAGATTTGCCGGGAGACAAATTTTCTACTTGCTGAAGTTTCCTCCATGAGCGGTAGTTTTTTGCAAATTAATTCGCGATCGAGAATGTATACATGCTCTTAGAATAGATAAACGCGATGAAGTAATTCACACTATGCCATTCATCTCACTTCGTCATTCATAAGACTTCTCATCCGCGAGACGAAAGCTCTTTGATAGTTTCAATTTATTTCGAACATGTCATTTTGAATGACGTCATGTAATATACCAAAGGCATTAAAGAAGTTTTTTTACATTCGAGTGGAGCACTGCGTTGATTTTCCCCTTTGATTTTGCATTACGTTTGCTATTTTATAAGTGAATGAAATTTAGATGAACTATTTGCGCATTGGAGAAGATGTAGAACTACTAAAACTTTTCAATATGTGCAAACGAAATACCTACGTCTACAACTGTCTTAATGGAAACAAGTGGATTACGATAGTCGTCGAAATATTTTTGTTGACTTTTCATTGTCTTCGCTTCTTCTAAAACTGAACAATGAAGTTGTTATGAACATGTGCCTGTATTATCAATGCGGTTTGCAACCTGTTTTTCGTTCATTTACGAGGCTCTTTCTGTATATCGCTTTTCTCATATGTTTAAAGCCGTGTACTCAGAAGAGCCTATGGCTTAGCTTCAGGCGACGTAGTACTTATAAGCTTCTCAAGCCGGGCTCTTCTATTCACTTGACATCGTTTATTTTGTTAAGCCTTGTACTTTCATTTCCATAAACGCCGTTGAAGCCACCCAATGCACATTTTCGTTATTTAAAGAACCGAATTAACTATATCCTATGTGATCAGTACGATGTACGAATAGGATGAAACAAAAATAATGTAGCAGTTAGATTTATCAATGCAAGATGAAACTTGTTAGCACTTAGAGGTGGCCACTCAAATCCAAAAAGTTGTCACGTGTGTTTGACGCTAAATTATTCCCTGCATCCGTTATGATGCTATATCAACTCACCCGAGTTCACTTGGTGAACCCTTCTCTTCAAGACCCTAAGTATTCATTGAAATCAACAACGAAGTTCATTGATTTTTAGCAACAAGGTGCAGGTAAATCTCTTTTAATGCAATAAAATTCTATTTCTGTGGTAAAAGGTAGAGCAGAGCTTTGCTTAAAACAGTTGATACCGTCACGAGAAGTAATGTGTCGCAAACGCTGTTTTTTTTTAATACTTTCAAAATTCCACCCAAGGAGGATACTTAGATACTGCATGTAGCTTTTTTTTTGGCAATACGTCACTTGATCTTGAACCATGACAAGTCAGTGGTTTATGTCCAAGCGATCACAGGGTAATCCATGTATCGGCGGTGCACTGTGATTTGCAGTTTCTATTCATATGAGCAGAATTTGTTGTTGAATTATTCGTGCAGAACACCTAATGTTCATTTAGAAACGTCATACAAGTGCTAATACTTCTTTCTCTTAAGAAGGTCGAATAGCTTAAATATTTCCGGATTATCTTAACAAATGTTTCGTTTAATGCAAGCTCATCCCTTCTCATCCAGAATTATTTTTCAATTATCGAGAATATCTCCTCCTCGCTTAAATGACTATCTTTTTCGTCAGTCGGATAATAAACGGAATTCTCGTTCCACCTCGAATTCTTTCAATGCAAATGAACACAGGGTTTGTCGATGACGGCCTTTATCAACCACTGGGACCTCTCGATTCGATGACGATTGGAATGTTCGACAGCGCGAAGAAAAACGATAGTTATCCAGCCACTTGCGGCGATACAGCGCTCTGTCGCGTCTGCGAACGTGCGTACGACGGATCGCAACATTTCGGAATCGAGGCAGTTTATGCAGAATCAATGCTGTTTTCATTTAAATATCTCACAGACGTTCCGTTATCTATTTCAATGCATCGTTTTTCTCTTTAAGTTCAAAAGTACCTAATTACTTGTAGGTTGCAAATTTTTGATTTGCATATGAAAATTGAAATTTATCGGCACGCGTTAATGACCAAATACTGAATTGCTTTCGTGGATAACCTTACTGCGGCAATTATTTGACATGCGTACTTTTCAAGCTTGATTCACCATAACTATTACGCGGAATCGTTCACTGCTCCAACCACATATATCAGCTGAATTCAACATCACTTTAAGTCCACTGAGTGCAAAAGCTTCCATCTAACCGAGAATCATCGCATTAATACTCCAGAGTGACACAGTTGTCGCCAGCATGGCTGTTAGGTTTTGCTAAGCCTCACTGTCGTCTCATTGCTGTCACTTTTTGCGCCTGATCAGTATTTAGTAGAAATGGAACAAATAAGTGAGACAAAATAATTGACTGACTTGTGTATCACATAAGTAAGAAATTAATGCAGGATAATAGGAGCTTGTAAAGCGATTATAATTAATATAAAAGCTGCATGTTATTGTAAGCGTGTTAAGAAATTAGTCGAACGATGTGCTTGATGAAATTAGCTAGGAAATGGAAACTCAATCACACCAAGCACGGTGTCGTTTAGATCTTGATGAATCAAACAATACAATATGCTAATTTACGCACTAGGATTTTTACTTTCGATTTTCATCAAAGAACTCAATCAATTATTAGATCTGTCGTGCGTGCGCAGCGTTTTTCCGTCGTTCCATCGAAAGTCGGAAGAAGTTTGTGTGTCGCAAGGGTGGCGACACCTGCCATTTGAATGGTTAGTGATTTTGCTAAAAAATGAGCATGATTGCTTAGAAGATATGGCGGACCTCTTTATGCAAAAGTGTGGACAAAGTTAAGTTTAGGTTTTGTAGAAAAGTTGTACGATATCACTAAAAATGTTCAGATTGGTTTCTTACTAAAAGAACATTACACTTCAGTATTAGTATATTTGAATTTGAGGTAGCATATGTAATTTTCATCAAAGCTCAGCAACCAGTGTATTTTACTCTTTGGTTTTGACCTTTTATTTTGGTCTTTGTGAAGATTTATTGAAACCTGTGCGTTACGGAAGCGGAGATGCTTAGTAGACTAGATAGACTTAAGATAAAGTATTAAGCATCTTTCAAAGTTTAGAACAAAGTTAGGCGCTTTTTTCCGTCGTTTTCTAGTTCTCAAAAAGTCGTCAAATCGTCTCGCTTCTCGAGATACGAAATTTGTGGAGAAGTATTTTGAAATAACGTTTCCTTGAGCTCTTCAATGTCAAATTTCTCACACCAAAATAAGAAAGGGCAGTGGCTTATTGACGATAATTTGTAGCTTCTGAAAAGAAACTGGATCCTTAACGTTATCAGCATCCTGTTTTGACCTCTTGCAACAAAGACGTCTTCTGATTCCTTCTCTAATTATGGTTATTATTCGGTAGCTTAAGTCTTGAAAATTTTGAAGGTAAAACTTTTTTTTAAAGATAGCTATTTACTGCACTTTAGAAGGGTGAATGAAATTTGCTTTCACACTCAAGCATGGCTCTCTGACAAAGCTCTTCCTCAAAATTTCACTAATTGTTCGGTATTGAAACTCATCAAATCCAGTAATAGCTTTGTTTCCGAAAAAAAACTTTTCAAAGTGCTGTAACAATCATAAGAAGATTGAATTAAGCAAATAATCGTGATGTTGCAAAAGCGCGGTGGCTTGGTGCTAATGTTGCGGTATTCCATCCACATACCACCACAAAAGTGCGCACGGAGTGCAAAACCCCATTTTCTCTTGATGGCCACTGTGCGACAAAAAATCTTTTCGAAAGCCAAGTACACCATTGAAGTCGTCGAAGTTTAAGCTATCGAATAGATACTGAAAGTCTAGGGAAAACGCTCGGTTTGCAAAAATTTTTGAGTGTAAAATAAATAATATATAATTTTATTTCTACTGTCACAGCGGAAATGAAGTACGCCGTTGAAATTTTTGAAATTTGGGCTTCATAATGCATGCTACTTTGGAAAAATTACGAAAATGCGTTTTCCCAATAGGGCGCAACAGTGAAGAGATATCGGAAAAATGCCAAGTACTTTGCCATTTGAACTATAATTACTTTCAACGAAAAGAAAGCGGACTAATCAAAAGTCCGACTTTCACTCAACCTCAACATCAATAATCAAGCTATCTTGATTATTCTTTCCAAGCTTACGAAAGGTTTGTACCTCTCCTTCTAAAATCATTGGCTGACGTTTCAGCGAGTTCGTTACCTCGGAGCCTAGACGTGCTCTATCATATCATATCTAATTCTCTAGAAAGCAGTAATGATCTTGAGTACTCTGCGGAAATCGTAGAAAACTCTATCTAACCTTTCACGTAACCAACTGGTTCGCACTTGTATGACCCTCTACGTAAAACGGATGGTTGTTTGGAGGTCTAAAAGTAGATATGCTGACTGGATGAAATTAGGTACAATATAGCTGATCGTTTGTAAGAGATGTGGTAATATATACATTGGCTGAACGAATGAGCACTTTGAGTCTGCATAGAAAACTCCTAAATGGAAAATTGAAAAGTTAGGATAGACGAGAATAGATACACAAAGGACAGGAAGACATGACGATGACGGCTTTGAGAGACGTATTATGGAGCTGGTGTTGCGAACATCGGCACAGAAAACATTCGAAGATCTCTGAATCACTTACTTGGATTACTTGGAGGGTCCGTCTCCACTAGTTGTGCGGACCCTGGCACATATTCCATCCGACCCTTTGTTGGGCGACATTCCTCCATGACGGTGGTATAATTTGAGCATAGCGGCTGTTGCGAGTGTCATACTGTGAACTGAAAATATTGACAGCTGCGTGTGTACCTGCTTAATTCCTTTAACGGACACGTCCGCCCAACGTGTAGATGGCCGCCCTCGAATACGCGTACATATTTGTGGAATGCGCTCCACAGTTCTCGTCCATCTGTCGTCTGTTCTTCTCACTATATGAACGGTCCATCCGTATTTCTCAATAGATGTGTAGACTTCTGTATCACGAAGGTGAGATAGAGCTTGAAGATTTGTGCTACGCGAGCCGGCCAGATGATGTGTGAGCCGACTAATTTTCAGAAATCGTTTCAAGCGCTGTGTGAGTTGTTTGTAGCAGTCTTGACGTGGTCGAATTATCAGCTTACGTGTCAACTGCATAGCGGGGTGCCGGGAGAACCATTGAATGGGAGAGGTGAGCTCGGAGTTTTGGGTCCGTTAGTTAGTCGGTGTCTTCTTTAGGAGGCCCGAATGCGGCCATGCTAGTCCTCCTTCTGTCTAGTTTCTCCTCCATGTTGTTTCCATGTTCAATGAATGCCCAAGGTGCACATACGAGGTGGTTTCTACAATAGAGAACCATCCATTTTCGACTTGATCACTATTACACCATAGGTTCCTCATGAACTGAGTCTTTATCCTATTGATCGTAATCCAGTTCTTCTTCCCCGCTTCGTTTAATTCCTTCAACATCGTCTTTGCTTCATTGGTACTTTTCGAAAGACGGCGATGTCGTGCGCAAAACGAAGATGTGACCGGAATTCTTCATTAATGTTTATGCCCTTCTCGTCTCAATCAAGCGATTTCAATAACCACTATAATGGCCGGTGAAAAGCTATCGCAATATCGTATCGCCCTGTTGAGCCCCTTCATCAGTGGGCATGGTCAAAGGTCGATGAAAGAGCTGTATTTTCGTGGAGCAGTTTCGATGACAGTCTGACAAAGTTCTTATGTAGGAAAAGATCCATTCCTTGATCAACGAGCCCTGGTAGGACTGCATTCGTCTCGACACTGTCAAACGCTTTTTTCATAGTCGATAAATATTAGGACTGAGGGCATGTGATATTCCCGGCAGACTTTAATGACCAGTGATACGGTTTGGATGTGGTCCATGCAGCAGATGCTTTCACGGAATCCTGCTAGTTCAATTGACTGACCTCATCCAAAGTTCTTGATATGCCTTGGTGTTTGATCTTTGTAAAGAGCTCGTAGAGCACACTCTGCAGGCAAATTGGACGATAATTACGGCGATCCCTTCGGTCACTCTTTTTATGGAAGATGATTGTGCAAAGACGTCCTCCACTGGTCCAGAATTTTTTTTTTAGAAGGTAGGATGCCATATGTGTAGCGAGCAATAGATGTAGATTATGGCCTTCAACTTTTAGAAAGTTGGCGGTGACGTTATCAAATCCTGAAGCTCTGCCACTCTTCGTGCTTTCCATGGCAACTCGTACTTCAGAGACCGCCCAGCGTTTTTTCTCCAGTGGGGATTTGGGGGGTCCGAGACGGGAGCTGTGAAACGGTCGTTAACAATTTCATGTCCTGGCGGATGTTCTAACATTCTCATCGTTATTTGTCAGGGCTGCGAGCGTAACACTATAATCGCACAAGTTCCGACGGCATTTTTTTAGACTAGATCTTTTTGCGCTACTTCCAACAGTATCTTTTTCCTGCAGCGGTAAAGATCCTCCTGCAGAGCTCTTCTGCAGCTAGAGTCTATTATCACTCGAGCTAAATGTGCTGCATTAGGATCGAGTCTTAATTTTTTTCTTCTCTTTCAAAGCAATTCCTTACAGTAGTGAAGATACGATCTCAAACTCTTTGCTGGAATAATTGTAGCGGACTCGGCGCAACTTCTAGTCCCTTTGACGAGTAGCTCGCAGTCTTTGGTTGGGTCTTTCTTTATCTATCAGTCATAATTGGACACCATTTCGTTTAGAATGTCTTCGCAATAAACGGCTTGACAATTCAGTCCCGGCGAATTTCTCCAGTCAATGATGGAACTACGGAGGTGTCACGTAGACACCATTTTCTGTTTATGAGTATATGGTCGAGCTCCGTATGTGTCGTGCCATTAAGCGATTCCCACGTCCAGCAGCGATGTTCTTTTTTCTGAAAAAAGTGATTTTCCGTGGAAGATACGTAATGCAGATAGGAGTCCTAAAGACGGTTCCCATTCACATTTATTTTCTCCCAATGCAAACTTTCCAATTTCATGTTCGCTCACGTTTGCCCTCCCTATTCTGGTATTAAAGTCCCCGACTTTGGATTTATAATCTAACTTATCACTGCGGATAACTTCCTGTAACTGGTAATAAAGCGCATCTAATTCGTGTTCATCAGCTGAGTTTGGTCGGTGCGTAGCAGTTGATGATACTGATGTTTCCGTTGCGCTATAACTGGAGTCGAAGGTTGGCTAAGCGGGGGGAAAGGATTTAGTCTAGTGTCTGATAGAGTCTGGAACTCTCTAAATGCATTTCAGAATTCTAAAAATGAATAGGAAGGGAGAGTGTTTGAGTATCAAAAAAATATTGTACACTATCCCGACTTTATATTTGATTTGCCTACGTTCATTAACAATAATGTGTGACATTATACTGACGACCTCTCCAGGATAAGAGTTGGACGGTTTTTTTAGAGCAAAAATCTAGATTTTTTTCATTGGACTTCTATCAGGAAAAAAGTTGTAACTGATTATTTGAACAAGTTTTGATATAGTACGGTCCCTGAGGCGAAATCGCCGGAACTGTAGCCTTCGCTTTTGGAGAAGGTATATCCATCTCGCGCATTCCTGCTATACTTCACTAGAAGGCTAATTCCTGATGATGTTGAACTATGATGCCAAATTCCTATCGATTCTTTTATCTCGTTTGTTTACTTTTCTGCTATCACACAGGCACTTTTGAGAGAAAATTTTCCTCTGAACAAAGACCGTAAACTGGCTGACATCTCTGATGGTGTACGTAAGCTTCGGTGTTCTCGCACGCCTCATCAATACTACATGCTCTAGGGCTCATCCCGACTTTCAATAGCACCAACATCGACTATATTGAAACTATAATGTACTGTTAGATCAAGAGAAAATTTTTTGACACTCGATGAAATCCACAGTTTATGCATCAATTTGATTAAAAAAGTAATTATTGTTCAAATCGAACACTATCATTATCCATGATCTTTTGCCATCGATCTGGAAGCTTTCGGATCCGCTCAATGTCTCTCCTTGGGGCTTCTAATCAGAAAGCATCTGACATGCCTCTTCAACTTGAACTTGATGTCGCGAATCGATTCACGCAGGAAATATTCGATTGCGGCGAAAAACGAGACCATAATCGGATGGCGCAGCATTTGGACTGTAGACTGAGTGCGGAAAGACCTCATACCTGCATTTTGCCGTGAAGGTTTCATATGGAATTATTTCTGAGATATTCCCATGAGTTTGCAAAACCAATACTATGTGAAAGAGCATAAAATTCGATTTTTTTTGCGGGTGTTAAGGGACTTTCTCCTCAACTTAGTTTTATGAGCAAGAGTTTTGCCGAACATAGTCGATTGCAAGGTATTGTACATTGGCCTTTCAAGAATCATTTGAAATCTCAAATCTCGGAAAACCAAAAAATGTACTTGCTTCCGAAAAATGCTTTTCAACAGAGCTGTAATAGAGAGAATAGTTCTGTGTTTCACATAAGCGTATTTCAGATACGACAAAACGCTTTCCTTAGGTTTCCGAAAGCTATCCGATGGCGTAACTTTCAACTTTTCCAAAGCTGTACTTATCTTCAGAAACCGTTTTACTGCACTGTAATAAGGAGAAGATGGTTCAGCATCATACAAGCCTTGCATTGCTTGTTGACTAGAGTGTTCAAGTGCTTGTGGATCGCTGGGCGGTGGATGATAGACCACGCAGGAGCATTCCACATGTGCAGTGCGATTCTTGTTATTGAATTTGGGGATGTTTCCGCTCTAAAATACTCCAGACAAAGTATATGATTTAGTCGTAGAGTCTCCTCTACGTCTTTACATGGATTTCGCATATGCTTATGCTGCTTAAGCTCAGGCTTATCAGCGTGATTTTGGAAGAATAAAGTTTAATGGAAAATTTCAAGCTCACAGAACGATAAAACAATATTTTTTCCAAATTTTTTTCAAAAAAAAAAACCAAAGAATCTTTGTAACACGGAAGGAATTATCTTTCAAATAAGTAAAGAAAATCCGCACGACTACGTGCGACGCTTGTGGTACACAAAATTTTATTTCGTTAGCTACAGCACTATAGATAGGCCCTTCTAAAAAGTAGACTTTTCAAATTATTCGAGATTTACACTTCTGAACAGCTACTAGTAGCCTAGGGGAAGATAAGATTTTGTGTCGCGAAAGATAATCTCGATGACGCCGATAGCGCGCAACGCGTGTGAAACGCATTTTCATTTTTTCCGTTACACCGCTGCAAGAAGCTTTTGAAAATCAATGACACCATGGATTTGCGAAACTTATGTTATGTATTAGTGAGTGTTCTAGTATAGGGCTTTCTTTGTTCAGCAAGATATGAGCGCGGTAATGCGTAGAGCGTGTAAAGCATAATATCAATATTGATGCTACAGTGCTGTAAGAGATCCTTTCTGAAAAAAAAGTAAATTTTCTAAAAATTTTCGAGATTAAAGCTTTTGAATGGGAGCTAAATATTTAGTGCAAACTCTTTGTAATATATATCTATGTATCTGTAACAATATGCTCCTTATGGACGGCGGTAGCGCTAAAAACGTTTTGCTTAACCGAAGGAGAAAATACGATCATTCACAGCAAAAGGCGCATTATAGTAACATGACTAACAATCAGGTGCAACTTCGTTAATTGTACTAAGTTTAGTTGGCATCAACTTACTGCTAATCCTTGACTCGGTCTATGGTTTATCTTATGATAGTATGGGACATTAAGATTTCACCGTTAATTCTAGTTTCCCGCAAAGTAAAGTGTCAGAAGTGCCGACTCTCAAGATGTCTCAGTGTTGGACTCCAGCCAGAACGTGGGTTTTCCATTTGTTCTTTTTACAAATTGACCGACTACGATATTTTTTCTGATTAACGTCCTACATTGTGATTTTCTGAACAAAATTTCTACCACATTTCGAATCATTGTTAATCGTCAACTAGCCCAAGATAAGCAACACTCTCACGATTTCCAAGTTCTTGTTTTAATCCTTTTCTTAAGCGCAATTAACAAGTTAGATTTCACCAAATGAGAATGACTTGTGTGACAATCAGCCTCCAAGCACCACTCTGATGCAGGTTGAAAGTCACAAGCTCTGACTATTGAAAGCAAGAGTTTTTTTGAGTAGCGAAAAATATTCATAACACTCATAAACCTCCTTCTAAACTTTGTACCGCACAGGATAGAACATAGCTCCATTATGTGGAAATCGTTCTTGAAAACGACTCGATGATGATGAGCACATTTTGCAACAGGCTTATTTTACATTACCAACAACGATACCTTGCTCTTTGATATTCCGTGAATCCGTCGGCTTCACCTACATAATCACTGGCTGACCCAACATCGCATGTATTGCGCTATGCAGATCCCCGCACTTCTTGCAAACGGTCATCCTACCTAGAAAAAGTTCTCAAACTTCTTCGAGCGTGACATCGGATTCCTCTTAAGAGCCATAGTAATAGTCACGGATCTAGTTGAATGCTGCTGAAGTCACTATCGATACCACGTGAAGTCCAGGGAGAGCTGCCAGAGCATTCCAATGTAGATCAATGGGGTTGCGGTTGCCACGCAAAAGTATGGTGTTAAATTCATGGCTGTGGAGAAATGTGAGACTTGGTGGGCTCGGGTGGTGGTCGAGCCAGTGCCTGTGTAGAGTGGGCTCTCCGAGCAGCGAATGGGATCACTGCCACTAGATGTTCGCTCACCATGAAAAACAATTTTTGTGTGCAATTCTCCAAATTTTCCTTCACAAGTTAACAGGTTATCTGATAGACGTATAGTAAAGTTAGGTATTAAGGATACAAAGATAAACTACTGATTGAGTTATTCTTATCTAGGACAATTTGTGGTTTTAAAGTATTTCGACACGAAGTGTTTTTACGCTTATTTTAGCTGAGCCGTTTGACCCCGATCATGTTTAGTAGGTTTTCATCTAGGTTAACACTTCTCATCGAAGAAATTTTATTTGGAATTAATTTCAAAACAGGATTTGTCAGCTTAAGATTTGCTTCCGTCTCCCTAATGCTGAACTATGTTTGAGATCACTCAAAAGTAAGACTTATAGGCTTAAGCCGACATTTGTTCATTCAATGTTCAGTTCCCTTTATATGAATGAAACCTTTGAAGGAGAAATTTACAGTAATTTAAGTGTATATTGACTCTATCAGTGTGAAATTGAAAATTTTCTTGAATCATTCGAAACTTTGTACATATCATTGAGATTGTGAGAATTATTCCTCAGTTTTGTTCGGTAAAGGCCATCAAAGAAGAGGGGTACGACAAGGCGATATCATCCCGGCACAAATTTTTATTGCCATCTTTCAGAATGCGCATGTGGCGCAGTGTTAGAGGTGCTCTGCATCGTACACTAAGTCAATGGTTCGATCTCGCGCTCATGGTTCACCAAGCCATCCATCCCTCCGGGATCGGTAAATTGGTGCCAGACTGGTGTCGGACTTGTCTGGGAGGAGAGCAACATTGACTCAGCTCAGCGGAAGGCCATCGCGAGTCATTGTAGAGGCCAGATATGCGTTCAATTACTCAAGCGAAGTTAAAAATTGATGACGAATGCTGGCGCATCCCTCAGGGATTGACCAATGCCGAATGGTTTATCCTTTATCCTCTTATGCTTTACAACGCAATGCGAACGTAAGGTTCAGACAGCATGGGAGTGGAGATCGACAGTCACGGTTACACCACTTTCGCTTTGCACGTGACATCGTTCTTATGACACCAAGCATCAGCCAGACGCAACGAATGTTGACCGACTTCGACAACGCCTGTGTAAAGATTGGTTATCGACCAGATCTAACGAAAACGATGTTTGAAAGAATAAATTAACTTTGAATACTCATCCACGCTCAACGGAATGAATTTTTCCGAATGCTCTACGCCTGTCCAAGTCAAAAAGTCAACATGATAAACGATCCTGCTCCTGATTTGAGCAGAAGAAAACGAGTGGCTTGGGAAGCTTTTAGAACAACGAGAATATATGGAAAGGAGAAAGGAACATTTGACTCAACTCCCACTTTTTCGAAGAGGTTATCCCTGGTTTAACGTATGATCAGAAATCTGTCGCTACGTAAGCTGGATGAAAAATTTCTCGACGTTCAATAACTCGTGGTGGAAAGGCAAGCACTAGAATCATTCCGCGTCTCGCAAATGAGAGAAAGAATTCGAAGTTCTGACGTAGGTCAACGATTGAAATAAAAGATTCGTTCTACACGCTAGTAATAAAAAGAGCGGGCCAAACAAGTAGTGTGCTCTAATGCAGCCAATGGACGAGATGCGTTACCGACGGATTTCTTGGGATGATGAGCGTACCACAGAACGAGTACCAACTCGACGCTCCGATTTCTTCACGAGTAGCCTAGAACCAAGGTATGATAAAAGGCATCATGCTCAGCGAATTCTTAGAGCAAGGACGACCCACTGGGTTACTCCAGCAAGCATGAGGGAAAACTAAAGTATCAATGGTGCCCGCTCGAGTCACTAGGCGATCAACAACACGACAGTGATGTACGTGATAGGGTCATGAAAACCAGTCAACTGTCTGACTTATGGTCATCCCGGTTTCACGGCTTGCGTTATCTTCACCAGGAAATGAGGATATTTAATGTCGTACACATCAAAAATCACAGTCATTCAGCGGTGTGTGGCAAAAGGTGTCCTTCAAACCTTTTTTCTTTGATACCATTGCTCTTAATTCATCATTCTTTACACCCTTCCGAGGAGTTTCCTTTTTCAAGGTTTTTTTCCAAAAACTACGTCTTCAAGCTTGAGCATTGAAATGCACATGTGTCTATACCTATCTACAACGTTTCTGAGAAATTCAACGTCTGATGAGCCTTAGATTAGCTTTAATCAACTATTTAATCTCTCATATTCTAATTATACTGCAAAATCAATTATTTTCAAGTGCACTAATTGCTTACATTTGGATCAGGAAGCTATCCTAGTGAGCAACTTAAGTTCTAATTTAAGTTGTGTTGAAAAGATACAGGAATCAGTAAACAGGTGGCTCCAAACCTGCCTTATCAACTAAATGATTTCAATATGATCTGTTAGATTGTTTAGGGCCTTACCGAGCTTGCTACGTCAGAGCCATGCAGAGGTATCGGCCCTCGTCATCATGGCCCCCGCCCCACAAAGCCTTACTTTCCAGCAGGGAGGGGAGACGTATGTGGTGGTAGCACAATGTGCAATGACATCGTGTTTTCAGCACTTCTTCAGCCGACTGATCGCGGCTGGCAGATATACCGTGTATGGCTCTGACGTAACAACCTCGATAAGGTTTTGAACATTCTTGCAGAATGTATTCAATGTTTATAGCGAGGTTAAAAAACAGTCGATGACATGGATCATTTTGCTTATCTACCAGCCACGATCCATCGCCTGAAAATAGTGTCAACATAATGTCATTGTGTGTTGTGCTACCACCACGTACGTCTCCCATCTCTGCTACGAAATAGAGCTCAATGTGGGGAGTGGGCCTCTGATGAGGAGGCGATACCACTAAAACACGTGCATGGCTCTGATGTAACAACCGCGGTAAGGCTTTTGAATATTTTTACAGATTGTACTGAATGTTTATAGCAAGGTTAAAAACAGTCGATGGGGTAAATAAAATCTTATCCTTGTTTTTAATGTACGCCTCACAGATCCATGCATAATTTCTTATTGAAGAGTAGCAAAATTCGATTGCTGATTCCGAGTGGTTGTGAGATTTGTAGCGGCGAGCGTGGGGACGAGCTCCAACCCCTTCCTCCTTCAATAATCTCCAGCAGCCAACAACGATCGTTCTATGGAGCGCCACAGCCAGGCTATCCTCTGGATTGCAAGTAGACGGACTCAACTAATATTCTATGAAGTTTAAAAAGGCAGCAAAAGAAATTTGTTGGATGCTAAAGGTACTGGGACCGCACAGTGCAGAAAAACACTAGGCTAAGATTTTTTCGTGTGTTGCATGAAGGCCACTAATCATATCGTCAGGGTTCCTATAAAAATCATAAGAGGAGAGTGCGACTTCCTCGTCGAATCGGCTTAGTAACTGCGGCGTGTCAATGGAGAATATTATTACCAAGGTAAAAAATCATACAGATAATATGAGCAAAATTAATTGAACCATCATAGATGGAAAAATCGCCTACTTTGCCCAGAGCGACCAAAGGTGGCTTTTAGGAATAAAGCTATTTGGACTCTGGACATGGCCTCCACACACGCACAAACATATCTAAAAACATCCATTTTGACGTATTAGTGCTTTAATAGTCGGTTACCATCGGCATAGTGTTTTTGAGACCGATAACAGAACTTCACTGTTTTTACTTCGGGTGATCTTCACTCATATTCAATGAACTGTCTTCTGCTTGTTCTTTGCCGCGTCGGAAATATGGATTACTCTTTAGTGGTACAGTGCAAACGATCAGCTGGTCGTGAAAAGGCGTTGGACTTTACCACGGGCCCGACAAACCAGGTGCTGTCATCATCTACCAATGTGTGCTCAGATTACCTACTACTTGCTCAATGCTATCAGTGTCTCAGTACGTTTGATAGCCTAATTCTTTTTATCTTAGCCATTCACTTTTAGGGTACGGTATCTAACGCGCTTTTAACAGTGAGTCCTTTCTACTCATACCACACAGTGCATCCCAAGCAGAATCTAATCCACAAAGTGCTCCAAAACTACAGGTTTATCTAATGCTTCAACATTGCATGTATCAAGATCAGCAGATTTTAATTTAAGAAAAATGTATTCGGAGCGATGGGCAATGGAAATTGCGGTGCCCGGTGGAGAGGGCGCCCCAAAATACTATGCGGAAGGAAAGGTATTTGCAAAAACCATTTCTGTTTTGAAATTACCAGTAGAGTACTTGGGTCAACGCTTCATTTATGAACAGACACGTGACTTCCGAAAACAAGACTTATGTCATATTGACAGACGAACAGTTTCCTCACCTTTAGAGTCTAGTATTTACAAATTGCTTAACACTCTACTTTGCCGCACACAGTCATTACCTGATCAAAAGGAGCTTATACATAGATTTTATCCACGCAGAAACAGCTTCTTTCAAGTTTACACTTTTCTCTCTTCAAAATCAGTAGCTGGATATGAAAATCGAGAAAACTTATCTTGATTAGTTGACGCGAGGTTGCTAAATTAGTCGTAGAAGTTCGGCTGACGTTTCGGCGACCCGCCTCCTTCAGAGCCTGAGCGTATGTGGTATTAGTCTATTTGAATGATTCGGATGGTCTTATTTATATGCTGCCTAGGTCAAGTTAGAAGATCAAACGAAGAAACGGCGCGAGATCTCGTGTGATGATGACGCACTCGTCCTTCTGCTTCATTTTGGGATTTTGGGCGTTTATCCAAAATGCCTCAAGAGTCTTGCGCCTTCAGTAGCTGATAATCTGGCGACTCCTCCATTCACATAACTGCTTAGCTATCTATACAGAAGAGATCACTGGTGTGTTCTCACATGCAATTAAAAATGGGATTTTATTAACACAAAATTTTCAAAGGGTTAGTCATCGATTTCGAAGGAAAAAATACCACTCGCGCAAGTTTTAAAAACTCTGTTTGTTCTTCATAAGTCTGCGAGCATGGGCACCGACTGCTCCGTGTACTAGATAGATGAAAAATGTTCCTGACTCAGATCAGTCGATCAACCTCAAGTACGACTTGAAATCATACGAAATCAAATTACTGAAATTCATCTAAAAAGGGTCAAAGTCATGCACGCTAACTTTCAAGATAACTGTGCGATGGTACTGACTTTTTGATTGAAAACCGTTATTATGCATTGTTTGCCCGATTTTGAGTTTCTCAATTAGGGAATACCTCTCGACGGGTGCAGAGTGGCTTACCCGTTTCGTTAATATATTCGTTTCTACATGCATTACAAAACTCTGGGAATACAGTCTCCAAACTCGTGCATACGCCATCCTTGCGGTTAGGCAAATTGTGAAGTTTTGTATTATGCGCAGACGATAATACAAGCAGTTACGATTGAGTTGATTTTGGGGAGAGTGCTGTGACACTGCAATCACTACTGTAGAATCCTCTTGGTCGGGTCTTTTTGAGCATTACCTTAGTGTTGTATTTACTGGTTGGAGATAAATTTCAGATCAAACAGTACCCCGCTTCCATCAAACTTCACTTTGCAATGTTTTTCTTCTAACCCGAAAAACTACTGTTTCGTCATTGCAAATAGCTCCTTCCCCCTCAAATTCGCGGCTCCGCTTCTGTGCCTTTCTGCTAATACCTTTGGCCTCTAAGAACATGTTCCCTCCTTGCTCCGTTTCGGATGTAAAGGGTGATAGAGGGTTAAAATCAATTTGCTTCTATATTGCTTCTCGGTGGCGTCTAGTGTAGTCGCTCAGCAGAATAAACCCATCCTATTTAGGTCTTTCCAAAGCAAATTTTGTCCATTCTGACTATTGATCTAACAATGAATAATATTTCCCCATCTACGCTTGTTTTAAAAAGATCACAAAACAGCCGCCAATACACGTGCAGTAGAGTGGTGGACGCAGATCTAGTTTAGATGCTTTAAATACAGACACGACTCCAATGGTAAGTTTGATGCTACTCAGCGACTCCATGCACCCGCATGTGTGTAACAGTCTGCGAACCATCTTATTTAGAAACTGAGTAGTTTTGAGACTATTTCAATAAGTGATCAAATTAATAACGCGCGAGCTATGAAAAAAAAAAACGTATTCGTTGATACGATGCATACCTAGGGTTGCGAGTCTTGTTAATATCTCAGCACGCTTGTGGTTATATTCCACATTGAACCAAGATTGAGTAACAAACCCCTTTGTCTCATACTTCTACAACAGAGCTAGCATCACACTCTGTTCGGATCTTAGACAAGCTCGGAGTAGGGCAATTTGAGATGATGACTGGTTAGTCTAGCTGCGGACTGCTCCATATCTTAGCATCTTTTAAGAAAATGTTACGTTTTAGAAGTAATCAAGTCATTTCGTCAAAGATCGACTTATTTTGTGATGATTTATTTGAAAAAACGACTCGAGTTTACACATTTGATAATGCTGAGTGATATGCAAAACTTCGAACTTCAGCGAGAATCGAATCCGCAGTATACCTTTCTGGGGCACGTGTTTAACAATTACACTACCGCGGCTCCCATTCTGCCACCACTTTTCTGCAAAACCAAGTTCGATTTCGAAGGTTGTATCCAATCTCTCAATACCAAATTCTATCGTAGCTATAAATTTTAAGGTGTTCGAGGAAAATAGTTTTATTACCCCAGCACATCAATATCATCAGATGAACAAACTCACATTAATAGAGGGTCAAGATTCCATTCCATAAGAGAGCTACATAAATTGATTTTAGAACTTCTTCTAGTAGGATCGGTTTAGGATTAGTAGCCGCATCTCTAGTTCTTTTTCTTTTAGCGTATTCAGTTTGATTTCAATCTGCTCTAATAATTCCTTTATCTACAAAATTTCAATAGAATATTTGTCAAAAATAATGTATAACACAAACCCGATGAAAACGAGCCTTGATTATGTCTAAAGTCCTCGCTCTATTTTCCACAATGTTATAGGTTTTTGTCACTTGTCTCTCTCGACCGTCTGGCTAACATCCTGCGCAAGCAAATAAGCCATGTCACGAAGTTCGTTATGGATACGTTCGAGGAATTTACATCGCTTGAGACTAGCGAACATGTGAGATACTAAAACATTTGCATGTAGTGCTAAAATCAAAATGACATTAGAACGCGTATCTGGCACAACAGCAGGCAATCAAAATGTTCTGGAATAAAATCTCAGTAATCTGTTCGAAAAACATTCAAAAAAGGGAAATACGGTTTTGAACGACACAAATTTGGTCAGCTCGAGGTTTGACCGCAATGGCAATTATCAAAACTGAACCATATCGTGGGTTCTACAGAATTTCAATGTTAAACTCGTGCATAAAGTTGTGAACAACTCAAAGAATTTCTTACTTCCTATGCCTAAGTTCCTTTTTTTTCACAACCACTCTTCACATCCAGTGTACGAAGTCAAGCACTTTGCGCATTCGACTCATTTGCTGACATCTGTCATGCACGCGAAGATTGGAGCTGTCGACTCGATTCACCCTTGAGCCCTGACGAAGTAGGAAGCAAAGTGTTCTCACTTGAGCTGCGGTACTCAACCGTTTTCACACGTGTTTTGTACCATTTTTTCTGCCTGTGAATAATTTGAGGCTCTGTGGGTCAGGCGGTATGTTAAATCAGTGCTCGAAATGAACAGTAATGCTGCCACTGTGCACACGCTCCCGACCTTGTAGAACGCTTTGGTCAGTTCTATTTCTCAATAAGTCCTTTTTCGTCCTCGATCGATCGGTTGGGCTCCTCTGGCGTCGTTCTGGTCTACAGAGAGCACAGTCATAAAGCAATGATCAACAGCGTTATTTTTATGAAGGGAACAATTTCGTTCCTTTAGAGTCTTACTTGCTAGCGAACTTCGCGAGCACCTGTTTAATGTGCACATCTCAGTGGAGACTGTGCATAAAGGCCAATTATGTGACGGGTCACGGTAGTGATTAGGTCTCCATTCTTCAGCACATCTCATTCACAGCCAATACAGTAAAGACGCAGCATGAAATAAGCTGAAAACTAGCTGATGTGAGATTACGTCAATATGGTCATAATTCTTTTTCGTATATTTCAACTTCTCGTTTGTGCTCTTTGGTAGTGGAATACAAACTTCAGAATTTGATGATACGTATCTTCATCGCTTGCATGTTTGAACTGGAAGGATCTTATTGGACATATCGAAATTTACCGGAACATCAGATAGACAAGTAAGCAGCATTTTCAAACTGCAAAATAAAGCGATCATTAACATTAATTACGAATGGGGAAGTATCACATTGTTGTCATCTGCAACATTCTGACATGCTCACAGTCAGTATTCTTTCGTTAACCTAATGAGACGTGATCAAATGTTTTTCTTTTTCGAAGATTATATTGAGTGTGGAAATCAATGCGAAAAACTCAGTAAGGTAGAAAAATGAGTGGAATGCATTGGACTCAATGCACTTATAATAGCGATGCCACTAAAAAACTTCTTGTAAACGCTGTAGAAACGTCCTAAGAATTCCATGCATGGGTAGTAGAATTGATACAACGACTCCTATTTTCCATGAAGCCATGGTTAAACGTTCCGAAATTCTCTAGAATGATGCTGACAATGACCACGTACACCGATCTCAACAACCTGGAGTATCTGATTTGTGGAGCACACGAGCCGCAAGACATGTGTCAAATTAAACAGTGGGTATCATTAGTATCACTATCATTCAACTCAATAACCCGAATTGTGCAGTGACTGCCAACAGTGAATAGCAATGTTTGTCAAAAAGCGAATGAAACAGTAGAGTCACATTTTGATATTGACGTCTATTTGAACGAGTTTACAACACGACATCCTCGAGTCCAATGTTATTTACTGTTCACACAATTTGATTAGGTATGGCTACGGTATAACGAATGATTATATAGGTTTGCTAAATCTAATATGATAAGTAAACCTCAGCACTTCTTAATTTTCAATCGCAAACTTTGAATTCTCAATTGAGATTAACTTAAGCCCCTGAGAATGCTCTACCGAATATATCAGATTGCAGAAAAGTTTCATCGTATCGCTTGAGAAAATGATTTTTAGCCAAGTATCCAGAAAGTGCATTTTTTTGGACATCGAACTTTGTTTACAAAGCCTTCAAAATTGGACTGCCCTAGGAAGAAATTCGTCTGCTGCTCCACTTCCACTATCTGCTAGAACTCTCGTTTACCTACTAGTTCCTCAAGCATCTTGCCTACCCCCTGAGCGGTAAATGATTTGCAATAAGCTGGCTTCATCACCTTCATCTCCTCTAAAAAGCAAGAATCTTACAAAGAAAAAGTAGTTTTTTGTAAACAAAATGTTTGCATTGTCACAGTTGATATTTTGAGCAGCAAAGCTTATTCTGAACTGTAGGGTGACGTCTGACACTAATTTTGGGAAAGACTTTATACAGCCACTTTGTAGAAGTATGAAGTTACCAGATTCAAAATAAGCTGCCCCTATAGGTGGCAATCGAAAGGGGTTGAGCAAAATTTTAACTGTGCTTGAATTTGAGCGAAAAATTAGGTTGAGCACGTAGTGTGATAATATGCCTAGAAGTTCTTACTTAGACCTCCAGTATTTCAATATAAGCAACCGAATGTACTGGTATTCAAAAGTGCGGAAGTTGATGCGATAATTTTTGCCATGATGATTTTAAATTATGATCAGTGCAAAAATGTTCCTTATTAGCGTTTTCCTATGATTTCCAAATACAGACGTCTGGTACAAGCTGAGGTGTCATTTAGTGCATCAAGAATGGGATTACACGCTCTCTAGAAGCTCAAAAAAGACATCACGGCCATAAGATTCAATCACTGCACTTAGTTGATTGAAAATATGAAAAACTGCAAATGAGAGCAATGTGAAGTATTTCAGAGTAATCACATCTCTTCAAATGCATTTTCGCGCCACGTTGATAAATCAGATGCACAGAATTCTGCTATCAGAAATCGAATTCATGGCATTACTCACACTCACCTTATGGTCTCCAAGTAAGTGTGTTTAGAGAAGAAAATTAAGTGGAGTTTATACGGATTTGAGCGGCCTGAAAAGTACACATGTATAATCAGTTAAATTTGCCTCTACTTCCTCTTTTTCATGAAAAGCAGTTGAATGGCGATCATTATCTAACACATGCACGACTGCCTAGCACTTTGTCTTGTCACGTCAGTGCTATGCTCTACAGAAGGCATTTGCAGCAGTGTTTGCATTTTTACTTTAAGCATCAAACATAGATCTAATGCATAAGATCTTTAAGCATCATGCTACGAATGGCTTGTGAAAACTGTTCGTTACACTTAATAATGCGCGAAAACTTTCCTGAACGAGTTTATTTTGCAGAAAAAAAACTATTACTGTCAAAGAGCGTGGTACTAGGTAGAAAGTATGCGATGAAAACGCGCAGAAAAGATTTTTCCTAAACACCATGAATCGATGCTAAGAGCTTTTGCTATGATTTGATGAAAAGATTGATGAGACTTTTTCTTATTGTCTGGTAATTCGTATGGTATACGTTAGCCAATAATATTCAACATCGTTTGTACTTCAATAATTGGTCCAGTTTTGTCATGTTTTTGCTTCAGATTTTCTCTACAGAATGTATATTTTATTCACTACTTCTGTTACAAGATCCGTCGCCACATCTAGTGTGCAAACTCCAGCTCATCTTGTTTTCGATTTGTTTCTACGCGTGTCCACTACAAAGGTCTTCAAACACTTCATGAGAAGTCTTGCCGCTTCTTTGAGGATATCTTCTGCTTTATGAATGCCGTAGAACGTTATTCGAGTTGATTCTTCTCAGATTTTGAAGATAACCGAGCAGAGCATTTCAACTCGGATTGCATGAGATTTTTGAGGACGCTGTCGCAACAGCATCATTCAACGTAAGGACTCTATCAATAAGTGCTCCACTGCATGCAATTTGCATTTCTGAAAAGGATAAAGCTCTTCGCGTTGGTCAATCATTGAGAAATGCGCCATGCATTCGCCTTCAACTTTTATTTCGTTCGAGGTGATTGCTCTATCGAATCAATGCTACTTATCCCTCCAGATCAAACCGCAACCAGTCCGGTACCATTTCACTGACTCCGGAGGATGAATTGCTTGGTAGCGATAGCGCGAGATCGAACCATGGACCTTATGTGAGACACAGAGCGCCTTTAACCATTGCTCCACATGCGCTCCTATTTTATAAAATAGGTTCACATTAGGTTGTACCACACCTTTCGCATTCCGGCACTTTTGTCAATTCAGGTGTTTTTCAACTGAAAATTGAAGATGGAAAAACCAATTAATGAAAAATGTACTTACATTAATGATCAACGATACTCAACCAACTGCTGGACAAAGATTAAGTGCCTTCCTTTAATAAGAAAGAGGCTCACAACAAAGAAGTCGGTGAGGTGACTTTTGAAGCGGTTGTGTCTTCGTTTCATTTTCCACAGATGCTACCTCGGGGAGTGAGAGAAGTGATAATTTGATGAAGCAATATTAGTGCATTACGGCTTACGCAATAAAACTCCCATCTAATCCTTCTTACAAAATCCTATCACCGCGTTTGGCTATCCTTCGCCTTCAACTTTTACATTGAAAGAAAGTCAGTATCATTAACTTCTAGTCACCAACGTGTACAGCTGCTAAGAGCGAAATAGACACGTTCTACAACGACTTAGAGGGAATCGTTCGCAGACTAAAGTCCTTCTATGATTTCGTTGTTGAAGACCTTGATGCCAAATTAAAAATGGCTAGACAAAATGAATACAGAATGGAAAATTCGGAAAGGGACATTGGAACAAGGACGGCGACCATTTGTAAGACCCCTCTCCGCAGCACGTCATTTTCATGGAAACTTATATTTCGAGGGGAGAGGAAAACACTGATGTACATGAAGTCTCCCAACGACTCGACTCATTTGGAAATAGATCATATGCTTACGAACAATGGTGCCTCTTCATCACTTCAGTGGTGCAAGGATTCTGTGCGGGATCAATCACCGCTTTTTACGTGTGAAGATTCTATTTAGACACCAGGCTTAAACTGGAAAAGAAGTGCTGTCGTCGTTCAAAGAAAGCAAAACAAGTCATGTACGAACAGAATGTTCTCAATGACTTCTTCTCCTTATGCAACTGGCAGATAAAAGAAGATCTGAACGAAGATCACACAAAGGCACCTCCAATGATCTAGTTCGAAGAAATTCGATCGGGGTCTTCGCAAATTTGATGTTCCGCTATCTGCCTTAATTAATGATGATGGGGTCCGTTACTACGTCTCGCCATGATATGAAATTGATAACTCCGAAGTTCTAAGTCGAATTTGTTACTTCTACAACCGCCATCGCTGACTTAAAATCTCTACTAATGAAAAGTAACCGGGACTTTAGTCCCTGAAGTTCGGGTTGCAACTGAGAGCATGGAAAAGAAACAGCCAAGACCTGACAATATCACTGCTGATTTCTTTAGAGCTCGCGGCCGCAATCTGTACGTACTTCTCGTAAAACACATGACATTATACCGTCACAAAGATATGATCTCAGAGCGGCAGAAAATTTGGTGTACAGTCATCTGACTCAAGGAAAGTGATAGAAGAATATTTGCAACTACCATCAAATACGCTTTTTAAGAGTACTCCATAAACTTTTTTAAAAGACTATCCTCTTGCACATATCGAAAACTTTGGCTGAGCTACAGCCAGTTGAGCAAGCGGGATTCCACCAAGAACTCAGCTGCATGAATCAAATCCACATCGTGTCAGGGGTCCAGGACTGTCAATATTGCCGTATACCTCTTGTTTCGACGTTTAGTCACTGTGAGGAAGTATTTGACAGCGTCGAAACAAATCCAGTCCTATCAAAGCTTCAACCAAAATGTTGACCCATCTCATATACGAGCATTAGCCGATTGCTGTTGTAACTGTAACACAAAATTTAGGCTGTTCTATCGACTCATCATTGTAATTATAAGAAAAAGGACGCAAGAAGACAAGCTATATCGATAAAACTGTTTACTGCTGCATTACAGTGAATAATGAGCTTCAATTGACTGTTTGTTACACAATGAAGTCGTTCAACTGGGATGAAAAAGGCATACGTGTTGGCGTAAAATTCTTATCAAACCTTCTTTTTGCGGACAATATCATCATCTTTTCGAAAAGCACCAATGAAGCAGAGACTATGCTAAAGGAACCGAAGCGGTAAAAAGACTGGGCCACGCATAAATAGGACGAGGACAGCTTATGAAGAATCCCTGGTGCAAAGGTATCCAATCCAATTGTGTGATTCTCTAATTAACGAGGTCATCTCGTTCAATGATCTTGGGCGTTCAATGAATTTGAGAACAACATTAAAGATGAACGAGACAGAGAAGGAAAGCAACATGAGCTGCATTCGGGTCTCTCAAAAATGAGCACCAGCCAGGTAACGGACACTCAACTTCGTGCTCACCTGTTCGACTCAACAGTCTCCATTCGTTCTCTTATGCAGTAGAGACGTGGGTTGAAACTACAACCACATCAAGAGATCTGCGCATCATGCACACGGCGCTTGGGCGAGGCTCTCTGAGAGTTTGTCGGCACTCACAACTTCGATCATATAACCGGTTCGCGCACCATAAGTCTTCAAAAACTATTCCATCTTCGTGATTCAGAAATATATGCATCGATAGCTAAGCACAGATGGACCGGTTATATGGTAAGAAGATCTGATGACAGAACAGTGGAGTGGAGTTCAAGAGAGTGTAAACGACCTCTTAGAATGCCACTCAAAGAAGGAGCGGACGTATTTGCAGTTAACGGCAAATCCGCTTCCGTAATTGGCGATGAGTTTAGAACTATGGAATGGGCCTGGTATATGTCACCATGCTGGGATCGGGCTACCACCATGGACGACTATTGCGCGAGAGAGAAACGAATGGAAACTGTGGTGGAGCTAGCACTGCTAGTGAACGCGGGGCATCCAAGTGAATATACAGGTAGTACATCACAAGAATATAAAAGAGTAACGCGACTGCATAAGCTAGAAGTCGTGAGTAGCTTGTTGTGAAAAGCGCATATTTTGGAAACGAATCTCTTGAAATATCATATCGATGGCCGTGAGAGAGATAGCGATAGAGAGTTGCTGGGGCTTGTGTGTGTTGATTGGTATGTGGATAACTTTTCAGTACTTGCTTCGTAGCTTTGCAGACTCAGCCCTTGCCAAATATGATCATTCTGGTTAAGCTCAACGCGCTCAAACTTGGGTAACTGAACGTTTATCGACATATATACGACATCAGTCGAGCTTCAGTAGTGAAACTCCAATAACAAAAATGTGAAGATGCAAACGCTGCTTTTGTCGACAAAATATTTACAAAGAGCTAAAAATGATAGATGATCTCCAATAATGACGGTAATTTAATGTGACAGTGATTAAGTGATGCTTCATGTAGTTTAATGTGGAAAATGATACACCCTTACAATCGATGTCGCTTGCACCACCTGCATGAGAAAAAGAGAGAAACGAAGGAGAGCAGCAGAAGTGCTGATGAGTGAGATGCGCCTGACATTAACTCTACTGCAATCAAAACATAAAGCGGTGACGCTGGTCGGAAAGGTTGAGACGACGATTGCATGAAGGATCACATGCGCGCGAATGTTTTTACTAGGATGGGTCGTAAGCAATTGACTACATGTGAAGTTTGGTTGGTGAAATAACTCTCCATGAGCTACCAATGTGTAACGATACAATGGGCAGTCATGTGCAGGAGGTACGACAAGTTATGCATGAGGAATTACATGCATAACAAGAATACAGGGAGAGGTGGGGAACGTTATATCACTATGGAGCCAACGAGGGCGGAAGAGCATCCACTTCAACGGTGGCTTATTGGTGGGCGATAGTTGCGAGGCAGAAAGGGCGGCGGCCATGTACGTACACGTGGGCTTGTATAAAGGTTGATATGCCGCCAATGCGGAGCTCTGCTACGGATCTGAAACGATATGCATTACTGTTACATTAGTCAACCAATAATATAGAAAAGTAGTAGCTGTTGAAGGAACCAGATGCTGTGATTTTAAAGAAATTTCCTCGACTTATAGGAATTTCACTGAACCTGATAGAATCATACAACGGCATAAATAATCGTTGCCCTCGTCAGTTATCAATCTAACTCGACATTTGAAAGATCGACTTTATATGAGCCTTGGCATCAAGGAACAGTATATATAACTTTTGAAGACATGTCTTGTTTGATCGGCGAGAGGATGGTAATTGTAGTAATTTAGCAGAAAACAGCAGTACAATTCCTTAGCTGTCATTTCTGCAAATTCGTTTCCTTCAGAGATGTATTACACTAACCAGACTATTTGTATAACGGTGAAAAATCGATGCCGTTGGCACCGTCATGCATGTCAACTTGGAAAATCAGTCACAAAGAAGGCGCTATGTCTTGCATTGTAGTGACACATTCGTCATTTCGATTCGAAATCTGAAAATTTTAATAAAAGTACAATATGTGCTTTCAACAACCTCTTTGAGCCGCTGAACAGACATGTATCCACTTCGTGGCATGTGGTCTTATATTTATTAATTATGTACAGAACTTATCGACAGAAAAAGAAAATTGATGGAGCTCCTGAATTAGCGAATATCATTATAAATCCATTCGTACACTATGAGCAGGTCCATGCTCTGTCATAATTGTACAAGTGATTGTGCAAAATGAAACATCATTGTGCACATGAGTTTTTGTCGTTTTTCGTATCTGAGTGACGTAAAAATAAATCGCCCTCTATTATCATTTTCTGGGTTATTAATACAATGTGAGTTAAGGAAATCATCGCGGTAATGAAAAAATGGAACGAATTGCGAAGAATTATCGAGAGCAGATATTTTATAATCTTAACGAGCATTATAGGTAAGCGTATAAGGTTCACATCTTTCTGACTGCAATAAAATCCATATGAATAAGCTAATATCTAAGCATGAAAATTCAAGGAGGTAATAATATTTAATTTCAAATGATTAGTGAGAAAAAATTGTTTATGAAGGATAGAGCACGTAAGAGAAATGCTGAAATATTATGAAAGTAACGTCGAAATAAGTGCCATCGGACTTGCAAATTCTCAAAAACACTATCTAGTCATAACCTGAATAGAGTTTAAATGAAAAAAAATTCAGAAACGAGAGAAAAATGGATAACTATGCTGTTCGATTTGGAGAACTCATGTGTCTGTTTGTGGACTCACAGGTATGCGGAATGGTTAGAACATTATATAACAACTACTACTGCTTTACCTTTATTTCGAGTGTTTCATTAAGAGCACGCTCCAATTCAATGTAACTCATAATATTATTTGAGCCAACATGTTATGTGGTGTGTTAATGGGCTCTTGTACAGCCCGATACACGTGTTTAGACCTTACAGTCACGTCAGTCGGGCAGAACCCCTCGTCTTTCTCTCTTTTAGCTAATCCCCCCGGAAGCCCCTCCTCTCCCGATAGAAAGGCAGCAAAAACGAATGATCTACATTCTAAGTCAAGTGATATCATCATCAAGCTAGCAGTGTTTTACACTCGACAGCTCTTTGGCTGGTATTTTTATCATAACACACCTTTATTTACATCCAGACGACTACAAGACTCATCGAAGTTTCACGAGAGCACAAACAACCACTCTGTCTCACACTCATCGATCTGAAGAAAGCTCAGACTCAGTGGAAACAGAAGCGGTTATAGAGGCTCTGGATAACCAGGGCGTCCCTACTCGGTACATGATCCTTCGTGAGCTTTATAAAGATTTCACGACCACAATATATCCATTCTACAACAATTCACCATTAAGTAACAAGAGGGGTTCGACAAGACGATACAATCACGCCAAAACTATTCACTGCCACCCTACAAAACGTCACGCGAACATTAGAGTGGGACGAAATGGGAGTGAAAATTGACGGTCGATAATTAAACCACTTTCGCCTTGCTGACGATATCGTCCTCCAAAACCCCAAACATCAGCCAAGTGGAACGAATGTTGACTGATTTCGATAACGCCTGTGGAAAGATTGGTCTTCAACTAAATCTAACGAAAACGATGTTCATAAGGAACGGATGGGTTCTGAATGCGCATTCACGTTCAGAGGAACGACAATCTTGGAATGCTCCAGTTACATCCATCTAGGTCGTGAAATCAACATGATGAACGACCTAGCTGCAGAGTTGAGCAGGAGGAAACGAGCGTTGGGGAACGTTCAAGAGCATCGAAGATGTAGTGAAGAGGACAAAAAACGTCCTACTCCGTGCCTACCTTTTCGACTCGACGATTATCCCTGCACTAACGTATGCAGCAGAAACCTGGTCGCTACGTAAGCAGGATGAAAGATCACTTGCCGTTATCGAACGCGCAGTCGAAAGGTCGATGCTAGGAGTATCCCGTATCTCGCAACTGAGGAAAAGGATCCGAAGTTCCGACCTACGTCAACGATCGAAAATCAGAGACGCCGTTCTACACGCCAGGACATCGAAAATGAGTAGGCCTGACACGTGATGTGCTTCAACGACAACCGATGGGCGAGAACCGTTAGCGACTGGATTCCTCATGACTTCAAGCGCTCTGCAGGAAGACCACCGACCCTTTAATCCGATTTCTTCACGAAAGCTGTAAAGAAAGATATGATGCTCAGCGAATCTCTAGAGCGAGGAGGACCCAGTGGGCTCTCTTGCACGCGACAAGGATAAATGGAAGAGTTGCTGGTACACGCTCGAGTCATTCGACGATCAACGGGACGACAGATGATACAGGTGGTACTTTTCTTTCGAGTATTGCCCATTACCAGGCCAAATGACATGCTGGCTGAATCAATTACTATGAGATATATTGCAATTTGAGCGTAGTCTTGGTAAAACATTCGAAATAAAGGTATAATATTATAGAAATACCAGCCAGACAGCAATCAAGTGTGTAACACTGTATGTTCGATGATAATTTTACTTGACTGAAGTGTAACTCGTTCGTCTTCGCTACCTCTTTATAGGTAGAGCAGGAACTCCCTAGAGGATTGGCTAAAAAGACTGAAAAACGACGGATCTGCCAGACTGACGAGACTGTAAGGTCGAAACACGTGTATCGGGCTGTACAAGAGCCCATTACTAGACTCATAACATGCTGGCTCAAGTAATAATTATGAGATACTACTACTCCAGTTGATAATGACATCAGTTTCATATTCTTCTCAGTTGCTCAGTATTTTAATGGATAAATATAAGACTAAATTGATGAACCACCAAACTGGGCCTTTAAATCAGAAATATGGTCTCTAACAAAGTCTTTGATAAGCCATAAATTGGGTTTCAGATAGATAAGATTGGCATTTTCTCTCTATAGGTGAGTAACCTATTTTCCTGAAAGAACATTTTCCTTTAAGTGCGCCGAAAATAGGCCCAATTTACTTTAATAAAATTTAGCTTGAATTAGAACCTTCTATGATGAAACCAGATGACTTTTCTGATCCGATTTTTTGCATCTGGATTTCGATCTTCATTTCACCTACGGTATTAGTTTTGAGAGACGTTGGCAATTTTGATTAAAAAAATGTTTCACCTAATTACCAAGCACTCTATACGAAATACATGAGGAAGCTTCAAGTATTTCTTTGCAGTCGTGCGACAATACGTGTCAGTCGATTTTTTTGAAACCTCGCTTGAAAATTCAGTGTAGTCTGATAGAATGTTTTAAGCTTTCCATGGCGTTCAATAACTAACTCCAGTGCTAAACGTACGTTTCGGCTTTCTCGCAAGCCTCATCAATAACACATGCCAACCGACTCATTCCTGCTACTATAGGGAATCGGCGACGAAGAGTTATGCTCTATTTCATTAGAAACACTCACTTAATACTGCGTTTTTCCAAAATGATTGAATGCTGACTGCATGGCGCAAGGTCGTTAAATGGGCATATGAAACAACACGTTTCAATCGACTTTTTTCATCTATGAAACTGTATTGAAATTTTAAGCGAAGTCTCAAAAAAGTAGATTAAAAGGTATCATTATTGTTACATATGCCGACGTAACAGCAGTGGGCCATGCAATTGACAATCAATCATTTTGAAAAAGACAACATCAAATGGTAATTTCATCTGACGTGGAGTGATACTTCTTCGATGTCAATTCCCTGTAATAGCAGGGGGAGCCGAATGGCATGCGCTACTAACTAGGCTTGCGAAAAAGCGGAAACGTACGCCTAGCACTAAAGGTGCGATGCACTGTGAAAAGCTTGAAACATTCTATCAGCTTCTTGCAATTTCTTACTGAGTTCCTTCAGCTGCAGGAAAGAACTATGGTTTTTTTAGGGCATACGACAATTCCGTCCACTTTCCCCTTTATGGTCAAAGTGTCGAAAACATAGCACGCTAGTCTATCGTAGTTTTTTCACTCTACAAAACCTTTTCGCTAACTTTTTGAAACATTTATCCAGCAATCACCAGCTTTCACCATTGACGGAGGTCAGTGATCAACCGTAGTAGTACGACTATATAGCGAACTCCAGTGTGGACTATATACAATTTCAAACCCAATAGCGATCAATTTCCCCACTTGAATTGAACCTCTGGGGAGTCGTGGCCGAATGATTGTGATGCTTGTCGCGGCGCATCTGGAGCCTAGCTTCACCCCTCCCCCTTCCCCAACTCTCTCAGGCAGCAACGCTCTTTGGAGCATCACGGCCAGGCTATACTCGAGATTGCAAGAAGACTCGCTCACCAGTTTTCTACGACATTCTAGAAAAAGACGAAGAACGAATTGAAATCTGGAAGTACTGGGATCCGCAATGTGAAAATAGCCACTGTGGAGACGAATCAAGAAAATGTAAAAAAAAGCATTTAAACTTTTACTTTTTATATAATTCGCAACTATAACGTCCTTAAATATTCAAAATTAATCGTACAGTCAATGACTGAAATATCTATGCCGCTTATGTAATGTTTTAGAAGAGTAATTTGGTCAACACTCATTTAAGAGCGTAAGTCAGCGAATGTTTCCACTCCTACGACCGTCCAATTTCTTCATCCAGTCTTTCTTTGCTTGTCATAAATAATTGCCTTTCATACGACAAATTCCTAAAGACTGGTCATGAAGAGCTTTTAGGAGTCCACTGGCCTATTGAACGTTAACATTACATCTTCTTGAACACCCGCCCTTCACTCATTAAAGATTGAGATGTTGTGTGACGGCACTTTCCTGAGTTCTCCAATTTCTGAATATCCCCATTCTTCGGTGTAACTTCTTCATATTTCTCGTCTGGTGGTCAGCATGCGAGAAAAATTACATTTTACATCAATATTCCAACTGTCTTTCGAGGTTTTATAGACAGTTTTTTATAATTGTCAAGCTTCTCGCAGCAACTGTTATGGACTGTCCATTTTTCCCTAGGTACACAATAGCTTGAATTGTAGTTGAGCTCCTTGAGACGAAGGCAGATCAAAGTTTAAAACGACTATGGAGTGCATGGGCAGTAAAGCTAAAACAGATCACTAGCGATGCACTAAACAATCTTTGATATTATTCATTGACACTGTGATAAGATCTGAGTTTTGATGAACGTTTTCGTTAGCTTCCGTCAACGACTGATATCAGTTATTTCAGCAAAGGCACTGAAAAAGAGTTACATTGCTTCCCTTTGGAACAATAATCTTATTTATTCTTACTTTATTGTTGTAATTACAATAATTCAGAACGTTTCAGGTAGTTAAAATATTGATTATAGTTATACGGAAAATATATTTAGGCAAATTATATGCGAACCGGAGAAGATTTAGAATTGCTGAAACTTTTCAATATGTACAAACGCGACACCTACGTCTACGATTGTCTCAAGCCAGATACAAGTGGATCACGGCAATGATTGTAAAAATTTTACTGATTTTCCACTTTTTCACTGTATAGATTCACAACGTATACAGTAAAGTTGCTATAAAGATGTGTCTGTATAATCTATGCCATTTTCTACCCAATTTTCGGTCGATTACATGGGCTCGTTGCGCATTTTGAGTCGGTCATCTGAATCTATAAACGCAACATGTAGAGTGATGCGCAAAGTTACTGTGTCAGGCGGGACTCGAACCCCTATTTCATCTTATCCGAAGACGTGCTCTCGAGCCGTTGCACACGGACGCCCGTTTTGACATCACTTTTTCTATGCTAAAACGCATCTGTCTGTCAGCAACCAACTGTCGACGGTCTGCGTAGGTAATCGCTATCGATATTGAACTCCCTCATACTGACAAATATGGGTACTAATGATCAAGCAGATTTTTTTCATTTGACCGTCTTTAGCAGTGATATAGTGTTATAATATACCCAGTAAAAGTGGAATGATGTGCAAAACTTTCGCGTCAGGCGAGATCCGAACACGCACCTCTCCCTACCCGAAGGCGCGTTCTCTTACCATTGCACTACCAACGCCCGTTTGACAACACTCTTTCTACGATAGATGATGCGTAATAGCGTAGAAAGAATGATGTCAAGACGCACGTCGATAGTGCAACGGTTTGAGGACGCCCCCGCGGGTAGGGCAGGAGAGATGCGGATTCGAGTCCCGTCTGACGCAGAAGTTTTGCACATCACTTCACCCCATTGGTTATATTATAACATCATACCACCGCTAAGAGCGCATGTGGCTCAGTGGTTAGAGGTGCTCTGCGTCGCAGACGAGGTCAATAGTTTGATCTCGCGCTCATGGCTCACCAAGCTATTCATCCCTCCAAGGTTGGTAAATTGCTACCAAACCGGTCTCAAACTTGTCTGGGAGGATAAGCAGCACTGACTCGATTAACCAGGAGGCCACCATGAGCCATTGTAAAGGTCAGATATGCAATCAATCACCTTAAACGAAGTCAAAACATGAAGACGGCTATGACGCATCGCTCAGGGACTGATCAGCGCTAAGAGCTTCATCCTTTGTCCTTTATCACCGCTAAAGGCAGTCAAATAAAAGAATTTCCCCTCAGCCCGCAAAGTTGGCGCATGTATCTGACGCTTATGTAATCTGAAAACATGTTTTGAGCATTTTGCGGAGTCTGTTATGGCACGTGTGCAGTGTAAGACACGTGTATCCGCATTACAGCCTCGTCACTTGCATGGTGCCACTTGCTCCAGTTATTCTTCGAGGTTATATGAACGAGGTCTAAAAAACAGTCGGAAAGAAAGGTAGGTCATCAAACATTCTACCAGCCACAAGCAACTGAATGTATAACCCTTCTCGCTGAGTGATTTTATCACCTTGTGAAAAGTGTAGATATTTCGGCGTCGGTCCTTCTGTTATACGGGGAATATTTGCCCGCGCAACTAACCGAACCGAAAGGGCGCCGTACAATTGACGAGGCTGCAATGCGAGACACGTGCCTTGCACTGTGTAAGTATCATAACAGAGTTCATGAAAAACTCAAAACATGTTGTCAGATTACATTGTTCTGAGCGAGGTCCTAAAAGCTGTCGAAAAAAGGTATATTTGGCGATTAATTAGACCATGCACCCGCTAAAGGCTGAAACTACTATCGTCTGATCCAAGCTTAGATGGTAAGCTGTCACTTCCACAACACAGAATATTCATCAAATTCAAACGCACTAAAGTCACCGATTTTTACCACTATAATGAAGGCAAACTTCTTCATTTCAATCTTCTGCAGCACGTAAAAGGCAGGTAACCGTGGAACGCTGACGCTTTCGGTGTTTTATGGTGCTTTCAAAAAGTCAATTCAAGAATTCCCAAGACCGACTGTCTATTAACCTCGGCATGCTTCAATTTAATTACTGTTTTTCTTCCTTAAGCAAAACACGAGGTGCTATAATAAAATTTATTCACAGCTGACGTTTCGGCAGTTCGCTTTCTTCAGAGCTGGAAAGGTCAAATTGTCCGCAATCCAATAAGCCAAACACCTCCAATACTCTTTTAGAAAAAATCACCAGACCTAGATTTCAATCGCATCAAGCACAAAATCAACTCTCAACATACTCACCGCTTTTTATATGTGTTCCACTGAATGATTCAAGTGGAGACAACCGCAAGGAGATCACATAGGCTCGTAATGCACCTTACCCATCAAAATAACAGTCTTATATACTGACTAAAATCACGTGTGATAACAAGGCATTCCTCCCTGCGGTTCATAGTTGGATTGGTGATATTAATCCAAAGTGCTTCAAGAAGTTTTCGCGCTGGTGTTTTTTGTTCCTGCGCAAGGATGGTGACTTCAATCTCAAAATCAGCTCCGTCGTGTTTCTGTTCTCTATGCGTCCCTAACGGGGTGTTCCGTCTTTTGAGACGCTTATCAGCTAGGTGTTCTTCTATATGGGCATAGAGCGGCCTACCCGTTTCGCCAATATATTTATCGCTACACGCTTTGCAAGAGATTAGGTAGACTGTACCTACGCTCGTGCAATCACCGTCTCTGCCGTCTCGTAATAGTAAGAACACCTAGCTGATAAGCGTCTTAAAAGGACGGAACACCCCGTTAGGGACGCATAGAGAACAGAAACACGACGGAGCTGATTTTGAGATTGAAGTCACCATCCTTGCGCAGGAACTAAAACATCAGCGCGAAAACTTCTTGAAGCACTTTGGATTAATACCACCAATCCACTATGAACCGCAGGGAGGAAATGCCTTGTTATCACACGTGATTTTAGTCAGTATATAAGACTGTTATTTTGATGGGTAAGGTGCATTACGAGCCTATGTGATCTCCTTGCGGTTGTCTCCACTTGAATCATTCAGTGGAACACATATAAAAAGCGGTGAGTATGTTGAGAGTTGATTTTGTGCTTGATGCGATTGAAATCTAGGTCTGGTGATTTTTTCTAAAAGAGTATTGGAGGTGTTTGGCTTATGGATTGCGGACAATTTGACCTTTCCAGGCTCTGAAGAAGGCGAACTGCCGAAACGTCAGCTGTGAATAAATTTTATTATAACACCTCGTGTTTTGCTTAAAGAAGAAAAACAGTCATTCAAGGTAGATTACCAAGTACTGTGTGGGTATAACTTGTTTTAAACTTCATTACTAACGACAATATGCAGCCGATTTTCAACCATGGTGACTCATTGCTTTATGATTTTGTGAGTATGGGATGTCCAAAATCTCGGTATACCTTGAGGTGTAGCTTTTGTTAAAATGAGACCAAACTCAATGTCGACATATTGTACAGAACGTTTCAGTGCGCACTTAGAAATGTCATACTAATCTTAATTTTTTATAAGATGACTTTCCCTAAAAAGGTCAAATGACTGAAAATCTTTGAATTATCCTTTCATTTTTATTTGAGCCAACATGTCATGTGGTCTGGTAAGGGCTTTTGTACAGCCCGAGGCACGTGCTTCGTCCTTACAGACTCATCAGCCGGGCAGAACCCGTCGTCTGTCGATCTTTTTATAGTCAGTTCTCTCGGAAGCCTTACACTACTTATATATAGTTATCGACGACGTACGCTTTACACTCTATGTCAAATGAAAACATTCACCTAACACAGAGTGTTTTCGCACTTGATTGCTAGCTGGCTGTATTTTATCATATTTATACCTTTCCTTCTAGTGCTTTATTAAGACCACGCTCAAATTTCAATAGATCCCTTCATTATTATTTGAGCCAGCATGTCTTGTGGTCTGGTAAGGGCTCTTGTACAGCCCGAGGACACGTGTTTCGTCCTTACAGACTCATCAGCCGGGCAGAACCCGTCGTCTGTCGATCTTTTTTATAGTCAGTTCTCTCGGGAGCCTTACACTCCTTTGAAATATCTGCAAATTTATGCACCGTTTTGTGCTAGTTTCAGCCTTTATCATTCAGGAGTACATTTCAAATATCGAAGAAATTTCACCCCTTATCTCAGTGACTACTCTTCATAACCACTAGTGGGTTAATAAAAGTATTTTCGCTAAAGCTTGACCTATCTTCGAGCAAACAAATACGACAGTTGCTGCTGACGGTATTATCAACCTCTAAAACTTCATATTCGATAAGTGTAGGTAGGAATGTTTGGTGGGATCAGAGCGACGACCGTTCTCCCAGTCACGCCGCTCTGTCGCGTCTGCAAACGCGGATATGACGGAACGCAGCACTTCAGGATCGAGGCAGTGTATGCAGTAGCGATACTATTTTTATTATTTACCGAACATCCGTCATTTAATTCAGTAGCATTTTTTCGTTATTATACCAAAGATATCAACTTTCTTGTAGACTGGAAACTCTTACTTTTTAAAAGGTAATTAATTTACCTGAGGAATTTACCTTAATTACCTTGTCAGTTTTCACCTAAAATGCGGCGGGGTAGACGAGGTGGTGGGGCGTATTATCATGACCTTATTGTAGATTCCTCAAAGAATTTAGATTTTTTACCGTTACAGAAGGAGTGTTATTTGCCAAAAAAGTTAGAAGTTTAGAAGATTGGAGATTCTTTAATAAGGCTGGTAGTAGGAACAACGTCAGAGTTTCTCAATGAGCAACAAAACAAACATCGTTTGTGAATAAATAAATTTTTTTTCTAACAATGTAATTGTACATTGTAAATGCTTTTTCGAAGGTGCCTGTGTATATTGTATATGTATAATGTATAATGTATATGCACTGAGAAGTCATCATCATTTGCATGGTGCTAATTGCGAGGGCGATGTGGCCGAGTGGTTGTGATGCTCGCCGCGGTGCACGTAAAGCGGTGCTCCATCCTACAGCTTTCTCCGGCAGTCAAGAACAACGTCCGATGAAACGCCATATTAAGACTATCCTCGAGATTGAAGAGAGACTCTCTCACCGGTATTCTACACCGTTCAAGAAGAAGGTGAAAAAACGAACTGAATGCTAGAAGTACTGAGATCCACCTAGTGAACAAAATAATGGGGTGACGGATAAATTAAAAGTAAAATAAAAAATAAATGTTATCAAATATTAATTCTTCGTAGATTTATGTAAAGCTGCTCGATAAATGCAGATGTTGCAAGAATAATCAAATAGGCAGGATAAAAATAAGAATAATGAAATAAGAAGGCTCTGTCTAAGCGCCTTCCAAATATAGTAAACCCCAGTAAACCGAGATGTGACGACCGAGAGCAATCGGTGTCCCAAAAACGGGCCACGATTTACCGAAAATTTACAAAGAAAGTCCAAGAGAACCACCGGCAACGCGTCAATGGTGATATTTGAAATCCTTCCATGAACAACTTTAGTAAGGCAATTCTTTCGGACTACTGCGCAGACCTGCTCACAGTTTCAACTATCTAAGATGGCCAAATTTTCGATTCACTTTGAGTACGCTGGGCAAACAAGTTTTCCATTTGAGCAGAAACCACCCCTTCCCACTATCCCTCCAGGACGACTTGTTGTTCAATTTGGGAGCTCAGTATGGCCGACATTTCTCGCCTAACAGTACTGTGTGATGTCTGATACATTTCTGCCACGTTTGATTAAGTTTCTAGGAGGATGTCAATAAAACAGGCGATACAGGGTAACTGGTCTTACGCACGGCATTAACAACTTTAATGTATAGTACTCGACGAATGTGAGATGATTTTAAATGAAATGAATAGCGTGATATTGTAAGCTTAAAAGAGTTAAATTAACGTAGCGATCGATGATATTCTCCAGGAAATTGAATTGCAGTCTCACCCAACCCACTGATGAAATGCGGTTGTCGCGGTTTCTTCTTAACACGCATTAGAAATGAAATTGGATTACTAAATCTGTAAAGCATGCGCAGCGTTTATTCGTCGTTTCGTCTAAAACCGGAGAAAGTATTTATTTCGCAAGGGTGGTGCAACTGCCAGTTGAATAGCTGTGATTTAAATAGTGATTTTGCTACTAAATGAACATAATAGTAGATCTCCACAAGTGTTTATGCAGGCGTAAAATGTAGGGACTTTCGTCAAAAACATTGCTTGAAGTCACTAGAATTGTTTTGCTTGGTCTGTAACTATCAGCAGCTTCAAACAATCCCATCCGTGCATTTTTGGCCAAGCAGCGCGCTGTTGAAATTGTTCTTCCTTTCTTCTTCAAGATGTCTATCTGAACATCAAAATGCCATTCTCATTCTGCCAGACCCTCAACTCTTCCTTGAGTACCATCACCTGTATGAGCTTCTTTATTCTTTTTGGTTCTTACTAAATGTCCCGGTCAAATATACGTTTCTTTCCAAAGGTTTCTTAACTACGGAGACATTAATGCACAGTTATCAACGCAAATGTTTTTTTTTGGCTCAAATAATAATGAAAGGATCTATTGAAATTTGAGCGTGGTTTTAATAAAGCACTCGAAAGAAAGGTATATTATGATAAGATACCAGCCAGCTAGCAATCGAGTGCGAAAACACTCTGTGTTAGGTGAATGTTGCACCTGACAAAGAGTGTAAAGCGTAGGTCGTCGATAACTATATATAAGGAGTGTGACGCTCCCGAGAGAACTGACTATGAAAAGATCGACAGACGACGGGTTCTGCCCGGCTGATGAGTCTGTAAGGACGAAAACACGTGTCTCGGGCTGTACAAGAGCCTTTACCAGACCACATGACATGTTGGCTCAAATAATAATCAAAGGATCTATTGCAAATGTTTTTTCCATCAATTCCTGGCAAAACAAAATTCTTCCTCTGAATCACATGGTCGACACGCCAATGCACACATTTCTTTGTGGCATAAAGGCAGCTTTACAGCACCTCTTTACAAGATCTACTAGAGGCTCAACCTTGTACAGTCTGCCCTTTCCATCGTACCTTGAATTGTCGGCTGAATGCAGGTGTCCCATAACCTTGAGAAATAGATTCTTTGGCATAGCGCGCGACCCTATAGGTCTTCCTACGTAATGCGGAACTACTCCAGTGATAGTTCTTCTCAACACGTTTGCAGATAAAGTGTTTGGATACTTGGATCTTGTATGGCAAGTCTTCACCGGTAGTGCGAGCCCCATCATAACTTCCATACGCTTCTCTCTTGCGCAGCTGTCGTTCATGGTGGTGGTCTGTTTCGAGCATAGTTATTTTGAGCGAGACCCATTCCGTATTTCCAAATTGCAATTTGCGAATGCAGATAGCTGACAGTGGCCACAGATACTATGCCCTTCGTTTGGGTGGTTTCTTATGCGGATACTCGCATTCTTTTGAGAACTGCACCTTCTCTTTTTATTGTTGAGCGAACCTTACCTATTATACAGTAATAAATTTCCATTTCACTGGGATCCATAGTATGCAAGTTTGCCGAGTTATTAGTCAAGTATTGTATGTTAACGAAAGGAATACGGGAGTCTATTGAAGAATATATGACGCTGTTTCCCGAAAGCAATGCCCACGTTTAGGTATGGTATAGTTTTTATAGTTTTCAAAAAATCACATAATAAATGTCGTTGTTGTGTGCATAACTTACTGCGATTTCCATTCAGTTGATATTGGGTTGTGCTCGATTTAACATCAAGAACACTTTATGGTTTATTGTTACAAGAATACGGTCCATCCTCGTACATCACTACACTGCAAAGTGTAGTTTTAATCTAAAGCGGCCGATTTATTGTTGAAAGATTTGTGTGGAATGCTGCAATATTCACTTAAAACGTCGTACACGTTTTTATTCTTTCGTATTATCTCTCACCTTATGGTTGATTACTGTAAGCTTATCTTTTCTCATCTCGGATTACACTATGATTATTAAAAGTAGCATGTCGTTGCTATCGTGGCAATTTTTTGAGTTACCAGTCGGATCAGAAACACATTCTCGCTCCACGTCGGCCTCTTTCCATACAAACGAGCACAGAGATTGCTGCTGGCAGCTTTTATCAATCATTGAGATTTTTCGATTTTACGAGAATAAAGACTATGCGGCTACACAAAAATAGACGACGATTCTGTCGCTGCCTTTCAAAACGACACATCGTTCGTCCTTTGTGCGAGCGCTGGTTTGACACTTCAAAGCACTTCAGGATAAAGATACTTTGTGCAGCTTGAATACTGTTTTTCATGTGAGAAACTCCAATGCAGATTCGTTCACTATTCAAAATGATACTGACTGCTGCTTTAAAGTTTCTCTTTGAGCGTTCCGAGTACAAAGGCCTTCATTAACGAGAAAGAGCGTACCAATAATCCAGAACGATTTCTTGTTCTCCAATTTGTCAGCTCGCTCGTTCGCTCCATTTTGGACGTATAGTCTGAACTACATTAATTAGTTTTCATTACGAACGATGCGAGCATGATAGAATACAATTCGCTCTTGATTGAGCAGTGATACTTCAGTCAAAATCAACTTTATTAGCACTAATAGTTAGGTACCTTATTGGATTTGGATGTCGCAACTATGTGATCCTCATTTATTGCCTGTGAGAAACGCCGCGATTTTCACGGTTTTGTCACGTCCCCGGCTTTAGCCCGGGGACCGAGCTAAGCCTTCGACTTCAACTAATTGCCTTAGGGCAAGGTCATGACCTTTGATCCTTGGTCTACCAGCCCTATAAGCTTCCCCAAGACCTCTAACAAAGAATGTTAATAAAAATGATACTAATAATAACAATAACAACAATGCAATGATAACGACATCTAAGTGTATGTGGCGCAGCGCTTAGAGCTGCCTGTGTCACTCACAAACTAGATGGTTGATCACGCACTCATGGCTTGCCAAGCCATTTATTCTTCCGGGGTTGGTAAATTAGCGCCAGACTAGTAACAGACTTGTTTGAGAGGATGAGCAGCACTGCTACCTTGATGCAGCGGGAGGCCACCGCGGTCACTGTAAAAGGCCAGATATGGATTCACTCACCTCAAACTAAGTTTAAAATTAAAGAGGAATGCATGGCGCATCCCTCAGGGATTGATTAAGTCTGAAAGCCTTCATCCTTGATATTCCAACAGTAAAGAACATACAACCGGTGTATCATGATAGTGTCAATGAGTGTTGTCAACAAGACAAGACCTAAGAAAATGTTTCGAAATGAGAGAGTAACTCCACCATTGGCTGATAGAGCAGCGTGTTGAGCATGCGTGACAGAGAGCACAGGTGTAACGGTTGCAAATTAGACATGGAGTACGATTACGGTACTGCAAAATGTTAGCACGTCAGGGGACTTATGTAAGTGTGACCTTATCGTGCCAAGAAGTACACGTAGCTTATGCTGGCGGTATCATAAGGCTAGAGTACACATAAGCTGACGATAATATTACGCTAAGGCTACAGTATTAAGAAATGCATGCAGTTTGTGACAGTAATACCATGGAATCAGATTATTAAAGTGTATATATAAGATTATGATAGCCTCATGATGAAGTAGCCATAATCAAAAGTGCACAAAAGTTTGTGATGAAACTGCAATTATGGTAAAGTAATAAAGTGCATGTGCAGATTCGTGGCAACATTAACTCAAAATGATCTCAGAGTAATGTTAATCTCTTGAAAGACTACTAGATATAACATTACAAAAGGGAATGACGTTCAAAGCTGCAGCGTATAAGCTTGTGATAACCTTACGATGAGGATACCGTGTTGAAGGGGAACATGCAACCCTATGATGCCATTGAGTTATATCGCCAGCAAAATGGGTTTGATGTGTTGGAAGATGTAGGATAATAGAATGATGTTAACTTACCACAATGACCATGAGCAGATAAAGTTAATAATTGGAAAATTCCTTATGGAGGAAATTTTGAGTTGAACAGAACGACTACAAAGCCGAAAAGGCAGTGAGTTACAAGGAGTTTCATGTGCATTTTAGAGAATGTGTTTTGGTACGACTTCTCGATTTTCCCAGGAGACTTTTTACCGACTGTAACTTATTCATAATTTATAAACGTTGTTTTTTACTCGTTTTGGTGTCTATAAAATTTGAACAAGACGACGCACAAAAAACCGTGTCCATTAATCAGAGAATGTTACTTGAAACAAAGTTCTTTTGAATAAGATCCTAAATGTTTATATATACTACACTTGTTGGAGGTTGTAAAGAAAAACTAATGCAGTCAATGAGCAACTGAATTACTACGGAACATGTGATGAAATGAAAGGACACCAAGTACTTGGCGGATAGCTAATATAATCCTTATGATAATGATTTACGCGAGCTCACACCAGGAAAACTCAGTGGCTTATGCTCATGTGTGTACGGCATGTCTCTCTGTGTATTGTAAGCTTTTGCGTTTCCTCCGATGAAGCATATTTTTGGCTGAAAATTTATACAGAAAAGTGTAACGGCCACTCAAAAGAATCATAAAAGCCTTGATTAATGATTCTTGATTCTTATAAGCCGACTTCTTTTAACAAGGGTGAATGTAAGCTACTGTGAGCTCAAATCCTCTTCTCAGGAATTATATAACAATCATCGGATGTAACTTACGAATGTCTCGATGAATACTTTTTCGATTCATAAGGCGGATAATAAACAGATTCTCGCTCCACCTCAGTCTCTCTCCACCTAAACGAGTATAGAGTTTGCCGCCGGCAGCTTTTACGAATCTCTGCGACTTTTTGGTTTGACGAGAACAGGAATGTTCGATGGCACAAAAAAGGACGAGCGTCCTCAACCCTCTAACGATGACCCAATTCTCTGTCGCGTCTGCAAGTGCAAGTATGACGGATCGCGACACTACGGCATCAAGGTAATTTATGCAGGCACCTCGACTTTTGCATTGAGTGTTTCATGAAATTCCTCTATTGGTTCCGCCACACCACTTTTTCTCTTCATACACTCGATAAGCGCCAAATTTTGTGGCGGTTGCCATTTTTTTATGTGCTTAAGAAAGTTACGAAAATAGTCCAGAGATAACATTAGCTGCAATTCATTAACAAGATATAGAGATGTGTTCATGAAAATCTTCAAAGCAACGATTCCTTTCTTTAATGCGTAGTTCTTAAGCTCGATTCACGCTAACTATTATAGAGATGTGCTTGTTGCTCCAACTGCCTACAATATATGCCTTTAAATTTCACTTCAAGTGCAGTGGAGACAAAGTCTTTCGTCGAACCGGAAACCACCGCACTAGCAGTTCAGAACGGCTTATTGCTTGTTAGTTTGCTAGTTCTGTACCGCGGCATTGTGCTTGCCTAACCTATCTCTGTAATGTTGTCTGAACTTCCTGTCTTTGAGCAGCTTTTAGGAAAAAAAGAAAAACATGAGGAAAAAATATCCACTTTTCTCCTGGCATAAAAAACATAAAAGTAGAGTACTCATGGCATGTACTGCAATTTTAAATAAAACTAAATGTTGCATGGTGTCATCAGTTAGGGTTGAGTAGGAAATCAGTAGGCCAGATTAAGGTTATGTATGTTTATGGACACTTCGTAAAGGAACAGTATTCCAATCGTAAATGAGTCCGTGATACATTGAGCTCTTTAAAGATCTAAATAATATCGTCTAACTGTTTTGTCTATTGAACATCCTTTTTCCACAAACATTTCAACAAATACTTGTTGATTGTTAGGTGTGTCGCCCCTGTGCTGCGTTTTTCCAACGCTCCATTGAAAACTGGAAGAAGTTTTTGTGCCGAAAGGGTGGCAACAGCTGTCAACTGAATGGTTAGTGATTTCAGCACAAAATTAACGTGATTGTAGATGTTAGTAGTTGAAGCAGTGCTATCCTCACGCTAGTGAAATTATAATTGCCGGTAACGTTACATGAAATGACCATAAATGTTCTTATTAGTTTGTAATATAAGAATGACACAGATTATTGAAGGGTTTATTTCCTTGTTTTGGGATTCGGCAACTTGTGTAATAACTTCACCGCTCGGTTTTCTTCTTTTCAATGCAGATCTGAATAATGTTTTCAAAGAGCGTTGATACTAGGTAATCCATTTGGGTTACATACCTGCCACATGGTGTTCATTCTAGCCCATTCCGTCCATTCAGTCATAATATGACTGCCCTCCATAATAATTAGCGAAAGTCGAGACGAACTGGTGTTCTGAAATCGTCATTCCACTGTTCGGCGCGGCTTTTGTTTTGTTTAAGAAAGAGGAGTTCAAGTCAGATAAAGGCACTTTTTGAAGAGCAGAAAGTGACGCTAAATAATTGGCATATGAAATGAAAATGGCATAGATGGGCGAGAAAGGTTTAGAGCGCTATGGACATTTTAGAGCCCGTATGAGGTGGAGATCAATTAAAATTAGTTAGGGCAAGTGACTTTGATCTCGAGTTATGATTAACGAAGCCTTCTAGCTTCCTGTGATCAGCACCCGGTAATAAACATGTCTGGAAGACTGAAGACAGTAGCTCGATATAAATAACACTTACTAGTTTACATAGTGCCCGTTGAAAACAAACTAATCAGTGAACGAAAACTGACTTGACACGTCATTAGATCAAGAGAAGTTTCTGCATAAGTCTCATATATGCTCATTCACCTCAAAACGCTCAATTTAGACTAATACGTGGCAAATACAACAAGGATTGTACAAAGCCTAGCGCTTTCTTCTTCATTTGCCAATTTTCTGCTGAAATTTTTATCATTGGTGTAGTGGTGATTTAAGAGGAAACCTAGGTGCCTGTGTCCACTAATAATCTATTTTGAGTGTCACTTGACACATAAACATTCTGATATTTGGATTAAATCGGCATATAATCCAACATTGTCATAAGAATGCTGGGTATTTTAGACTGAAGTTGATTTTGAATTGCAGACCAGCTATTGCTTAACGAGAGGTGAAGAAACTTACTCTATAACAAACTTATGGAAATTCTCAGTCATCTTCGTTATCGCATCCTCTTTCGACCCGCCGGAAAAAAAAACGAATTTTTTGAGTCTTCTTTCCGGTTTGAGTAACTAATCGATAGCATAAATCGAAAATCTGGATAGTATATTTTATTTTCAAAATAGCTCTATTATTGCGCGCTAGCAACAAAACAAAATTATGTTTCTCATTAAACACTGTCGCTGATGGAAGCTTTTCCACTACACTCTGAAAACCATTCGATGACTTAGATCTCAATTCAGCAACGTATTTGGTTTTTAAAGAGAGTTTTTTGTTACGTTGTAATAGCCAAAAGAAAATTGAGTTTCTAAAATAATGATCATTTCCATTATAAGCATCTTTCTACGATCCTTTGAGGAAAACACGCTTTTTGATTCTCTTTAGAGTTTTAACATTTACGTAATATGTAATATCTCAGAAATTCCAATGGGGTATTTTATTTTTTTGTAGACTCATTATTGCGCCGTAACAATTAAAATAAAATTAAGTTCATCATTCAAAGACCTCTCGCTGAATAAAGCTTTTCGCTTAAATTGTTAATAACCACTCAATAGTTTGGATTTCAGCATTTCCAATGATGTTATCGGTTTTTGCATGTGGTCTATTGTATAGGGCTGACTTATAGAGCCCGATACACGTGTTTCAACCTTGACAGTTCCATCAGTCGGGCGGTATCCTTTCGTCTTTTGCCAATCCTCTCTCAGTCCCCTATGCGAAGAGTAGGCGACGACGAACATTTTACACTGTCTGTCCAGGGAAATTATAACTGAACACACAATGCTGTACACTTGATTGCTCTTTACAGGTATATCTAATATATCATATCTTTCGTTTCAAGTGCTTTCTTAGGACCATAGCTGAAATTTCAATATGCTAAGTAATCATTTTTCAGCTAACTCTTAGTGTGGAGACTAGCGCACCCACAGAGAATTGGCAAAAGACGAGAAAGGGTTATTGCCCGACTGACGAGACCGCAAGGTCGGAACACGTGTAGCAGGCTTCATAAGTCAGCCCATTTTTAAGAGACCACATGACATGCGTGGGTCAAGCTGACTATTTGGTTTTCCTTTTTGATTGTTACAGTACACTAGGAAGTCCTTTTCAAAGGCCAAGACCTTCATTAAATTCGTCGAGATTTACGATATAGAATGGCTTTCGAGAATTTGTAAAAAGAAAATTTTAACCAGCGAGAAATGCTTGGATGAGAAACACAATTCTATTTTCACTGTTGCAGCGCACTATAGAGGCTATTTTAGAAATAAAGTATATCTTCAATTTCTTCGAAATTCAAGCCATCGAACACTACTTGAACTTTGGAAACAATCAAAAATACGCCTTTTCAGAAAGTCGTAACATGATGCGGATTACGGAAAGTACTGAATTATCTGTATCTTCTGCGCCTCTTTACTCAAATCTGTGCAACTTAACATCGGAATTTCGACTTTTTTTCTTGAATTTTTCAAATCAGCGGGCAATTCTTTTGAGAAAATTTGATATTAATTAACCTCTTCGCTGTTCAAATTTCCTTCTTCGTGGGAAAAATTAAATGAAATGACTTTCTGGGGCTTCACGGCATCAAAAATCTTTTACAACAACTGAAGAAAAAGGAGCAGCTTTTTGCTAGTGACTTGTAATTTCTAGCGGAAGTTCTCCGATCTGTAAATATTTGGTCATTGCAAAAGTAATGGCAGCTGATGCATTGTTGAAACTTGTCGTTTGATAGCGTAATGATTACTTGAATGGATGCGATTATGTTATATATCACCTTATATTATCAAATTTTGTTTCTGATAATGTTTTACTGGCCGCTTATTTCAAATTTATTTCAAAATATAGGAATAAAGTCGGTTGCCGCAAAAGTAAGTACTGTGCCAAGATGTGAGTTTAAAATGGGTCGTGAAGCAGCAAAGACAACTCACAACATCAATAATGCATTTGGTCCAAGAGCTGTTACAAGAAGTTTCGTAAAGGAGACGACAGCCTCAAAGATGAGGAACATAGTGGCCGACCATGGAAAGTTGACACGACCTACTGAGAGCAAACATTATAGCTGATCCCTTTATGCTTACACGAAGTCTTGAAAGGAACGTAACGTCAACTATTGTACCATCGTTCGCTGCCTAAAGCAAGTGGAAGTGAAAAAAGTTTGTGCAAAAGTAAGGGGGCTTCAATTACGGTCACCCGACAGCAACAAGTTGTACAACGGACATTTCGAAAGTCGAAAGAATCGGGCTAAGAAGTTTTGCTTTAACCTCCAGATCTTGTACACATCGACTACTATTTTCTCAAGCTTCTTGATTACTTCTTGCAGAAAAAAAAACTTCGCAATAAACTGGATGAAGAAAATATTTTCAAAGAACTCGTCGAATCCCGAGGCGCAGATTTCTAGGCCAGAGGAACAAACAAGCTCATTTTTTAAGCAAATACATGTTGATCATGATTTCCATTTTGACTGACAGAGATGTGTTTGGACCTAGTTATAAAGATGTTGAAATTTTCGTTCTGAAACCTACATTACTTCTTCCTTTAGGTAGTTCAATTAGTTTCGTTGCGAAAGCATGCTTACAATACATTAACAGCAGCCTATAATCCTAGCGAAGCTAAACGAAGACGCAAAAATTTTCTCCGTTTCTCATTTTGACTTTGAGTGCTTCTACCAATAAATTCCAACACAGAACTATCTCCTACTCATATCAATCAAAAGCTATCACATTTCAATGTACCATCAATGTGGTCTTACCAATACGTTCATCGCAAATAAGTCATCGGTGGATGGACCAACGCTACTTTATTCAATCGTTTCTTAGTAGTAGTCTTAACTGACATTACCTTTATCAGCAAAAAGCTGGAAAGCCACCAATCAATCTATGAATTTCTCACGGATGCCGTACTGTGCAAGTGTGATTTTACTGTGTTTTAATCTCTTTTATTGTGATCGTATTTTAGTTCCTCGAAAAATGAAGTGTAAGAAGTGCCGATTTTCAAAATGTCTCAGCGTTGGGCTCCAACCAAACAGTGAGTTTTGTTGCTCCTTTCATGTTAAGCGCGTAAAAAAGACTTATTACCGATGTGAAATAACGTCTTACAATGTGATTTTGTGAACAAACGCCACTGAGTCATGATTCATACCTAGCCAGTAACTAGATTTACAGAGGTGACACTCTACGCACAGAAATTATTTTTTTCCCCTGAGAAGATTCGGTACAAGATTTGAATCGCATGTTGTGGTGATTCGTGCTTATTTACATTGTCCAGAGAGATATTAAGTTGGAAAGAAAATTTCCATCGTTTGAATGCGATCGTCGTTTTTTTCGCATGAATCGTGTGTGATTTTCATATCATCTGAAAGGTCTACTTCCTGCGCATCTATTGATATATTATATAATTTGTCTATATCTGCTGCAGAATGGGATTGTTCAGGTAACAAAAACGTTTTTTGATGCTTTACGAGATTAAATTTGGTTCAAAAGCTGTTGATGCTGCTCGCCGAATTAATAAAGCTTGGACCGACCGTACGGTTGGAGAATCAACAGTCCGCGAGTGATTTCGTTAGCTCAAGGCCGGAAATGAAGAGTTAATCGACAGACCGAGTTTACGACAAGTTGGTCGAGAAGAACCCAGAACGTGTTCGTCAAGAACGCGCTTCGTTCTAGCAAGACAACGCAAAACCACACGCAGCGAAAAAGACCAAGGCAAAATCTGAGGACTTGGACGGAGTTGAGATAGTACCGCGTCCACCCTATAGCCCGGATGTTGCTCCATCTGATTACGGCCTTTTCCGATCAATGTAACACTTTTTGTAAGGTCGCCGATTTGAATCTTTCGATTAAGTTGAAAAAAGCATGTCAAGAGTTCTTTGATGCAAAGCCGAAGGAGTGGTACTTTGATCAGATTTGAAACCTAGCGTACCGATGACAAAAAGTGGTGGATAATGATGGCCTGTATTCTGAAGAATAGCTGTTGTTGTATGTTGTCTGAATATATGCATAAATTTTGAATGTTTTATCAAACGATGGAAACTTTCTTTCCAACCCAGTAACTCTAAGGGATGAAATGTTAGATCTATCCGACTTTTTATATGAAACTGAATATTATTTGAAGAAGTTTCTCTCGAAAACGGGAGATAGGCTTATATCCTCCGACCAAACTGCTCAACAAAAAGTCTGAATAAACAAGTGTGAAATGATGTAAGGGATGCGCTTAATCCAGAAAAGTATTGGAAAACTTCTGTTCACTCTACTTGACTGGAACAAATAGATTATTTAGAATCAACGATTCTTCCATCTTTCCTGGAAATCACTTCCAGTTGGCATTCCATCTTAAGAGAAACTAATTTAGGACGTGTAACCTTGATAATCAACTTTATTGTTGTTTAGATTCTGCACGTTATAATTCTTCAGATTTGGCAAACTGATTGATGAAGTATTAAACCTCAAAATGCGACCAATGAAGTAATTAACGCTTAAACTTGATGAGAGCTTCAGTCGGAAGTTCTATCTGTCTGTCATTCAACGAGTGCAGCACAAATCAGTTGCTTATTTCATCCTTAATTTTTTTCAAAGCAAGCTTGCAAACTTTCACTGCGTTAGACATAAGTAAGAAAAAAAACGTGAGCGTTGCCCTGTGGGAATTCGATAAGGCTTCGCCTTCCATAAAAATGAATGGTGTTTAGGTTGTCTTTCACACGTCTAGGCACTTACTCATTTTATTTATCTTCATTGCTTCAAATACGAGTACTAAGTTAATTGCTGGCTTGACCAGTGATGACCAATGTTTCCAGAACAGGCCTGCCGTACACACCCAGCTGCCACGAATCTGAGGATGTTCAGCAAGGGCGTGGTCATACATGCCTTTTGGGCTCTTCTCAGTCAGATGCCAAGGGTCTCATGCCTGTACGGTATCACTCGGCAGAGTGTGAAGCATAAAAGCACAGCCATCATCAATTCGTCTTCTAATACAAAAGGATATCTTGCACTGAGTTTCCTTCAAAAATTCTATCTCGCCCTTGCAGAAGTGAGATCATCGACGATGAGATATGAGCAATCTGCTCCAACTTTACCTCCATGTTTTGGTGAATGGATCCTGTGCATGCTGCTTTGGTCGGCATTAAGTCAAATCTTTACTGGGAAAAGATTATTTCTTCATTGCGGTGATTAGTGTAAGGTGAGAATTATAGGAGTACTCAGACACTGCTTATTTATAAGATGTTCACCGTGGTCGTAAGGAAGGATCGAAGGTAATATTCGAATTATCTATTCACGTACTTAGCAAATTTACTCTAATCAAAATTGCATTTGAGGAAAGTTATCCTAACAGGCGTATTGATATCACTTTCGAATGCTCTACTGCATTACATACCGCGTAGGATGAGAATGAGCTTCATTTTGTGAAAATCGTATTGAACATCAAAGTGAGGATCAAAATATAGTGAAACCCGATGTACATTGCATCTGCAAGATAATGCGACATTCTTTGTGGCATGCCACATATCGATCAAATTTTATCAAAGTACCATTCATTTATTTATATGTCCTTTCATCATTATTTGAGCCAACATGTCATGTGGTCTGGTAAGGGCTCTTGTACAGCCCGAGACACGTGTTTCGTCCTTACAGACTCATCAGCCGGGCAGAACCCGTCGTCTGTCGACCTTTTCATAGCCAGTTCTCTCGGGAGCGTCACACTCCTTATATATAGTTATCAACGACGTTCGCTTTACACTCTATGTCAGGTGAAACATTCACCTAACACAGACCACATGACATGTTGGCTCAAATAATGATGAAAGGATATATTGAAATTTGAGCGTGGTCTAAACAAAGCACTCGAGATAAAGGTATAATTATGACATTCATTTATTTATTACACAGCGAGATACCACAAATGCTCGAGCAACACAGGTCCCAGCATTTCTTGCATTTGATTTGCTTCCTTTCAACCACTTTTCACGGAATTCTTTGAATTGTTTTGAATGAGACACTGGCTGTTACCTGTTTAATGCTTCAAAATTGTCACGAAAATCATTGAATGCAGATCAGATCGATAATGTCTAAGGCACTGGGAAAGCTGTGCTAGAGCACGTCTAAGGGGATTAAAGGGAGCTGCACTAGGTATGGTAACATTCTCCAAATATGGAGGATGATAGGCTTGATGGGTTCTATCTGGGGTCGAACCAAAGTCTGAACTGAGAAGGAATCCTGCGTAACAAATAGGATAGGTACCACTTTGCTATTGCTCTCCTACCAGGAGATGCGACTTTTTTTTACAGCTCCATAGATTTTCTTCTCACGAGTTACTGGGTCATCTGATAAACTTTCATATACTTTTATAATTGCTGTGAAGAGGTTGTGTGTCATTAGTTGAGATTATATGCATGGATTATGCTTGAGATGTTTTGACAGAATATGTTGCGTTGGATTAACGACTCTATCAGTTGATTTGAGACTGAGATAATTTTAGCGAAGTATCTATTGATTAGCGCCGAACATTTTGTTCTTTGAAATACCTGAAACTTGTTCACCTGACGTGACACTACCTGTTGAAGGGAAATTCTGTCTAAAATGGTAATCAGACTATAGGAGCCGGGTTGTGAAGTGCCTAGCGATGCCGTATATTAGGAAGAAGAAGGATAAGCTAGACTCTGGTTGGATCTCCTCCTCCGATATCAACGCAAGTCTTAGGGAACGGATTAGTTCGGCTACCGCAAAGGTTGCAAGTAAAACTGTTGTGACCAGTAGCTACACCAATCTAAAAAGACGAAATCCTCAAGCCGCGGCCGAATTAACACTTGAAATATCCGAAGACTTCGAGATTGATTACGATGAAATGAATTGAATGCAAAAAGTGCTGAGACCTGAGTAGTTAACTGTGATGATGGATCGTGCAAAGTAGTATTTGCTTTCTACTAAACTGAGTATAATATTCGAGGAGGAAATTGATATTCAATCAAGTTTATAGAAAAATCTAAATTCATTCTGATTTTGTTATAGCAGTGCGAGATGTATCCAGTGAAGAATGCAGAAAACAGCTGGCTGCACATAAACCTGTTTTCTTTGTTTTTAACACGCTGAGGTTCATGTGGGACGTTTTGTCGCATACCGTGCGGCGTCAAATCTCCTCAGTTACCGTAATGGCGGCTTAGCGTCCCGTGAGAAAAGCGGCGAATCCCGTGAGAAGGCAGACTCCATTCAGCATGATAGACGCGGGTAGAAGAACCCACATGGTTTTGAGAGAACACTTTCGTCATGAAATGATGGAATTCCATTAAAAGACTTTCTACAGAGATATTCTCAGCAAAGGAAGGATCTATATTTTCCTTGCTTTATATACACTACTTTTGTTTCAACGACAAGATTACATCGCTAAATGATAACATAATGAAAATAACTATGATAGTGAAAATAACTGGTAAAATAAATCATACTTTCATGCGATAACGATTGTGATAATATCAATGAGAAAAATAATGATAATGACAGTGAGAGTGATAATGATAATTATAGTGATAACGATAGTGAAAGTGATAATGATAGAGATGACAATGATGGTAGTGATAGTGATTAGTGATAACATGCTGGTGATAATGATAGTGGTAATGATAACAATAAAAGCGATGACAGTGATAGCGATTGTGGTGATAGTGATGATAGTCATATTGATTGTGATAGCGATTAGTGATAACGATGATAGTGATGGTGATGATAGTGATAGTAATAGTGATGATAGTGGTAGTGATGGTAGCGATAATGATAATATCAATATTGATAATGGCGAAAATGATGATAGTGATAATGAGGATACTGACAATGATAGCGGTATGATAATAATAATATTAGTGATAGTGATAGTGAGAACGATGGTGATAGCGGCAGCTTCCTAGTAATGGATGTCCATACCCAGGTCGTACTCTCCTCTACCTTTGTTGTGACTCTCAATTTTCCCACGGTCTCAATCACCTACCGAGACGGCGGCGTGGAATGAAAGCGCTTCCTGCAACAGAGCACAGGCACAAGGACGGTTTCGCACGGAAAATCACATGCCCCTGCTAGCGAGTGCCGCTAATGCGTTTATCGACGGTGGGCGCCAGACTGTCAATGCACGCCTCAATCTCTGTTTTAGTTAAGCAGGACGAGAAGCACTGATCAAATTGTCAGAGTTCCTTAAATGATCCTAAGTAAAAGTATGACGCTCTTGTGCTCATCGATTCGGCTGTGTAATCTCGACGCGACAATGAAAAGTTTTTAGTGGAAGCGCGATTTTGTTGGTATACAGTCAAAGGAGAAAAAAGTTTATGCATGTAGTTAAGCATAATTTATCTTGTTGTCATAGATGAAAGTGTCGATGTCTTTGTACGAGGCGATGGAGGGCCGACTCTAACGATTATTGATTGAAATGAAGAAACAACTGTGTATGTGTGTATGTGTGTTGTGTATCTGTATGTGTGTATGTATGTGTTGTGTGTGCATGTGTGTGTGTATGTTCGAGATAGCGCCCAACAAGAGAACTCCAACCAATGTATTATTTTCTGCTATGGGGTTGGCGAGCACTTGATCGCTTCTACAGGACTTAGCACCTCGCCGCGACCTAAACTTTTGGATCGCATTTAGCATGGGTGTGAATAAATGACAGATAAATTGTAAGTGAACAGAGCAAACATCAGCTTTGCTTTGGCTGGTAAGATGTTTCACCCGTTAGTCCTTTTCCAGAGACTGCACATCTTTTGATAAATCAGTTATCAATAATATTTTCTTTTATAAGGTCAAAAGCAACTTTTTTGATTGTAATCTTTTTTCGCTCCCCATAGGGTGTCTTTTGCTTGCAATTCTGTGAACAGGAAATACGGCATCGTTTTTAGTGATGCGGTGGGAGCAATCACCTCATAACGAAAATTCGATGGTCATCGTTACGAGTCTTACGAACCCGATCGTGTCAACAACTACCAATGTACTGGTATTCAGATCACGCAGATAAGGACAATAACAAAGCCATACCACTTTTTACAACCAGAATCCACTGATATTTGTCTTATGAACTCACTTCTAGAGTGCACTGTTTCGTCCTAACTTGACAGTGAACCTCGTCTACTTACTGGACTCACTGCAGCCCAAACAGAACCTGATCAACAAAGTGCTTAAGAACTACAGGTTTACTTGATCTGTTAGTACCGCAAGAATCAAGATAAGTGGATTTTCATTCCAGAAAAATGTACCGCGACCGCTGCGCAATGGAAGTTGAAGCGCCTGGTGGACATAACGCTCCGAAGTTCAATGTGGATGGAAAGGTATTTAGCAAATTCCATTGTGTTTAGATAATGACAGCACTGCGATTGAGTCAGTGTTCTATTCTTAAGCATACACGAAGTTTCCAATGAAAAGATTCATTCGATACTGACTGACGTTTAGGGAGTTTCATCATGTTCAGTACCTCCAAAGGTTAGAATATTTCGCAATATACAGTGAAAGCACTTTCAGTAACTAAGTAGAAAGAAGTGTGCACCCAGCGATTACTCAGTGATCGTCGGCAACTTTTGAATATTTGCATTATGCACTGTTGTAAAATTCGCTGCGATTGAGCTGGCCTTTCAAAATGTGGTCTGGTATCTCAAGTACTCTTGAGGCATCATTTTATGGTTTGTTTCTTCGTTGATGTTGAAGACGTGCTTAAGCCGCTCTTTGCTATTGTTATGAAGTCAATCAGAACCTTGTTTTCTTTCTCGTTTCTTCTCAACGTATGCCGTGAAGCTACCGTTTCGTTACCATTAAAAGTGGCTATTTGCTACATCAAGTTCACGGATCCCTACTTCTGCTCACTTTCTGGGTGCACATTATTATTACTTCAAGCGCAATTTTTATTTGTTCATTTTTTGCGTGAAGTTTGAAGAGATGGTGAGTGTGATTTTATTATCTGGCCTAGGCTACCGTTTGGTAATGAAGCTGTTTTTAAGTTGGACAATGTGAGCACTCGAGAGCTGAAACCTACTTCGGCTTCTCTCAAATGAAAGTTACGCACTCCGACTTTGATACAGCAATTTAAGATATTTGTCCATCAGTTCCACATTTAACAGATAGCAAAGTAGTCGCTGATGTACCTATAATAGGGTAGAGGCACCGAATACAGGAGCATAAAACCTATACATTAACTTAATGGCAGGGCTTGGTATATTAGTTATCCTGATGCCAATCACTGACTTGTGCAATAATATCATCTCGCAATTTGATCCAGAGCTTGAGAGTTTGAGAACTTTTTGGATAGGTGGTTCAATGAAAACGTAAGCTTCCGGAAAGGGTGATCGCTGTTTGGAAGCTCACCTTAGATTCAGCGTTTTGCTTATATGTCAGTATGCTTGTGCACTCTGATATCAGAAACAATTGCTAGTAAGTAAGTGGTCGAAACACTATCTTTTCTTCTAAATGCACTTCTTCATCTGAGCAATTATCTCGGTCTAGTTGCATTGTAAACAGGCGCGAAGTACTCTAGTATCAAAGCGATGACTGGCTAATCTATGCATCTCATGTGAAGTCGTTGTATCAAAAAGGATTTGTGTAGTTGCTTGAATAGTGGCATCCATCTCTATTTTAACACATTTTTCAACTTTTGGGGACGGCTTTTGACGACATAGAGAAAAAATGTCATATACCAGCTAAAAATATATTCCCATTCACAGCTTTTGTCCGAAACGACAGATTTGATCGACTTGGACGTTCTTTTTTACTGAAGCAACCTATTAAGGTATTGAGGTCTTCTACTGAAGTCTCTTGTCTTAAAAGTGTGTTATTCTATCATTCAACGATGATAATACCGCCTCAGGATCTTAGTTTATTTAACAACTTTCCCTTTTTCCATTGAGACACGCGTCGAAACAAATCAAATTTGGGGAGGGGCGACACCGCATGGCATGTAGCGGAATGCAGCACGTCGTCCCCAATGGGTTGGAGTATGTGCCTTGATATTTCAGTGTTCTCCGTAAAAAAACGGCTAAATAAGCCAGTCAAGTCGCTTCGTGTCATGTCGCCTTATTTTAGAGTGTTTTGAGTTCAGCGTGAATAAATCAAGTTTAACTTTGTACGTTCTTTTTGAGCACATAAAGCCGAAGTTCTATTGGATTTTGCAGTTTTCATTATCGGTCCAAGAAGGAAACTAATATTTTCTCTTTAGTCATATTAATTCACCTAGTAAAGCGATCACATTGATGGACACTCGAGGTTCTGTTGCAAAAGAGTTGACACTGCTATTGGATATGGAACTTTTATAAGTAGAAGCTTTAAAGCTAACTGATAACTTCCTTTACAGTCTTTTGTGCTTTGACGTATTCAGCTTAGCTCACATTACCACATTAATTTCTACAATTACTAAATGGTATAAGAATGGTGCTCGGAAACACAATGTAGAATACAAGCCCGACTGAAGCGAGCACTGATCATGTCGAAAGTTCTTGCTTAAGTCTCTCATTGTTACAGGTCATAGCACTCGGCTCTCTTGACTACCTAACAACCATCCTGCGCAAACAAGTAAACCATATCTCCAACTTCGTTGAAGAAACTTTCGATGAATTCGGATCGCTTAATACTAAAGAACAGGTAAAAGTAAAACTATTGTGGTACTTTCTACCTACTGAATGTAAGATTGAATAATGAAGCTTTGACTTCTCGCAACGGAGAATAATTGGGAACACTCGAAAACAAATACTCAATGATTCAGTGAGAGGAAAGCATTCAGAGAAGTGAAATATTGTTTAGGACATCACACACATTATGAGCTCGAGTTTTCTTATGACAATTGATAAAAATCGTCATATTGTGGGCTCTGTAACCATTAGACTTGCATAACTTCGATGCAACTCCAACCTTATGGAATCTTTCACTTCTAATCCACACAGTTCGAGTCTCTTTCTATACGACTTATTTTCACATATACTCTGCTCAACACTTTTTATATCTTATTTGCAACTGCTCCGTACTTTTCGCGCGTAATGCGACTGCTGCTTGAAAACTCAGTCTTTTTATGAGGTCTATCAAAGATTACTCGAGTCCATTCTTCATTTGAAATTAGAGGTTGCCAAACTAGAGCTCTTTGACGTTACTGCAAGAAAATTACAGAAAAAGGAGTCAATATAATTTTTTGCATTCCGATGGCCCCATCAGTATTCACTCCGTTGTCATTCCATTCTCGCTCCCCCACAAATGAAAAACCTTATAGTGTGTAAAGTACACAATAAGCCAATAACGAAATAGTTATGTGAAGACAATCTAAGGAGTTAGAAATAACTCTGGCGGCTAGCTCCTGCAAAGGATTCACCAAGCAGAATGAGAAACAGCTAACATATCATGCAAATGTATCACAACCATGATTAGTTGAGGTGATATGGAAGCATAAAATAAGGCGACGAATGTCAGAGCAATAATTATAAGCTTCTGTCATCGTGTATTTCAAGGTTCATGCCAGTTAAGATCGCAAGTGCGTTTGAACAACCACCACTGAGATCCAGAACGAGGATAGGAATCGAGGAGCGCTAGAGTTATGTCATATAACCAATATCGTCCAAGCTCTTGCGCGCACCAAATAGCACCAGCAGAACCCTTGTGATACATAGCAGATGACGAAGTACGGGACAGCCCATGGCTAATGTGATACGTTTACGGTAGAATCGAGAGACAGCAAAATGCTTACATATGCATACTGTGACTTTTTCCCTCTACAGAAGTCTACTGGAAGACAGTTTAACAGTTTCCGTCAGTTTAACACAGACCTCAGTTTAACAAATAGAACAAGTGCCGGCCAGAACTTCTCCGTTGCCTAAGTGTATTAAAGAAGTGAAGGTTTCCCATATTCTGTGCAGTTCCAATTTTTCAGTCGTTTTCCGCGCTTCAAACGATCCACTTAGGCTAAAACTTCTTTAATAAGAACACCGTAATTTGCAACCTTTGTCATCTTTCTGATTCTTCCTCCGTTAGTCGCCTTTTCGGAAAAAATCCTATTTCTAGAGGTTGTCATATGAAGACTATACCAAACTACCACTACCTGGAAAAACAGTGATCGTGATGTGGTTGCAGTAAATATTTTAACATTGAATTGATCTAAAGCTGAATTAATTTAATCTGCTGTATTTTTTGACAAATAAATCTATTCATTTAGTCGTCATTCAAAAATTGTAATGCATATGTTGAGGTGGGAAATTAAAGTCTATTCAGGACCACGTCATCTCACTGGAGCTCATAAAATAACATTGCTGATGAAGTTTTCACAAAACCACAATTTCATTTCTATAACAGCTTCGACAAAAAAAAAATAACAGCAATCTTCTTACTTTTTCTGAAACCTTATTTCTAGAGAAATTCTACAATTGGCACCCGAGAAGCTTAAATTTGAATCTTATCATTTAGTGGTCTTTGCTCCCAGTTATCCTTTTGCAAAAAACGACCGTCAACCGACTGACAACTATCAAATACATTACATTAATTATGTTATAAATTGATATGTTAACTTGTTTCGATGGTTGTCTTTTTATTTCATATATTTCTGTGCGTTTTTAATTGTATTGGTTGACTAAAGTGCAGAAGAAATTTCAGAAATTAATGATACCTATCTTCATGGCCTGCATGTGGGGGCTGGAAGGACCGTACTGGACATACAGAATTCTGCCGGAACAGCAAATGGACAAGTATGAACCATTCTGGTACTATAAATCAATCCGGTCAGGAATTCAAGGCATGAGAGAGAAAATACTAATTTTCGTTTTCCTGTCCCTCTTATATTGTAGCACGCCCACGCATAGTTTACAATATCGTTCAATAAGTTAACGTTGAATAATCCGCTTTGCGCGGTGCGCTTTAGTACAATGCATTCTGATAGTTTCTTTATTCGTAACGTTTCCGCTCATTATATTAAGTGCAATTATTACTGCGAAAAAATGCTTTACAAGGTACAGCTAGTAAAATAGATGGTAATCAATATCTATTGTAAAAAAGCTTTAAACATCCAGATTAGCGATGTAATCAAGAGCGAGATAATCGCAAAAGAACCATGGCGAAAACTAATGTAAGGCAGCTGACTCTGTGTGGTAGAAAGAGTAGACAAGAATTTTTTGAATCATTACATATTGTAAAAAAGGGTAATGGAGAGATTCGTGGTGGACACCGCAGAACTCATTCTCAAAATCTTACTAGAATTCAATCTAGGTACTATCAATCCTATTTCACACTAAAAATGATATTGGACTTTCCTGGACTGATTATCTAATGATCCTTTTCTTTAGCAATTGTAGGTACTATCACTGTTGCCTTTTTTAGTTAAAAACAAGGTCGTAACAACAATCCACTAGAGAAGATGACGCATCGGCGATTCGGCGATTTTCGGAACCTGGAAAAACCGCGTCGTTTCAACTCAGTCACTCAAATGTCTCTAGATTTCCTACAAAAAAAATCACTAAACCTATAGTTCAATCTCAATTGTAGCAAAAAAAAGCTTTCCTATACGGTCACCGCTTCCCAAGTTTTTTTTTTCGCTGAGCTTGGCACTCGTAGATCAACTGTGCAGAGTTCACATAAACTGTCAAAGCACCTCTCATCAATCAACACTTTTCTAAGTATACACCGCCAGCCTGAACACATTTCTGCCATCTTTCAGGCAAAAAATTAATACCGCGTGCAGAGATTTCTGAGCTTTCCTTTCGTACCAAATTTGTCCATACTCACTGCGACGTGGCCACTCGACGAAACATTCATCGCAATTTGCTGCTTTACGAGTACGAACTGGGACGCAATGGACAAACCGCCTCCGGGAACATCAACCGTGCAAGGAAAGGCTTAAGGATTTGTGTCCAGGCAAACAGTGTTTCGCTTCTTTTCTAAGTTTTGCGTTAGCAACACCAACTTGAAGGAAAGGCTGTGTGCAGGACATCCGCGCGAAGGCTGGATTTTGCCGAGTTGGCCAAGAAAAAGTTTACCGAACTGGGCTGGGAGTTGCTGAATCATGCGCCATACAGTCCTGACTTGTTTACGTCTGACTTTGACCTCTTCCGGTCGCTGAAGCACTTCCTTAACAAGAAGAGTTCCGAGAAATCAATCATTTGCGTCAAGAATTGACAATTTTCTTTGGATTCATAGATGACGATAATTATGAATGTGGTACTAATTTGTTGCCTGATAGAAAACGGAAATGTGTTCAGGCTGATGGTAATACTTTGGGTAAAATTCACTTTGCTTATGAGAAGACCTGACATTAGTCATATCCTCGCTTTTATCTAACAGGAAAAATATTGTATTTGGTTTAGTTTTCAAATTTGCTAGCAACGTGCTCTTTTTAACGAACGCAGAATAACCTAACCGTTTTGCCAAGGTATTTGTCCTAACACATTTTACAAGTGCTTTGGTAGGCTGTACGCAATACCATGCATTCGTCACCTCTACAGCTAAATCATATTGTGAAATTTTTCGTTGTGCATTGGCGATCATGCTAACGGTTGAGCTGAGTGGAGACTCACCGACCAGGTGTAATTCAGTCATTGTTGCCGAATTCACTGACTGAGCGTACTTTTTTTGACATCGTTTCTCAGTTATACTTAATTTGTCGAAAGTAAGGGTAAAAAACAGAAACTGATGTTCACTATAGTTATCGTCCGAGGGTTTGGTCCTTTCTCTGATACAATACTGCATGTCACAGTTTTGTAGTCATTGGAAATAGCTGTTTGCCGAGCTTTTCATGAATTTTATCTTTACCTGATCAAACAGAATCCTTTTTATCTAATCGCTTTCAGTGGTGACATGATATTTGAGATATACCCAAAGGTGTTCAATGACGTGCAAAACTTTCGAGTCAGACAGGACTCGAACCCGTAGTTCATATCTGTCAGCAATTAGCGGTATATAATGGTGTCTGACGGTTACTTGCTTACAGATAGATGTTCTCAGCGTAGAAGGAGTGGTGACAAAATGAGCGTGCAACGGGTTGGAGCACCGCGTCCTGGAGAAGATAAAATACGGGTTCGAGGCTTGCGTGACGCAAAAGTTTTGCGTCACTCAACATAATTGGGTATATTCGTAACATTATGACACCGTCATAGAGCCATCGAACAAAATTAACTTGACATTTAGCTCTTTTACCGTACAGAAAAGCCGCGTGCTGCTGAGTTAATGAGTCACACATGTTTATTGCTCCTTCATGTTGTATAAAATCCAAATTCAAGAATTCAGGATTAGAGTGCCAAGCTGGGCCGCGTGATATATTTGTAAAAAAGTGCGGTGATCGGACTGCTTCGCCACATAAAGGCTGTCAGGACGCTTAATATAGGCGATCCATGAACATTTCAATGCTTTTAAGATGGGCAGGAATGTATCTTAGCAACACGAAAGCTATCAAAGATAAGAGTTGTGCTATCCTATCCGCAGGTCCCCTAACAGCTAATAATGGAATCAGCTCCGAATATCGAAAGATTGTTGGACATATGATCATCAGTGAATACTAATCTACGGTTTTTTCTAAGACAGGACATTTGGTAAATCAACTTCAAGGTGTAAAAAAATAAGCGATTTCGAATTTGCCGCCTCTCACCGTCATTCATTCATTGTTCACTTTTTGGTAAAGAATTTTGAATTCTTTTCGGAAAGAGGCCGATGAAGAAAAATTGGAGAAGAGTCTTCAATGTGCATATTTTCGTTATGTCAGCATCCTATAGAACTAGGTCTTACCATAAACTCTTCATCTTTGCTATTAGTGGAGGTTGTTTTGTTTCTAACGCGAGACTCGAATCTAGGTGTGGCGTTTAATATTTTTTGTTCAAGTTATGGACGCATATGACTAATTATGTTCTAGACAATCTGATTTTTTGAGGTTCTAAAAAAGGCGAAATTAGCCGAAAGTCAGTAAGCCAAATGAGTTCATAATAATAATCTCATATTTGAATTATCTGGAAAAAACCCGTGAGATTTTAACATTTGAATGAAAATTCTTCTAGAATGATGATGACGCTCACCACGTACATTGACATTAACAACCTCGAGTACTTGATATCTGGAATTGACGAACCTCAAAGACGTCTACCAAATAAAACAGTGGGTATCACTTGCATCAAAATTCCTCACTGAATGTAATAATTATCACACTAAATGTAGTGATTTCCAGTAAGGAATAGATTCGGCGGCTTGAAAGAAAGAAGCAACGGTATCACGTTCTGGTTTGGCACCACTTATAAAGTGAATGTCGCTGCATGTGTAGGCACAATGCTAATCATTTGCTGTTCAAGCTGTTTGTATTAGTTGTGGCTAAAACATAGTAATTGGTGAATTAGACGGTCAGTCTCAGATGCCAAACAAATTCCACAATTTTCCGCATTCTGATTTCAACGTTTGAATTCTCATGGGTTTACTTTAAGACATCTGAGTATCCAAGCTTTTAGAGATATTCGTGCTGTGAATCTTCAAATAGACGGTGGGTTTTCTTGCCTGATTCTGCAGTCGTCTAAGCACAATTGGCGTCGCAAGTCTTGCTGGCCAATGCTGCTTAGCCGAATATACAAAATCTGAAGAGATAGGGTATGTAAAATTACCACCAAAGAAGTAGAATGGTGATATATGCATTTCACAGAAACTTCTTGTTCCCAAAAGACCATCACTTTAACAGATAGAAAATAACTCACTTGCAATAATATACTCCATACCTACATTTATTTGATATGCATTATCAAGCATCGTATGAAATTCTTTTTTCAATAGATCCTTTCTTTATTATTTGAACCAACTTGTCATGTGGTCTGGTAAGGGCTCTTGTACAGCGCGATACACATGTCTCGTCTTTACAGACTCGTCAGTCGGGCAGAACTCCGTCGTCTTTCGATCTGTTTATAGTCAGTTCTCTCGGGAGCTCTGCTCTCTCACAGAGAGTTATTAAAGACGAACGTTTTACACTCTATGTCAAGCAAAATTTTCACCTAACACAGAGACCTGTGCGCACTCGATTTCTCTCTGGTTGGTATTTTAATCATATTATACCTTCATTTCAAGTGCTTTATCAAGACCACGCTCAAAGTTCAATAGATCCTTCATTATTATTCAAGCCAACTTGTCATGTGGTCTGGTAAGGGCTCTTGTACAGCCCAACACACGTGTTTCGGCTTACAGACCAGAGATAACTCTCTGTAAGGGAGCAGAGCTCCCGAGAGTCATTGTGACTGGGTTCAATGTCTAGACCGACTACCCGGGCCAGGCCGTTGACGGCTGGCGGTTGACAGATAGATGCGCTGTAGCGTAGAGAGATTGATGTGCAAAGTGGGCGTCAGTAGTGTAACGGATAGAGCATGCGCTCCCGGAAAGAGTGAGGTGCGGGTTCTAGACCCGCCTGACGCAAAAGTTTTGTACAACACTCAACATCAGTGGATAAGCATTACCTATCAACTGCCTTATGCCCACTATCTCTAGCACATGTAGTACTGTGATGGGTGGAGAAACGTAATGGTTAGTGTATGACTTATTTTGAGCCAATAGGTCTAGTGCTATATAGGCGCCTACTTTGTCCTATTGGGACTCCCTACTCGGTACATCACGATCCTCGTGAGCTATATGAACATTTCACAAGCAAAATATCGCCTTTCTACAACAATATAACCATCGACGTATGGAGAGGGGTTTGACAAGGCGACACATTTTTGCCAAAACTACTCACTGTCATCAAAACGTTATGCGAACATTAGAATGGGACGATATGGGAGTGAAAATCGACGGTCGACAATTGAACCATCTTAGCTTCGCTGATGATATCGTCCTCATAACACCAAACTTCAGCCAAGGAGAACGAATGTTAGCCGATTGCGATAACGCCTGTGGAAAGATCGGTCTTCAATTGAATCTAACGAAAACAATGTTCATGAGGAACGGATGGGTTTCTAATGCCCCATTCACGCTCAACGGAACGACAGTTTCCGAATGCTCCAGTTAATCTATCTAGGTCGTGAAATCAACATGATGAACGACCTAGCCCCAGAGTTGAGCAGGAGGAAACGAGCGGCTTGGGGAACGTTTAAGAGCATCGAAGATGTAGTGAAGAGGACAAAGAACATCCGACTCCGTGCCCACCTTTTCGACTCGACAATTATTCCTGCCCTAACGTATGCAGCAGAAACCTGGTCGCTACGTAAGCAGGATGAAAGATCACTTGCCGTTATCGAACGCGCAGTCGAAAGGTCGATGCTAGGAGTATCTCGTATTTCGCAAATGAGACAAAGGATCCGAACTTCCTACCTACGTCAACGATCGAAAATCAGAGACGCCGTTCTACACGCCAGGATATCGAAGATAAGGTGGGCCGGACACGTGATGCGCTTCAACGACAACCGATGGACGAGAGCCGTTACCGACTGGATTCCTCAGGACGTCAAGCGTTCTAAAGGAAGACCACTGACCCGTTGGTCCGATTTCTTCACGAAAGCGATGGAAGAAAGATATGATGCTCAGCGAATTCCTAGAGCAAGGAGGTCCCACTGGGCTACTCTTGCACGCGATAGGGAAAAATGGAAGAGTTGCTGGTACCCGCTCGAGTCACTCGACGATCAACGGGACGACAGGTGACAGGTGAATGCATGCAGCAGAAGCCTTGTCGCTACGTAAGAAGGATGAAAGAACACTTGGTGTTATCGAACTCGAAGTCGAAGGGTCGATGATGGGAGTATACCGTATCTCGCTAGTGAGAGAAAGGATCCGAAGTTCCGACCTATGTCAACGACCGAAAATCAAAGACGCCGTTCTACACGCCAGGATATCGAAAACAGGGTGGACCGAACACGTGATGCGCTTCAACGGCAATCGATGAACAAGAGCCATTACCGAGTGGATTTCTCGATATATCAAGCGCTATACAGGAAGACTACCGACCTGATGGTCCGATTTTTTCACGAAAGCACTAGTAGATATGATGCTCAGCGAGTTCTAGAGTGGAGAAAACCCACTGGGCTACTCTTGCACGCGATAGAGGAAGATGGAAGTGTTGCCGTGCTCGCTCGAGTCACCCAACGATCAACGGGACGACAGGTGATACGAGTGGTTATTGTTTATCAAGCAGTGGCACGAGGAAGTTGATGAAAATCCTATTCGATTAACGTTTGGCGAGTGAGGATCTTGATTCGTGCGGTGCTCTACCGAAGAAGAAATGTCGCGAACGAAGTGAAGGCAAAGATCCACAATGAGAATGAATGACTGTCGACAGTCGACTCAATTGATCGTTTTTGAAGAAGGCGAAACGTGCCGAAACGTTAATCGAATAACTTTTTTATCACGTCGTGCCATAGGCCTCATTAGTTTACAGAATGTGATGATTGGTTATACCTAAATACTTAGAGATACTTGGGCGATTCGTCTTCGTGGCAACGCCAATCCCAGCATAGTTCCATTCTTTTCTCTCGCGCAATTATCACCCACGGTAGTGGTCTACCTCGATTACGGCGATGTACGCAAGGCTCATTCCGTAATTCCAAACTCGGTGCCATCTGTGATGTGGATGGTTGACGCTAGTCACAAACACGTCCGCTCATCACTTGGGTGGTTTTCCAAAAGGGAACTCTAATTATCTTGGGGCCTTACTCCACTGTTCTTCTCGTTTGTCTGCCATCTTCTCCATACTATGTAACCGGCTCATCTGTGTTTCGCTAACGAAGTAAATATTTCTCGATCACGAAGATAGGATAAGTTTCCAAAATTTGGGTAGTCCAAGCCGGCTAGGCGTTGCGAGTGCCGACTAGGTTTGAAAGGACATCGTTCAAGCGCCCTGTGAGTGCTGCGTAGATTTCTTGACGTGATTGAAATATCAGCCCAGATCTATGCTGCATTGCAGAGCACTTAGACGGCTGTTGAGTTTGGAAATGTGTGCATGGGATTTGGAGTTCACTCTCTGGTCGGTGACTTCTTCGAGAGGTTCGAATGCGGCCTATGCTGCTCTCTTTCGTCTGCTAAATCCTCCTTCATGTTGTTCTGCATGTTCATTGAACGTCCATGGTGCAGGTGCGAGGTGGTCACCGCTATCAAAAAGCCATCAACTTACTTTTGCACTATGGATTTTACATGGACTGTGTTTTCGTCTTGTCTAGGCGTAGCCTGATCTTTATACCCATTTCGTTGGATTTATTGAGCGCCGCCTCTGCTGTAATGCCACTTTGCGAAGATATGAAGTCATCCGCAAAAAGATGGGTTGATAGGAGTTCTGCATCAATACCTGCGCCTTCCTCGTCCAATCGAGTAACTTAGTTACCTATTGTAGAGCACCAATGGCTCTGGCGATATAGTGTCGCCTATCTGCATATAGGACTGTCTATATATTGATCGACGAGTGCTGACAGGACTACATTTGTTCCGACGCTTCAAGCGCTTTTTCATAGTCATTAACTTGACTATTGACCATGAATATCCCTTTGAGGGCGGCGCAATTTTTGACTGACGGAAGGCTCGGACGCTTAGGAAGAGAGGTTGTCGGCACTCGGACATATTTGTTTCCTTGAGCGTTAATGGGGCATTGAAAACCCATCCGTTCCTCATGAACATCGTTCTCGATAGATTTAGTTGAAGGCCAATCTTTCCACACGCGTTGTCTAAATCGCTCAACATTTGTTCCGCTTAGCTGATGCTTGGTGTTATGAGGACGATATCATCAGCAAAGCGAAGATGGTTTGATTGTCGACCATGTATTTTGGACGTGAAATCTTTACATAGCTCACGAATGATCATTGCGTTCCGAATAGGGACGCGCTGGTTATCCTGAGCCTCTATAAGCGCTTCTGATTCCACTGAGTCAAGAGCTTTCTCCAGATCGATGAAGGTGAGACAGAATGATTGTTTTTAGTCTCGTGAAACTTCGCTGGGTCTTGTGATTATGTGGATGTGGACTATAGTACTAAATCATTTTCGGAACCTTGCTTGTTCACATGGCTGTCCTTCATTCAGTGTTCTGTCGACTCAAGTGAAGAATTTATAGGCAACGGACAGTAAACACTGTGGGCGATACTAGCTCATGTCGTGAAGGTCTCTCTTTCTGAACAACAACACGGCCTTGTTGGTTCTCTATTGAATGGGAACCTTGCATTCTGACAGGTAGCGAGTGAAGAGCCGATCCCAGGGTGTTGATGAGAACTGGCGGCAGGTTCTTCAGGTGCTCTGGTCTAATCCTGTATGGACCGGGTGTTGTTCTGTTCTTCACCGACGATATAGCATGTCGGATTTCGAAAGGGAGGACTAGTGGAACGACAGTATCATCCTCTTTGAATTTATATGACGTTAAGAGGACATGGCTAGCAAAGAGATTCCAGTAGTACTGGTGGATGATTTTCGCCATTGCCCTTCTGGAAGCTGTAAGTATCCCGTCAGGGCATCGTAGTGCAATCATCTTGGTCTTGTAATTGGCGAAGCCTCGCTGGGCTTTGCGAATGCTCTTCAGCTTCCGCGGCTTGTGCCACAACTGCTCATAGTCTCTCTTTAAGATCTTCTTTTAGCGCTTCTCTGCAGCGTTTCTCCAGTTCGGACGTTAGGTTTTGGTTGTCTGTAGCTCGTGCGCTTCCGCGTTCACGTATCACCTTGAGTGTCAGCAGAGAGAGGCTTCTCCTCGTGGTTTTAGGACTCTCGACTTTCATAGCGTTATCTTGAAGACTTTCGTATTCTTTGTCAGCGAGCCGGTCGTATTCTTTGTCGATGTAGTCGACAACGGTATCTTCCCAAGAGCTGACTAATGATTTGAGTACATCCCAGTTTCTTGTAGTTCTTGGACTTTGTTGTTTAAATTTAGCGGCTTTCTCTCCTTTTTGCGAAAAGCGAAAAGTTTCGCGAAAAGGGCGATGTGGTCTTATGTCGAACATAGGAACAACAGCAATATCGGTCGGGCAAAAGTTTCGACTCACCATGAGCTATTTGAAAGAAGATGATCAATTTTTAGACAAAAACTTGCGGCAGCTCGTCGAATAACGATCTTAAAAAATGAACGTGCTAGGCTAAGAGACTCTGGCTCACTCTGCATACGTCCAAAACTTTTCGCTTACCCATTACTGTAAAAATCGCTTTACTTTCTTTTACTTTCTGCACGATAGATAAGGTTGAAAGGTATAAGGCTTTCGACGCTGATCAACTCTTGAGAATGTACCATGCATTCGTCTTCATTTAGCAAAGTTTGAAGTGATTAAATGCATATCTGGCCTTTACAACGACTCGCAATGGCCTAACAATGTGCCAGGTCGATGCTGATATCCTCGCGAAAAAGTCTGGCCATCAACTGACGAATTTAGGAGGTGTGGAAGGTCTGGTGAGCTTGAGCGCGGATCGAACAGTCGAGTGTCGATTAATCGATTACGTACCGCAAAGAACCTCTAGCCACTGCTCCGCGGTACTCATGCGCGAAATGCTTCACTTCGATCCGTCTTCAATAATCTCATCGTCTATAGGAGAGTGGAAATCTAAGAAATCGGCATAAACTGGCCAGCATTTCTAGACAACATTAGTGTATCCCAACGATTTCTTGATCAGTAAAGCTTCTTCTAAGTTGAGATATGCCAAGTCAAAGGTGCAGGACAAAAAATAGACTTTTCTCGGAGATAGTTCATAGTCAACGCTGTAAAAGTATGAATTTATCGGCAATAACAAACAGTTGCAAAAAATGGTAGTTGTGCTGGAACTTGAACAGAGTTGAGATAGATTACTTGTGTATCCGGGTACTATGAGAGAACAAAAGCGGCAAAACGAAGTGATAGAATAATTGTGCGGAGTCTGATGCGATAGGTAAAATCCTGGAGTACCACGTTAATTTTTCATGCGACAGGAGCCGGGATCGCCGGCTAGTGCAGCGAGTACACCGCATTACAGTCTAATGTTGTAGCTTTCTGATATGCGTGCTAAAAATCTGGATCATGCCGCTTAGATCGCCCAGTTTCGATTTCAGTAATTGTGCCATTCATTTCTGTAGAAATCTAAAGCTCGTTCTGCAAAAGAATAAGTTAGTCAGCTACGCAGTATACTTGAACTTAGTCCTGTGTTCGTGGTAAAAGTGACTTTTCGAGAAGTGTAAACATGTTCGAACTATTTTATCATCATTGCTGGTAATTCAAAATTATGACCAAAGCAAAAACGGCTCCTGTTGGCGTTATGTGATTCCTGAATAAAGACGCTTCTTTTTTTTTTTAGTATTCTCAAGTGCGAGCATTTTTTGTACGATCAGGAACTAGTTAATGTATTAAGAATGAAATTGCACGTTTCCAAGAAACCAGAAAAACATCACAGTTTCAAATCGTACTTATTGCATAACGTCTTCATTAGCAAATAAAAGCAATGGGAATTATTTTCAGGGTGATCACATCTCTTGTAACGCATATTCGAGTCACTGTGCTAAATCAGATGCATGGAATTTCGATATCGGAAATCGAATTCATAGCAATACTCGCACTCACTTTATGGTCTCCAAGTAAGTCCGTATAGAAAAAGTTCGACGGAGTTTATATATGAACAAGCAGCCATAATAGAACAGATGTATAAACGCTCAAAGTATCGTTATCTTTTTCTCCATTTCGTTAAGCTATTCACTTAAGTAAGGACCTTGGCTTTTCATCTCATAAGTTATGCCACCAGGCAATAAGCACCAAATATATTCCATCTCATAATTCTTGGTACCAGAGGAATAAACACAAAATTTAGTAACCAAGACTAATTGAACTTGCTCAACAACACTATTCACAGAGTGCGCCATCGCCTTGAACACATTTCCGCCATTTCTCAGGCAACAAATCAGTACCGCTTTGTGCATAATTTGCTGAGTTCTTTTTGGTACCAAATTTGTCCATACTTGCTGCATCGTAGCCGCTCAACGAATTCTTTATCACAGTTTGTTGCTTTATAAGTACGAATTAAAACGCGATACACAGCCCGCCTTCGAGAACAACCTTGCAAAGGTTCAGGAGTTTGTGTCCAAACGAACAACGTTTCGATTCTGTGCTGAGTTTCGCCATGATCCATGAGATCATGATGCAGCAAATAAGGACAAGTTCGGTACAAAAGAAAAGTCAGATAATTCTGCACATAACGCTATTGATTTCTTGCACGAGAGATGCAGAAATGTGTTCGCCTGATGGCACATACTTTGAATAGTGTTAAGCAACTCTAATTACCTCTGCTCAACTCAGAGGTCCGACTATCTTTAAACCTCGGCTTGATTGAAGAAATGCAAAACTTCTCACGAACTGTCCCTTTCTTTATTCAAAACTTACACGAGGTTGCTGCTTTCTTTCTTTTCCTGAAAACTCGATGACTAACGGTTCGGCGGCAACTCCTTTGGCAACCGAGTAATCAGATATGATATGATTTATACGTCTAGGCTCTGGCGAAAGGGTTGCCGCCGAAACGTTAGCCACCGAGTCTTGAGGACAAGAAAGAAAGTACCAATTTTGTGCAAGTTTTAAAAATGAAAAGGGATACTTCTTGTTAATTAATTTAATAAAAAATGTTCTAGTGCCAGAACTTAAGAGATATAATAATACATGTGGGTCCGTATAACACTGCTACATCATGACTCTCCCTTGGTTTACAGGACTTTTTAACACAGCCTCTGTGTTTTGTGGGTGAGTATTAATGTAGGCCCAAAATCAGAATCAACTTGCGGAAACTGTTCACTACACTCAGTAATATCCAAAAGTCTTTTTGGACTAGCTTATTTTGTGGCGAAAGAGTATCGCTGCAAATAGGAGTTACCTACGCATTGTTTTCATTCTTCCTAATTCTGGTGCGAATTTTTCTAATGAAATGCTTAGTCCACAATACCGGAGAACTTCCGCATCAATTACAAAATACGTTCAGGCCTGTCCTGAAAGCGTTATGGGAGAAATTTCTACACAGCCTCATTGTATACATTCCAAGCATTCAACTGCTAAGTTTGAATGATTAAACAATTGAACTGCCTACAAAAATAAACCCATGGGAAGAGGAATGAGTCTAAACCACAGTATCGAAGAGGTGCATAATGTTTCTTAGCATTTATTGCTAATCAAAGTTGACCGACATATAATAACTTTTGCCGTGGAGGTTTTTAAGGGTTTCCTCTTGTCACAACTTTAAATCACTTCTGGTTTGTTGAGACGGAGAAGGAGACAAGTTGGGGGCTGTGAACGGCGTCCTCTCGCATTTCCATTTCAACACCATAACACAGGACCGATCTTGTTATGCTACCATTGCGGATTAAGAATGATATACACAACCCCACAGACCTCCCTCTTTGAGGGAATCCCGCCCGGTTAGTCGCGAGGGCACGTGGCGCGTCCCCACGTAGTGGATAGGGGAATAAACGCGAACCAAAAGCGACCGTGTGCTTCCTAGAGACGCAGGTGGATTTAGGGGATGAGTTCCTCGCTTCTACAGCTTCGGCCTTACAAAACTTTATTTTTACGAGTCAAATTGGCCAAAAGCTTGCAATCAAGCTGCTGGGAAGTACATGGGGTAGGAGTTCCCTCCAACATATAAGCTCCTTCCACTCCTCCGTGAGAGACTGACAAGGTACTCGTGAGCACCCAACCCCCACATTCAGAGCCTAGCAAGTTATACGTTAGGTATAAAATGCTAAAAACAATAGCAAATACGGGTTTCATTTCCCTGACCTCGAAAGAGCCCCTGGGACGGCAGCGCCAGGTAGGACGAGTACGGAGAGGCTGCTAAGATCTCAGAATCACACTAAGCTGCCAAGACCAAAACTTTTTTGAATGACGATCTGTACCTGTATTGCAGAAACCCTTGATCATGAATTCGCTGTGGAAGGTTCACTGATTCAAGCAAAAAGGATAAGGTTCGACGGCGTTGGCGTAAAACGTCAAATCCAATTTGAACGTGAACATCGATTTGTTTGAACAACTAACAACCCGTATCGGACGATCACGGTTGAAACGATGTGGTTCTATGCAGGCTTTGACCATCTTCGTTGCTTACGCACCAACATCAAGCTGTGACGAAGACGAAGCGTTCTATATGGACCTCAAAAAATTCTTCAGAATAGATCATACAATCTTCAAGGTTATCGTCGGAGATTTTGACGCAGTAATTGGACCTAGTAGAGCGTCCAAAGACCGTCACAACGGAATTCACGGACTAGAATGGAATAAGCAGGGTGAAAGGCTATCTGAGTTTATTATGACAATCCAAACCATCTATAACTCAAGAATCCAAAACCCTTACTCTCAACGATGGATGTGGGAGCCTCCCAATGGAGAGTACCATAGGGAAATAGACTACATCCTAGTAAATCGAAGATTTTGCCTGACCGATGTCGCTGTTGTTTCTAAGTTTAGACCAGGATCAGACCATCGCCTCCCTCGCGCAACGTCCCGTTTTTCGCGAAAAGGAGAAAAAGTCGTTAAATTCAAAGAGCGAAGTCCCAGAACTCCCATAAACTGGGATGTATTCAAATCATTAGTCGGCTCTTGGGAAGATACCGTTGTTGACAACATCGACGAAGAATACTATCGGCTCGGTGAAAATCTTCACGTTAGCTCTACGAAGGTCAAGATTCCTAGAGCCATGAAGAGACGCTTGTCTCCGCAGACTTTCGAACTGATACGTCAACATGCAATCGCACGAGCTACAGGCAATCAAAACCTAACGTCGGAACTTGCAAAACGCTGCAGAGAAGCGCTAAAAGTAGACCTCAGAGAGAGACTAGCAACAGTTATGGCACAAGCCGCAGAAGCTGGGACGAGCATTCGCAAAGCCCAGCGAGGCTTCTCCAATTATAAGACCAAGATGATTGCACTACGATGCTCTGACGGGACACTTACAGCTTCCAAAAAGGTAATTGAGAAAATCATCCACCAGTACTACTCGGATCTCTTCACCAGCCATGTCCTTTTACGGACATATAAATTGAAAGAGGATGATTATGTCGTTCCACCGGTCTTCCATCCCAAGATCCGGCATGCTATATCGTTGGTGAAGAACAGAATAACACCCGGTCCAGACAGGATCAGACCAGAACACGTGAAGAACCTGCCGCAAGTTCTCAGCAACACCCTGACTCGGCTCTTCACTCGCTACCTGTCAGAAGGCAATGTCCCCATCCAATGGAAAACCAACAAGACCGTATTATTGTTCACAAAAAGAGACTTTCACGACACAGGCAATTATCGCCCAATCTGCTAATTGTTCGTTTTCTATAGACTCTTTACTCGAGTCATCCTAAACGACAGCCATGCAAACAAGAAGGGTTCCGAGAAGGATTTAGCACCATAGACCACATTCACACGATTACAAGACTCATTGAAATTTAACGGGAGTACAAATAACCACTCTGTCTCACTTTCATCGATCTGAAGAAAGCCTTTGATTCAGTTTAAACAGAAGCGGATCCAGAAGCTCTAGATAACCAGAGCGTCCCTACTCGGTATATAATGATCCTTCGTGAGTGTTGTTAAGGTTTCACAACCAAAATATCTTCATTCTACAGTAATATCACCAATGACGTAAGAAGAGGAGTTCAACAAGGCGATGCAATCTCGCCAAAGCTATTCACTGCCACCCTACAAACGTCATGCGAACATTAGAATGGGGCGACATGGGAGGGAAAATTGACGGTCGACAGTTAAACCATCTCCGCTTTGCTGATGATATTGTCCTCATAAGACCAAACATGAGCCAAGCGAAACGAATGTTGACCGATTTCAACAACGTCTGTGCAAGATTGGTCTTTAACTAAATCTGATAAAATCGATGTTCATGAGGAACGGATGGGTTTTGAATGCCCCATTCACAGAATTACAATTTCCGAATGTTCCAGTTACGTCTATCTAGGTCCTGAAATCAACATGATGAACGACCTAGCTCCAGAGTTGAGCAGGAGAAAACGAGCGGCTTGGGAAACGTTCAAGATCATCGAAATTGTAGTGAAGAGGACTAAGAACATCCGACTCCGTGCCCACCTTTTCGACTCGACAATTATCCCTGCCCTAACGTATGCAGCAGAAACCTTTTCGCTACGTAAGCAGGATGAAAAATCACTTGGCGTTATCAAACGCGCAGTCGAGAGGTCGATGCTAGGAGTATCGCTTTCGCAAATGAGAGAAAGGATCCGAAATTCCGACCTGCGTCAACGATCGAAAATCAGAAGCGCCGTTCTACACGCCAGGATATCGAAAATTGGGTGGATCGGACACGTGATGCGCTTCAACGGCAACCGATGGACGAGAGCCGTTACCGACTGGATTCCTCGGGACATCAAGCGCCCTACAGGAAGACCACCGACCCGTTGGTCCGATTTTTTTCACGAAAGGTATAGAAAGAAGACATGATGCTTAGCGATTCCCTGGAGCGAGGAGAACCCACTGGGCTACTCTTGCACGCGATAGGAAAAATGGAAGTGTTGCTGGTACCCGCTCAACTCATTCGACGATTAACGGGACAACAGGTGTTACAGGTGATACACATCCGGCGTCCAAATATCAGTAATATAGCTATATAAAAATTTCTAGGTTTCGCGCACCAACCCACCACAATCCCAGTCTCTTCGTTGTTACACCTAGGATAAACTCGGTCGAACCCGATGTTGCCTTCGTTGTCAAGCCATAACATTGAATTTCTGACCATCACAATAAGTCTAAAACAGTTCTCTACTATTCTCGCGCAGGAATCTTCGAAGGAGAATTTTTGTTAGCAGAAGCTTTTCGCAGCAATACTGGTAATAAATTAAACGATAAATCTCGCAGAATTTGAAAATCGGCTTGTTTTCAAAAAGTCCTTTACACAATGCTGCACTGCTGCAGCACTAAAGATAAGATTATGTATGACACCGCTGCGCGTTATCGCATGGTATTGCTCATTACCGCGTTACATTTTGAAGGAGAGGGTCCTTTTTCTAGAGTGCTAAACATCATTTAATAGCGTAAATCTCGGCAACTTCAAAAACATGTTCATTTTTTTTAAAAAGTCTGCTGCTTTATGATGTTGTAGAGGAGAAAGGAGATTTGCATTTAACACACGTGTATTTTTCACAAGATGGAGCCGTTTCCTTAACCTGTTAGCATGTAATCGGTAGCGCTTATTTTGGCGACTCCGACACCTAAGTGTTTTTTATAACTGCTTCGCTTCACTGTGACAAGGAAAATGAGTCTGAGCTTCTATCAGGCCACGCATTGCTTGTCGGCTGGGGTGTGTGTGTAGGCTGAGGTTTGATAGTGCAATCGATAGATCGCTTAGCGCAATTGAAATGTGGTGTGTGACTTTTGTTAACAGATTTTTTGAGAGTTTTTGCTCGTTTTAAAAAACTAAACAAGGCTCGTGGTTCTGATCTACCAAGATTTCGTCTACATGCTTTCCGTATGTAGGCTTAAGTTTATTAGCTAGTTCTACATAGTAAAATGGAATGAAAATGGATTTGCTAAGCCTACAAAACTATAGAACGAAATCTTTTCCATAATGTCAACGCAAAAAGCCTAATATCCTATACGAACTGAGAGACGCTCAAATAAATAATGAAAATTAGCATAATGACGTGCTACTTGTAGAAAGCTCAATTTTATTTTTCGAGCGACAACGCTGTAAAAAGGCTTTTCTGAAAGTTACTAGGAAATCTAGTTCTAGAAAATCGTGCTATTGAACGAATATCAGCGTGTCATCAGGTAATGAACAGGGAAATCAAATCAATCAAAGGCATGTCGAAACCGCACATGTGACTTTCTCAGACAAATGTATATTCACGAGATGACTCCCACCCTCTACAGCTTTAGTTTGGCATACATTTCTTATGAGCCAAATTAGCTAAAAGTCTGCAATCAAGTGCCCGAGAAATGCTGGGAGGAGATTAGAAGTCATCTCCCACAATAAGTTTCTTCTTATCTTGAGAGAGACTGGCGAGTTACCCGTGAGTACTACCCGGCCTCACGTTTAGAGGTCAGTGAGCTAAAAATTGAGCATAAGAGCCTAGACAGAGTAAAGAACTCAGACTTCGTTCTCTTGATACCGAATAAGCCTTGATGTTATGACGCTGGGACGAGCGAATACGAGAGGCTCCTAATTCTCAAAACCATCTTGATTCGCCGAAATCACATTGAACCAAGGTGGCGTACTGTACCTATAACCTACGTGCACATGCTTAAGAATCCTTTATAGGGGACCTAATAATGCAGAAAGGAAAGATGAGGCATGATGTCATCGGTTTGCTGTCTGCGAAACCAATTTTGCACTGTTTTTAGAAGATGCGGTGATACAGGTGCCAGCAGCAATGCTGCCATTGTCTCAAAATGAATTTGTTCATGAGATTCGTTTTATTCGAGCAATTAACCACCCTAATTGAAAGAGTACGGATGATACAATGTGGATCGGTGCCGATATCAACCATATTCTTTATTTTAACATCAAGCAATGTCGACGAAGTCGATGAGTCTTATGTAGACTTGAAAAGCGTTTTAGAAGAGACCTAAGGCTTCTCGGTGGGAGTTTCAATGCAAAAATGAACCTAAAAGAACGCTTGAAAAAGTCTATGTTGGAGTCACGGATTATAATGGAAAGGACAGGCTGAAAAGATCTCTGAGTTCATCATGACGGCGAAAACCATGATAAATCACATTTACAAAAGTCCTTTTTTCAGTGGTGGTCGTGAGAGAAGGCCACACTGTCTGGCTGCCATTTTTAAAAACTTTTGACTCATTTGAAACACAAGCCGTCGTAAGACTCCGAGCACTCAGAAAGCCTCTACTGAATAAAAAAATTTTTCGGTAGCCGTATAATGATTCCACAACCAAAAGAGCACTGTGGAGATATCGTTACGATTTCGGCAGCGCTTATAGAGAGATTGGATCCGGCCAATTTCAGCGAATACGATGTATTATGAAGAACGGATTATTTTGAACGCTTCACTTTTGATCAGTTGAATAAATATCTCCGAGTTTCCCAATCACGTCTATATAGGGTTGGAAAGTATGTTGAACGACTTAGCCCCTGAGTTGTGCAGAATGAAGCGAGTAGTTTGGGGAGTGCTTAAGGGTGTCGCTAATATAATAGAGCAAGAAACACCTGAATCCATGTCCACCTTTTTTACTGGATGATTATCTCTACCGTAACATATGCATTATAACATGGTCGCTACGCAACGGAATAAAAGATTACTTAACGTTTATGAACACGCAGTCGGAAGATCGATGCTAGGATTATACCATACCCTGTAAATGCTAGAATTAGGCTAAAATTCTGATCTACGTCAACGTTTAAAAGTCATCGATGCCGTTTTATTTGCCACTCTAACGAAGATGAAATGGGAGGATACGTAAAGCGTTTTAACGACAACTCATCAGCAAAAGCCATTACCGAATGATATCCTTAAGCAATTAAACGCACCACGCAAGGGCCAGCGATTCGAGAACCATATTTATTCACAAAAATCCTTCAAGAATTATGCCATGCTTAACAAATCCATATAGCGACGAGGGCCTACTGATCTACTCTTGCATGCATAAGGAAAATTTGTGGATTGATGGAAACGTGTCCTCGCTTTAAAATAATCGTGCAGTTTCAATGAATCATCATCTTGCACATATGTGACATAACTCTAGCACTTTAACTTTTCTGTGCATACGATTAATTTATATGATTCGTTATGAAGCAATACTAAGCACTTAAGTTTGCAAGTTAAGGGATTTATCGAGATAACGAAGCAATGAGACGGATTGCCATGAAATATCAAGAACAGATATTCTGTGATCTTGCCGAGTATTATCGGTAAGTATTTATAATTCGTTTGTGTTATTTGCCATAGCGATGAGATCCTGATTGGAGATTGTTGGTCGAATTGATAGTGGATTCGCTGTTGGAAGCGCTCAAGCATGAAAATGAAATCTTGAATGCGTCTCCTCAAAAAGATTATTTGAGCTTGAAAGTTAAAAACGCTAGTAATAGATTCCATGTAAACTGTTTCCAACAATATCCACACAAGCGAAAAAATTCAGAAGCGAGAGAAAAATGGATAACTGTGCTGTTCGGTTCGGCGAACTCATGTGTCTATTGGTTGACGTGCAGGTAAGCGATATAATGACAATTGGCAGAGTGAGATGATTGTATCGCAACTACAATAGTATAGCGTTTGTTTCGCGTGTTTTCTCGAGACCACGCTCGAATTTCATTATGCCTGGCAATTATTTTCAAGCTATGCATGTGATCTGTTAAGGGCACTTATACAGTGCAATGCACCTGTTTCGGCTTTGCAGCCTCGTTAGCTGCACGGAGCCTTTTATCTGAGGCAATCTCTCTCGAGGGAAAATTCCTTAGATAGAGGTATCGCAGAGTTTTACGATTACGGGCCAAGAGCAATTTAGTGTGCAACACTGCCAGTTTGATGATTTTTATCACTCAACGGCATGTGTCAATATTATTTCTGTGATTCCCTATGTAAAGGTGTTCTCACCCAGGAGGGATTGGCTCGGGCGAAAGGCACCGTGTAAGTGGCGAGGCTGCAAGGCCAAAGCACGTGTAGTTCACTGTATAAGTGCCCATGAAGACCGCCTGCATGGCTCAGAAATAATTATCAGGCATGCTCTAGTATGATTGTTGGTGACACTGGTTCCAAAGCTTAACTGAAGTTCAGTGAAAAATTGTGTCTATGATCGACTAACCACTCCCTGTAGGTACTTACTAACTCAATTTTGCACCTGAACTCGGCATAGGCATGCGCTATGGATAAATAAATGCTCTACGTGGTCACGGAGGCTATGAACATTGAAACTGACTGAATGACTTCAGGTGTGCACGTTGAAATTCCAATATATTATTCTACTAAGTAGAACGAAATTGTGATTGGAATAAGGGTTTTGGTAGTTTCCATCAGCAAATTCCACTATGCTAGAGATTTTGTCGAATTCATCTAAATTGAAACTATTTTAACTATGGTGAGCAAAAATTCGTTTTATTTAGTAACATTCAGCAGTGTTATGATAGTATAGGTATGTATACATATATATATGCAATAATGTTGACTTATGGAAAAGTCTGAACCTCGGATAGAAATTGAATCCGCGTCACACTCTTCCAGAGCTTTTGATATATTTGTAACATTACACCACTGCTAAAAGAGATTAAATAAAAAAGCACAAATAGCACCACATGTCTAATTGACTGTTTTCTAGTTCTCTCCTAAAATTCAATATAATCCGATAGTATATTTCAAGCCTTTTAAAAGTCTATATAGTGTCTCCAGTGTCAGACATAGGTTTCAATGTTCTCGCACCCTCATCTGTAGCACATGCCTTTCACTTCACCCCTACAACTGACAAAGATTACCGAAGTGTACGTCTAGCACGAGAGACCGTATTAAACCTCTGAATGCTTGAAATTTCCATCAGATTATATTGAATTTCAAGTCTTAGAAACAGTCGATTTGAAAGGTTTTGCTATATGCGCTTCTACCAGCAGTGAGAAATTGGCTGAAAACAGCCTAGACCGCAATATCAAGTGAAATTCTCACTTGATGAAGAATTATGTCTACTCCAGTCGTAGATTTGAACTGTTAAGCAGGTGCTACTGATACGGGGTGTGACAACAGTGAAACGTATACCCAGCACTAGAGAAGCTGTACCAGACTTCTGATAGAAGGATAAAGGATAAAGCTCTCGGCGTTGATCAATCCCTTAGGGATGCGCCATGCATTCGACTTCAATTTTCAATTTTGTTTAAGGTGATTGAATGCATATCTCGCCTTTACAATGACTCGCGGTGGCCTCCCGCTGAACCGAGTCAATGCTGCTTATCCTCCCAGACAAGTCTGAAACCTGCCTGGTACCAATTTACCGACCCCGGAAGGATAGATGGCTTGGTGAGCCATGAGCGCGAGATCGAACCATTGACCTGTGTGCGACGCAGAGCACCTCTAACCACTGAGCCACATGCGCTCTAGACCTCTGATAGGACTAACATATTCGATCAAATTATAAATTGAGAAAACTTGTTGACTACATATATATCCAGTATCTGTCGCCGTAACTGAGTTCAAAGCTAATATATGATTATCAGCCAAACCGTTGACTGATGGCTGCTGACACATTGATACCATGTATTGAATAAAGAGTAAGCAAAACAGGAACCTCGGCTCTGCATTTGATAGCACACCCGTCAAAAGGGTGAGGTCCGAGTCCTATACCCGTCTAAGATAAGTCTGAAATATCACCCGACAAATTCCGAGATGAATATCTGAGCTACTTTGAGAGGATTTTTTACAGTGAAGGGGTGATTTTAATATGGATGATAAACAAATTTACAGAGAGATACAAATATATTTGAACTGAAGTTATTCCAAGAGAGCGGTAATATCAGCGCAGGCTCACTTTTTCTTTCGTTTTTGATAGCAAATGTCATACATCCTTTCGGAATAACACAGTGTGATGAAATTCACAATCTGCCATTCATCTCGGTTCCCCAGTCCAGAATACTTCTCACCTAATGGGTGTGAACTTGCTGAAAAGGAATCAAAAATTGTTCTGGCTCAATTCCAACATGTACACCATTATAAAATGCTTCAGTTATTATGTTCAAAAGAACTATTCTACGTTCGTTTAGATTTGACTTTATCTTCTCTTAGTGCACTTTTCTCATTGCGACATACAATATAGTAGATTTAAGAATCTGAAGAATCAACCATTCCTAGGAGGAAATTACATTTAGATGAATTATGTGCGTATTGGTGAAGATGTGGAACTGCTTAGACTTTTCAATATGTACAAACGTGACAGCTACGTCTACGACTTTGTGAAAGGAGATATAAGCACAGCACGACGTTCGCTGCATTAGTTTTGCTAAACTTGCATTCTTTGAGCTGGTTACTCATTATTAGACGTGATCAATAAAGCTGATATGAAGATGTACTTGTTTTATCTATGCAATTTTCTTCCTAATTTCGATCTCTGCACGACTTGTTAATTTACATTTCCTTAAGTAAAACCGTACTGTCCAGACAGCAAAAAGTGTCCTTTCTCTCAGTATTTGATACTCATGAGCTTCTCAGACTACTCTCTTACCTTACTTGGCTTTGTTTCTTATGATGAGCCTCGAATTGGTGTTTTCATTAAAACCACTCAGTGAAACGATGCCAACTGGAGAGATTCTGTAATTCAAAGAGGTCCGCTCCAAAGGTTTTACAAGAAAAATTGGACTTAAGATTCATGCACGAGACACCCCATGCAATTGATATGTGATTGAAAATAAGCAAGCTTTTCAATAAGCAAGGCTACATTGGCTGTCAATGACCTCTGTCAACATTAACAGTACTGCCTGAATTCATATGGCTAAGCACTTATTAGACCTGTCATTATTTCCTGTTTTTGTTTCATTATCTCAGCGCATCCTGTAGGTGTTTTTTTTTGGGAACTGCGAAGTAAAGTAGAATGTTCATTCTTCCGGGATTCTCTCAAGTTCTCGAGGACCATGGCATTTCCATTCAAGACTTGCTAAAGTACACTAACAGAAGAGAAGAAAACATAGATCTCTAAAAGAAAGAAAGAACGATTTGACGAGGCGGACCTCGACAATTCAGTGAACCTTTTTTTCTCAACTAACATTTCTACTACTCCGCGCACGCCGATAGCCTCTGCTACGATGAGCACCCTCTGCGACGTCGCAATAAAATAAGTGAGAGGAATCAAATCGCGGCTTGCCTAGTACGTCGTTTTGAATGGAGAAGACGAGCACATCCCAGACTCATCATGAAACTGATTCCTGTTTGATTAAGCAGAATTTTTTTATCTAACCGAGAGATGGTATGATAATTCAAATATGCCCAATGATGTTGAGAAATGTGCAAAACTTTGACGTCAAGCAGGACGTGAACCCATATTTCATCCTTTTCTAAGGCACGTGCTTCATCAATTGCATACCAACGCCTGTTTGTCATCCATTTTTCTATGCTACAACGTATCAGTCTGCAGCAATCAACAGTCAAAAGTTTGGCCTAGTAGTCAATATCGACATTGAGCCCAGATCATGATTATGCCTATATCCAATATCTGTCAACGTGACCGAGTTCAGTGTCGATGTCGACTACCAGACCAAATCGTTGACGATTGGTTGTTGACAAATTGATGTGTTTTGTAGCGTATGAGATTGGCGACATTGCAGCTGGCGATATCGCAACTGATAAAGAATGAGCGTCCAGAAAGGGTGAAATGCGAGTTTGAGTCCGGCCTGAAGTCAAAATTTTGCACATCAGCCAACGTCACGTCATTCGGTATATTTGATTCCTGTTTTACAGCTGTAACATGGGGACGATCTCTTCAGACGCCGACTTTTCTACTCTTTTTGAGGTCACTAGCTGCATCATTTTATGTGATCGCATTGCAATACGAAAAAAGAAAAGTGAAAAGACTAAGATACTCGAGTTTCGTTACAGAAGCCGTAACGGAACATTTTCGCTGTCAAAGCCGAAAAAGCTAGCTTGTCGCATATTCAACTATTTTCTACAAAATCGAATTTGTCGCTTGAAACGTCAATGTCAGATCAAATTGGTCTGCAAAAATGATCTATTGGGAGAAATTTGTGGTAAGAGAACAAAACAAAGACGGAAATTATTTTGTAATGCTTTTATCCGTAGGACGTCTCATCTAAGGAACTGTCTCTTTCTAGAAGAGGATAATTTCGAATGCACATGAAAGTTTTCTACCGCCATGGTTCATGATAACAATACTCTGAAAAAGAGTAAAATGCTTTTTTGACGTTATAATGGTAATTCCATTTGGTATTGATGTTCTAAGAAAACCTTCTCCATAGACGAATATCAAAGATAAAATCCGACCAAAGACTACAAACTGCAAAGAACTCATCACTTGTGGAGAAACTCCCTTTAAGTCCTTGAAGTTTAGACCATATTCTCATTATCACCTAAGAACTGTTCCAAAAAACAACATGGAGCTTGGTGGGATTGCAATAAGCCTTGTATGAATGATAATAAATGCTAGTTGTTAACGATCTCTGCTCAATGAGAAATCTATTGGAAGAAGCTAAAAAGCTACGCAGACTGCAGAAGTGTGGACGAAATCGAGTGTAACTAGAATGTTCCGCTATCCGCCTTGATGAACGAAGAGGAGAATACCCTGCCCCCCACCCTAATATACTTTCATGATATGAAATTCTACTACAAACCTCTACATTTGCCCATCTTATAACAGAAGTCTAGGGTGCAAGCCCACTATAGAAAAGCTATCCGAGACTCTACACTTCAAAATTTGAGGTCCCTGTTGTTCCCTGACGGTCGCATTCGGCCCTTCCGCATGTATATATGTATAGTTTTCTTGCTGGGAACTATAGCAACGACAACAAGATTACACATCCTTATCGACTTTTTATGTTTTTTCATGGTTAGTATCGTTTTAAATCAAATTTCAAGCCTCTTTCCATCAAATACACCCCATTTTTTCTTAGATATACAATAGCTAATTAATGTAGCTAATTTCCGTTGACAAGATCAAATGGATGCAAAGAGTGAACATAGGACATGAATTATAGCAGAATAGAATAATTTGAAAATCATACGATGACATTTTGAAGCCTAATCGATATCATGAAGTGAAGATCTGTTTGAATAGTCGTCCACCTTACTTTCAATGATGAGCTTCAGTTCACTAAAAAATTTTGTTTGATGCACCTAAAATGAAATTGATTAAAGTTGCTTTGAAGAGGTCTGCGTGGTGGGATGCTACCTCCAACATAAGGAGCGTTAGAGAATTGCAAGTGCAAATTTCTTGAGACCAAAACGCTGCACCAGACAGCAGTTTTTCTTCACGGGTTTTGTGACATCGCGTTCTCTTGAAAATATTGTAAATGTATTAAGTAAAGTTCATCTTGAAAATATGACTCACTCTAAATCATTCATTTTAGCTCGCCATCCAAAACGTCTTTCTCATTTTATTACTGTAAGATCTTCCTTCAAAGATCTTTGAATAATGTATGCTTAACTTCTTAACTTCAATCCTACTAACACACGCTCTTCGATTTTGGGTCAGGAACGCTCAATAATTTATGCTTTTGTGAATGTGGTCTATCCAAGCATCTAAACGTACCGTAAAATGTAGTTTCTACTCCAAGAAGGTCAAATTGTTATTGAAAAAAACTTTCTCGGAATAAAGAAAAGTGCACCTAGAAACGTTAAAGGATTGACATTTCTTCAATAAGACGAGTTCATCTGAGAAGGGCAAAATGCCTAGATAGCTTTGGATTATCTCCATCTTTATGACCCGTTTTACTGTAAGTTTATCCCCTTTCACACCTGATTATACTGTGAATATCAAAAGTAGCATGTTTCATATTAATGGCTAATCTTCTAGCATGCTGGTTGGATAATATAGGAATCTCGTTAAACCCCGATCTACCTCAATGCAAACGAGCATAGAGTTGCTCGCCTGTCGCTTTTATTAACCTGCAAGAACTGAGACTGTGGGAATGTCTGGCTGTATAATGAACGACGACTGTTCACCAGCCTATCACCATGACCCACCGATCTGTTGTGTCTGTGAGCGCGAATACGGTGGATCGAAGCACTTTGGCATTCAGGTAGTTTTTGCGAACTCATCTATTTTTCCTTTGAGTATCTCATAGAAATTTTATTATTCACCCCTGTTCATGGCCTTCACCCTTTCATAGAGTTGTCTATTTCTTAGCAAATCGCAGCATAATTTACAAAAGAAATTCAAGAGAAAAGTTTAAAGAGCCATCGTTAAAGCGTGATTAATCGGTTATATAGATATAGATGGATGCTTACACCGTTTTAGATATATAGATCTTTTCACGAGCAATTTCTTTACGGCAATTCTTTTATACAGAGCGCGTTTTCTCAGCATTGATTTGCAGCAACTATTATGCAGATCCTCTACTCTACTAGTCTGAATACCTGAATACATAAATATTTAAATCTACGTCTCACTTTGCACACTAGGCATATATGCTGTTATGCATCTGAAAGGCCCACCCAACTGCTGAACTAGAACGGCTTGTTATTTGCCATTTTGGCAAGTAGGTATCGCTGACATCGTGCTCGCTTAACCTCATACCGTAACATTGCTGTTTTGATGCTCTTGATATAGTGTTTAGAATCAAATAGTACAATTCCGTTATCTAGTAGGCTTTTTGAAAGAATCTTCTTTGCTGGACACAAACTTTCATTGAACTGTGAATAATCATTCGAGAGCTTAAATTATTGTGAATCCAAATCGTTTTTCAAAAACGCTTTTTTATAGCACTGTAGCATTCGAAATGATATTCTCTTTCACACCCGCCGGGCGCTATTATTTATATCACTCTTACAATTAGCTGAAAGCACGAAAAGCATGTGAGCATATAAAAGAGATTTCGATTATCAGAGTGTATCATCTGGAGTATTTTCCAAGGCGGAGGAAAATCTCAAATTAATAGCAAGGATAGAGCTATCAATCCACATCCATCACACACTTCAGCCGACCAGCAATGATCGACTTGTTTGAAGTTCATTTTATCTTCCCTGCTAGAGTACAGTACTGCTAGAGTACAGTACTGCTAGAGTACAGTAAATCGAACTTTTCAGAAAACTCGGAAAACTTTTCAGAGAAACTCTCGGAATCGACAAAACTTGCTCTATTGAATGATTACTAATTGTCTGTTAAATTATCTCTGTCCTCGGGGAAAAAACACGTGTGTGAAACAAATACCATTTTTCGCTGCAGGGCTGTAAGCGAGTCTGTTACAAAAAAAACAAGTCGACTTTTGAAATTGCACAAGTTTACGCTGTTGTAATTGCTTGAGGAGAGAGCTTCATCCAGCGAAATATTAACATGATAGCGCGTTGCGTGTGAAACAAAATTTTATATTTATTGTTACATCGTTGTAAGAAAACCTTTTTATTAGATAAGTACATTTTCAAATTCTTAATGACGAGCTTCCAAGTTATCATTAAGAGTTTTGGAAACTCTTTATCCAGCGAAAAAGATTTTTACAATGAACTTTTTACGAAGGTGAAATTGTGCCGGGAAAATTACTTGGTAGGCGAGAAGAAAATGCTTGGTTTTGCATACGATATAAACGGAATTGATGTGCAATACTCATTGTCCGTAATGTGATTAAATGGAATAAAAGGCCTAATGGTACTACAGCAAAGGAAGGATTCAAATGAATTTTATGACTGATGATTACACAGGCATTATCAGTTCAGTCGAAATCAGGCCTCCGATACATACATCCACTAAAGAATGAACTTTAATTACTAGGTCTGTGAGGCATGTGCAACGTTTTTTCGTCGCTCTGTCAAAAGTCAAAAGATGTTTCTGTGTCGCAAGGGTGGTGACAACTGTCAACTGAACGGTTAGTGATTTTAGTACAGAATGGACACCATTATAGACAATTAATTTTGAACCGGTGCGCCTTGCAAACACTAACAACACAGTGCTTGTCTAAGTGCTGGTTGACATTAATTTAAAAAAAGATTCATTTCCGTTATCGAGCAAGGATTTATTGAAAATACCTCTTCCATTGTACAAGATTATCCGCTGGGCTATCACTAATTATTCGAAAACTTATATTTCGTTGAATCCAGAAGTATGATTTTTTCGCAAAGTTTTTCGTATAGCGTTGTAGCATTCAGATGAGACTGTGTTACACACACGTCGCTCGTTATCACGAGGATTTTTGCTGTTATTTTGGAATTTCCCCTTCGCTTTGCTTCTAAAATAATTTTCAAATTTTCGAATTGATTTTGTAGAAGAAATTTTGCTATCACCTTATAGCGTTTAGGCTTTCAATTTTCATTATATGTTGTCATTTGAAGTTTCCAGTGAGCATAAGACAGGGCTCGAAAAGTATATAAACGCGTAGAAGAATTCTTGTAGGATCAGAGTTATATTATCATCTACATTTATTGTCAACGCGGAGAAAATCTACAGTTCAGTAACAAGATTCACACTCCACCTTAAATCGCGCCCCGCGTGGTCTATCGAATCCACAGCCATCGCAGACCGTAGCCGACTTATTTTTCCTGCTACACTACATTAAAACGGTTTCTTCAAAAATAAGCGTAGTACTGAAATTGCCAAAACTTACGCTATCGAATGATTACTTGTAGTACAAGGGAAGTTCTGTCGTGCTTGATGAGTGCGCGGAAAGCGTAGTAGCTCAACGCGTGTGAAACATGATTTTATTCAGAACGCTACAGTGCTGTGAATAGGCCTTCGTGAAACAAGTCTGTTCCTGAACTCTCCGAGACTGAAGCTTTTGATTAGGTACCAACTGTACACTGAAAATTCATTGTCAGCAAAAAATCCTCCTATGAAAAATCACTGCCCGATAACGGAAATCATCCGAAATAGTAATGAAAAATGAAATGAACAAATTTATCGAAAGTTCATTGATCTTTTTTCAGACTTAGCAATCGATGTTGCTTTATCAGTTTTAATCCCTTATCATTCAGTAGTGGAAATAATTTTCAGAGAAGGTCCAGATATGGCGAATCACCGCTCGCTATCCATCTGTCACTTGGGGTTACAACGTGCTCATTTCAGCCCATTGCGTCTTTGTTAATTAAAGCATGGGTGGTGCCTCATTGCAGGGTGTTATCGAAGCACAATTTTTTTGTGCACTGAACTAAGTATTTATCAATTACTTGACGACCAAGTGGAAATCTGGACACGGAAGGCGGCGTGGTCGCGAGGCGAGCGCGGCCAGCTACACTCGTAATACGGCAGTCTCTAATGATATTTTTACTTTCATCGTCACTAAAGGATTTAAATCGCCAACAAGTTGTGAAAGATAATAGAAGGGAGTTAAATAAGGCTACTTGTAGTAGGAACATTGCTAATTATCTCTCTTAAAACCCCGCGTTTCAACGGAAAACCAGATACACACGAAAATGGTGTGTTTCATACTGCTACTAAAGATTTTTCCTATATTATCCATATTCATTCATAGATCAAACGTGTTATCGTTTGTTTTTCATGCTGACAACTTCTTGCTTGTATTCATAGCCTCATATGTAGAATAATCAAAAATCAAGCGCTTCACCACAATGCTCTTCTGGAATCAAAATTACGATAAATATCTTCCACTTTTGAAATTTTGAAACTATTTCATTCCATGAAATACCTCAAAGTTATGATAACAATTGAAATTGAGAAGTTGATCACTTGTTTGTCAAAAATGATGCTGCACACTGCATGCAATGCCACCTCATCAATGATTCCCAATAATTTCTCAATTATTAGTAAACTCCTAGGAATGAAACCTTTTGAATCACAAGAAAATTTTGTTCTGTCGATTCATGGTCCTACGCCTACACCTTTAAACAAAAGCTTGGAGCCTCTACTCCATGCTTAGCTAATTATAGAATTGTTCACACATTGGTCTTGTTAACTATGAATATAGTTCCCAAATGCAAAGAGGAGTTGGGAATTTTTGCCTGCACAGTACAACTCTGGACCTGAAGCAACTGTCTCTGAATGAATAGCAGACAGATATCTATGTCGCTTGAAAGAATGATGAGATCGAAAAAGACTGTCATACTCCTACATGATATTAGACAGATGGGAAGGAAGAGTTAGAAGTGAACTCATTTTTCGTGATTTTTCCTCTTAAACGCGGATTCTTGGGATGTCTTGGCGGTACTTCCTACTGTAAATGCCTACGGAAATTATCATGGTAATATGTCGTTTTTTTCGTGACAATTAGTGTCCACTTCATCTAGATTCCGCTAAATAACTGTCATAAGAACTTTGGCGAAGTTCAAACAATAAGATAATTATTCCAAAGGCGAGGCTTATTTTCTCACCCCGATGTATTACTCCCTGAAAAAGCCTTTTTCATAAATTCAGCCTAGTTAAAAAATTCTTCATTTCTCAAGCTATTGATTGATTACTAATCGTCTAATGAAATTATCTTCTATATAGAAAAATGCAAGGAAACACGAGAACGTTTTCACAGAATGTGACTGCACTTCGCACAGCTCGTACTAGAAAGTAGAAATTTTTTGAACAATTAGGTGCTCTTTACACTAGAACAAGTTTGTAGGAATCTACTCAGTAATATTCAATACTTTATGGCGACAAAGTTTCTCTGAAATTCAAAATTTCACTATGGAAAACCGAAATTTTCCGGTGGAGTTGGAAAAATGAATTCCGATTGCAAAACTTTACCTTTATTTTAGTTAGCGGAGCGTATTATGAAAACCTTTTCGCAAAGCAAACTCAGCATGAAAATCTAAATTTTTTGAGCTGATCGAATGACTACAGAAATGCAAGTGAAAAAAGAAGGGACGGAAATTAGATAACACAAGGAATGTATTCCCTTTCACGACGAAATGGTATTTTTGCTGAAACATAAAAATCATACACGGGGTTAATCCTCACTAAAAACTCTTTATAGAAGTCTATTCTGTAATATTATATTAATAAAAGTTTCTCAGGATCGAAATGTACGATATATTCCCGAAATTTCGCTGTAAGTTAAACAGCTTACTTCAAAGGTAAAACGTGACTCTCTTTTTAGTTATCTTTTCGTACTCCTCACAAAGCAAGCCTATTGCTAGAATTTTCCAGCTCTCAAGCGGGGTGGCACCTTGTCTGTGATGGGGCGGGGTCGCCGGCCTGATAAAAAAAAAAAAGTGGTACGTGCCTACAGTCACGGCGCATTTTCTCGTCTCCTCATAATTTGAGACGTGAACGACCGTGTTCTCCTCCTCCTTGGCCGCCCAGGCAACACGTACCACCTCCACCTTCGCCCCGCCCTTCCTACCCTAATCCTCTCCTCCCCCATCTACTTCCTTCTGCTAAAGGCCAGCCATCTCTTCCCCTCCCTCACTCTCACCCTTCCATCTCTGTCACTTTTCTCCTCCTTTGTTTTCTAATTCTCTGCACCATCTTCCTTCCCCCTCTCTTTTATCCTTGGCTCCTTCTCCTCTCCTCCGCCACTTGCGCTTTTACCCCTTTACATCGTTCCATTTTGAATTGCTATGTTTATAAAATCTTCTCCTCTCTCTACTTTCCTTTATCTCGATTACGTCATATAAATTGGAAATGAGACGATATGTCGTTCTCACCGGATCCTTCCTTCCGAA